>ML803752.1:189302-211593 GCA_009831015.1 Picea engelmannii | reverse complement strand
TTGTAGCCAGAGAATTGGGGAGTTGGAGCTTCCCTCAGGTTGTAGCTTGAGAAACTAGAGGGTTGGAGCCTCCTTCCAGTTGCAGCTGGAAAACAAAGGAAGTTGGTGCTTCCAATGAATGTAATTCTTCAAGACATATAAGAGAAAACATTCCATGGTTTTCTCCCGATTTGGGTTTCCACATAAAACACTAGTGTACTGTGTATGTGTGTGATTGTTTATTTCTTACTGCTCATTATTGGATAATAATTCTACATTGATATAGCATTTGAATAAAAAGGATTATAATTACATGATTACTGATTCACCCCCCCTCTCAGTAATCCAACAAATAAGGCACTAATGCATTGGAAAATGTGATTAATGCTCCCTTGAAATCGTTTGAGTTTTTGATGAATTGTTCATGCTTTAAGCTATCATTTCATGCTAATAAGTCTTGATTTCTTGAAGGACTTTTTAATGTTGTAATAACTTTTAAGTTACATCCATTAGGGCTGCAACAAATTCTCTCTCTCGCTTGAACATTGCAAAGTGATCTACTATTCAAGGGCTACAAATTGGCATTCTTATTTTTTGATTTCGGTGGTGAATTCTTGTTGTTGTATCAATTTTTTCCTACAACCATCTAGGGCCAATTATATTTTTTTGATAGCAGTTACTTATCTCCCATTTCAACTGTCAAAGTTGTGGTTTAAATATTGGAATATTGTCTACTAGTCATAAGCTTTCATTTGCTATCGTTTGTTGGTAATTTTGGCGGTAATTTATTGCAATTGTTATTACTTTCTCTTGCTGATATAATCTTTAGTCTACTGCAATTATTAGGACAACAAGATTTCTTGTTTCCTTCCCTAGTGTTCCAGGGATACTTTACATGATATTTGATCTTGGGATAATTATTCTAACATTGGTTTTGCATGCACTTTTCAAGATCATCTCATAACTTCTCCAAGGGCACTCGTCTTCAAGCCCTAAACATCTTCATCTAGTCACCAAAACAAGGATCTTCACAAACCCCTTAATCTTCATTCTCCTTTCCCTTGAGGTCACCTGAGAAGCCTACCTTGTGGTGGAATCATCCATCACTAAAACGAGGGGAGTAATTTCTAAGGTGATAGTGGTTCTTACTCCGAGTTGTGTCGCACTAGCGACACATGTGGTTGGTTTTTCCCAAGAGACAGTTTGTGTGATAATAGGGTGAAAGCACGTTTGGGCCCTAGATACCATTTTCTCTTCATGTAGCTTCAACTAATTCAAAGATCAAAAGTCTAGGGATAAAATTTTAAAGTGCTATCACTTTAGGGTTTTAGGCTTCTAACTCTAGCAAGGATGATTTACAAATTTGGACAAATAAAACTTTATGGGAGGTAGAAGCACTTATTTTCCTCTCTTAGGGTTTCAATAAAACAATCCTTCTTCCAACGAAATATCAATTTCACCATTTGCATCAACAAAATACCATAACATTGTAGAAAATTACTAACTTCATCCAAGAAACTATTGATGCTTGAATACATTAGGACCGAAACATAAACCTCACGAGGATATGAATCCTCCTGCATTTTTATAGAGGTGTACTTCTCTTTGGATTATTATATTCTTTAATAACTTTAGATCTAGAAATAATATAGGACCTTAAGATGGTCCAATGTTTATGCTCAAAGAAAGATAAAAATGCTGAAAGATGAAATATTTATTTTAAGAGGTTTCCTTAGCTTGCATAGCTCAAAACAAGATTATTATGGATCAATTTCAAATACTTTATACTTAGAGCTCAGAGTTATAAAATACAGTCAAAACTGATCCCGAATTAGTTCTCTTGGGATTTCTAAAAAATAATAGAGTCTGTTACAATGCTTTGAAATTTTAAAGGCATTTGTCTAGAGGACTAGGATTAGGGCTCCCACGGACCATAAAAGTAAAAATATACAAGGAAATAAAACTGTATAAGGAAGAAGATGGGAAGATGTAGAGGAGGAAGATCTAGAAAGAAGACAAAGAGAAGGTTATCGGATTTCAGTTATACCTTTATATTCAAAGAAGAAGACTAACTAGATGAAAAAAGATAAAGAAAGCTGAATGTGATCAACATGGACTTACTATGATGGTATCTCCTTCTCTTCATTTTCTTGTTGTTGTCCTTTTATTCTCCTTGCTGACGGTTTCCAGAATTGTCTCAACTGTCATTTCTTGGCCTTCTTTAGTTAACTTATCAATTTCTCTTTTAAACCAATCTTCAATATAATTTTTCATGGGCACACCATTTATCTCATGTCTAATTTTAATATTAAATAATTCTCCTTCTAAAGCTCTTATATCATAATAAATACCATGGATTGATTCTTCAATGTATTTATTTTTTATAGAGTAATCAATAAGCCAATTATCAATTTCTTCTTCACCATAATCAATTACACTATTGATTTTTTCGGCCGATAATCCCTTCAGTATTTCCACATGTTCATAAAACTATTGCTTTGTCATAAACATTGAATTAAAGATAAATTTGGGATCTTGGACTTCGCCAATGCTACATGCTAAGTCTATTTCTATAAGCCTTTTGAATAATTATTCTCTCTTTGTTATGACTTCACTGCAAGTTTGAAAAATATCTCTTAGATTTTTAATCTTTTCTATCCAGTAGGCATTCAACTGTTTAATTCGACCGGGTGAAGGAAAATCTTCTTCTCTCCTCTTTGCCTCTATCATATTTGAAAATTTTATTCCAAATGGTAAGAAAAGATCTGTATAAAACCCTTCTTCATTTTTAAAGTCAGCTTGAAGATATTCATGGAAGGCATGTGTTCTCGAACCAAAAGAAACAATATTTTTAGAGACTTCCCAGGCCTCTATTACGAGTGAAATTCTCTTTTTAATATTCCTCTCGAGATAATTTCGAACATCCATAAGAAAACTTGATGATCCTTTGAACTTGGTACCTGTTGTGGTTGGTTTTATCATTATTAAAGGGCTAGCCAAAATGGGAAGAGGCATCAAGGCAGTTTCCAATTCTTTGGTCTTTTCCTTTAGCCTGGCATTCTCAGCTTCCAAACCATCAATAGAATCATCAAGCCCATCCCTTGTTGCCTTATGAATTTTGTAAATTTGAGATGCTCACATATACTTAAGGTCAACCTCTGAGCATGATTTTCATTTCTTATTTCTCTGATCATTCCTTTCCAATATTAACTTTTTAGAATCTTTATCAAAAACATCACTATGAATAGTAAAGGATTCTTCTTCACTGAAACTTTCATTCCCGACAACTTCCAATGCAATATTTTGCTGAACAACATTCTCTTGTTGTTCTATTTCAGGAAATATCTTTTCAATATCTGCTTCCAATTCCATATCTTCCAAAGAGAAACTTTGAACATCATTTTCTAAGAGATTTTTCTCCTCCTCCTGCAATGGAGTTTTTCTTTTCTTTCTTACAGGACGTTTGCAGGGACTTTCAATTTTTACAGAGGGAGGGTTATTATATCCTCCCCCACTGGAGATATTATTGACAAAATTCTTAACTAGGTGGGTCGTTGGAGCATTGCTCCTAGGTGTAGTATTTTTCAGAGTGATAAATGGAGATTGAGCACTCCTTTCACTAGTATTTTTTCCTTTTTGTTTATAATAATCGTTGCTGGTGAGTAATGTTTCCAAATCAGCAGTATCATGTGTAGGAGTGTCATGGTTATTGATTTCTTCTTCTTCACTCAATACAGTTTGAATGAAAGAATTACTAAACCCTATTGATTTCATATGTTCAACAAAGATTTTGCTTGGGTCAAAACCTTTGATCTTCTCAATATATCTCAAACTGGCATTGTTAAAATAACTTGCAAATTCATCAATTTTATTTATATTTCTCAATACAAATTATCCAATCTTCCAGGGCAGACGAATAAACTATTTTTTCCTTTTTTCATGGAAAAGGTGCAACCAAAAATTGTATTTCCTTTCTACCTCCGTGATGAATAATTTATCAGACACATAATATGGAAGAAAGGAAGGATTTTCTTTTGAACAAAATATTCTTATAATACTACAATTTTCCATTTTTTCTATCATTCCTTTCTTCTTTAGAAATTTAGCAGCTTCAATAGATAACCTGGAGGTGCTTTCACCGAATAAAAGTTTTTTGAAAATTGAAACGAAGTCATTATAAACTTCAGAGAAAAATAAAGGGGTTTTATTCCTCCATAATACATGATACCAAAAGATAACAAGGTCCACTTCACATTTTACCCTCTTGTTGATAATAAATTTTGGGAATTGGTAACAGTGTGTGATAGCAAATATCAAATATGAAGCCATGAAAAATTTCATATCATTTTTGTAATGCGATAATTGGGAAGCAATTTCGATGGAAATGAGCTTAGCCCAGTCAAAAATAGATTTCTCTTGGAATGTAAAATAAAAAATGTATATAATCATCTGAGATATGGAAGCAATATTCTTATGACGTATTATTCTGGTGACTAACCATGCAATTTCTCGATAAGGGTTCTTTAAAGAGTCAACCTGAATTTTGGTTATGTCCACTGGTATAGACACAAGATTCTCCAAGTACTCTGGCAAGAGGTCGAGCCCATTATTATGTTTCTTCAAAAACTCTCTGCAATCTTCACCTTTGAAGGTGAGAGTGGGCTCTGGTAGGTTTAACATTTTACAAAAAACTTGAGGTGTTAAAGAAATTGGGGAATGTCCCTAGAGTTGTATAGCCCTTTGATTTGGTATGTATTTTTCAACACACCATGCAACAATTTCTTTACAGTTGAAAATATCTAGAACACAACCATCAAGAGCAATCCCATATGTCCAAATCACATTCTCATTTATTTGAGCAGCAGGAGGGGAGGAGTAATACCAATAATGTCTTGACCAATGAAAATTATGATCTTCGTGGCCAAAAATATTCAAAGTATCACCACATAACTGTTTTCGAGCTGATGCTTCCATTAAGTTGATAAAATTGTTTCTTTGGATGAATGATATTTACAAATGAACTTTTTAGAGAGATAATGACAATTGAATCCCCTCACAAATGAGGATTAAATGAAGATTTGATGAATATTTCTTGATCCATTCACCATTAATAACGACCTTTTTGAAGTCTGGAAAAAAGTTGTTAGCATTTAAATAACACTTATTGCACATTGGGAAACACAACGTAATGGCGGGGACGAAGATGAGAGAAGATCAATATGAAATTTTTGTGAACCCACCAACCTACGAACCCATAGTTGGATAAGCGATCCAAAGAAACTAAGTATAGAAGGCGCTCGGTTGGACTTGTGAATATTAGAAGAATGGGAAATATGGGAACCCAACAATGGCGATGAGAATACAAGTTAAGTGATCGTCTAAATGTAGAACACAAAAGTTGAAGTGCAATGTGAAGGCTACAAAAAGGGAAAGAAAATATTTGAATCTGAGTACCCATGAATTGAAGAAAAAGTCTAAGTGTTGAGGCAAACTTATGCATAGGTGAATGATCAAGAATGCAAGTGCGACAATCCGTGGGTCCTAAGGTCTACAAAGGTAAAAATGGCTAAGTATAGTAACCAAGAAAGGGAAAAAGAAAGGATAAATAGGAAGTGGGAAAATGAGAAAATATATAAGGGGGGAAAGAAAGGGTGTAAAGAGGTGGGAAAATAGAAAAAAAGGGGGGAAAGAAAGGGTGTAAAGAGGTGGGAAAATAGAAAAAAAGGGGGGAAAGAAAGGGTGTAAAGAGGTGGGAAAATAGAAAAAGGGAGGGGAAAATGAAAAACATGAAAGAGTTTCAATAGAAACCAAGAGAATTAAACCCTAATTACAAAAATATCCATCTGTTAGCGTCAGAAGTCACTCATGGATTGCTTGCAGGAGCAGAGCCCAACGCCCATCAGTTTATGTCACGATTTGTTTATGATGGGTGATCAAATGGAGATAATGGCTCTAGGAGGTATCACTCTAACTCAAGGACTGAGTCTGGTACGTAAAGAACAATGGAGGTCTGGAATCCTAACTTCAGCTAGTGGGTTAATCAAAAGATGAGCAGGGGGAAGACTTAGGAGGAAATGAACAAACAACTCTGGGCATTAGGCTTGCAGCGGTTTGTAGAGGAAAAACTCTGATAATAGGATCCTCCTGGTTCAGGGTTTCAAGAAACTGAAATAAGACTTGATTGGATCCTCCAATTCCAAGTCGTTCAGCGTTAAAGAAATCACATAAACTGACTAGAGACTCCGTAACTATTACAGTGATCCATTACAACATCATCCTATAATAGCTACAGCTCGACTGGATCCTCCAATTCCGAGCTGCTCTAACACAGTGTAAACAAAGACATGAAAGAAACTGGCATTCATAAGGCAAGAAGTCTCCAAAATTCATACATAACCAGAACAATGCTTCATTAAAATTTTACAACCAGGGAGCTAAGCTCAACCATCCATCCTTACAAAAGTGGCAAAAATGCCTACATATACTTGGAACAAAAATACTGGAAGCGAAATCTAGACATGGCATTGAAGACATTACGTCTGTATGCTTACTGCGCCTGCAGTCTCTGGGAAGTCGTGGACTTTAGTCAGACGCAATCATGTTCCAAAGGACCTGAGAAAGAATTGAAAAGCTTACAGTCAATTCCGGACTTTCCATTTATGGAGGAAATGATGTTCAACCACCATCAACTGCCGCAATAAATGCTTCACTGAGATTGGGAAAGGCCCTGGCCAACTCCATACCTACATGACATGGAAACCTTCATATTCTTCCATTTGAATCTTGCTTGGAGAAATCATGGTAGGACTGACAAGTTGACGTGGAGGCTGTCATGGTAACTGGAGGACTTGATAAGAAGTGGTGAACGGACGGTGACAAGGCAGGGATAGCTGGACGTGCCCGATGTAGATATGGGATGAGGAGAGGCCATGTGAACGGATGGGCAAAAGAAAGGTGATTTGGGTAGTGTACGAGCCGGGCGTATGAGACACAGGGGCCAGGAAGAAAATATGAGTTGACGCAACACGGGAATAGGACGTGGTGGCAAGGAGGTACAATGATTGTTTCGAAACTTCGAGAATTCGAGATTCGCGAGTTTGGAGTGCGCGAGTTCCTTGCATCCAAGATCCCCAGTATCCCGATGTGCGATGAGCTCCCCTTCCTAGGAGCTAGCCCTTAACGGCTAAAACATGATCCATATGACCTATCCCCTCGTGACCATAGCCAAACCCCCCATCAGAGTTTCAGCATTTGTGATGTCGACGAGCGCGCATCCTTCGGAATCATGATATCCTGCCACCTGTACTCCACTATAGTCCTCAGCTCCGTTGGGAAATCGCGTATCAACATATCGCGATTCCTGCTGCCATGTGCACGGGAATTTCAATTCCCGGATCCCTGACTCTACGGAATCTCTCGCCACGTGTCTCCTCTGAAGAACGACTCTGATCCTCTCGGCACTTCTGTGGGCCCGAGTTCCCGGATGCTCTCAGCACTTCGCGTCTCGCGAAATAATAGAGATTCCGTTTGTGTGTTGGAGTCGCGACGGGCGAAATGCCGAGATGGCCAGCCTTTGCGACACGTGCCACTGGATCAGACGATCTATATTCAGCCTCCGAACCAAAGAGACTTCTTAGCCGCTAAATACTAGGTAAATTGGAAACTCTGAGATCCCGTTAACCGTTGATCTACTTTATGAACGGATCTCGGCTGCCGATGGCAAAATTTTGCCCGCTCGCTTGATTTGTTACTTGGAAAAAAACAAGAATTCTCCTGAGCTGCGCTTGAGCATCTTGTACAACTTGCACACCCGAATGCTTATCGAACCCATGACAAGAATTATTGCTAACATCAGGCTCCATGGGGGATAGAGTCATCCCTATGATGCTCTAAGAACTCCTTCAGCAGTTCCAGTCGCCTTTCTGTTGGGCTATGGAGTCATTATTAGACCGCAAAAATAAAAATGAAAATGAACGGAGAAACAAAAGGACAATATTTACAAACCAAAAGAGTCATCTGAGACTCAAGCAAAACATTTTTTCAGGAAATGCCCATTCACTGGGCCGCTGAAAAATTTTTCACCTTCCAAATCTTGCAACTTGTATGTGTTGTTTGAGGAAGCCTCGGAGATTCTGAAAGGCCCAGTCCACAGGACTTCAAATTTGCTGTGCTTGCCCTTATCTTGTCTAGGAGCATCCCATTTCAGTACCAGGTCTCCCACCTGGAAATGCTCCTTCTTGGCCTTCCTGTCGAAAACCCGCTTGATCTTCTGCTGATGGTCCTGAATCCTGTTCACTGTCTGCTCCCTAGTCTGCTGGACCTCTACTAGATGATGAATCCTTCTGATCATGTCATCAGGCTCCTCCTGATAATCCTAGAGGAATTTCTCTACAGGGATGGCTAGCTGAGAAGGGAAAACAACTTCGGCTCCATAGACTAACTGAAAAGGGGACAGACCTGTAGCTCTCTTGGTAGACACCCAATCAACCCATAGGGCGAATTTAAGCTTCGAGTTCCAAGCCCTTTGGTTGTCTTCCAGCAACCTTTTGATGTTTCTTATTAAACTTTTGTTGGAGGACTCTGCTAAACCATTGCCTTGTGGGTAATATGGGGTGGAGTGAATCAACTTAATTCCGAACTGCTCACAGAACTTTGCCAATGGCTCAGACCTCAAAGCGACTGCATTATCGGTGACAATCTTATCTGGACAGCCGAACCTTGTGATGAGGTCCTCCAAGAATCTGATGATTACCTTGTGGGAATCACTCCTGGTGGAAATAGCTTCAATCCACTTGGTAAAGAAATCTGTAGCAGTAAGGATCCACCTATGCTGCCCACTGGAGGGAGGGTGAATTTCTCCAATGAAATCTAGGCCCCACTGCTAAAAAGGCCCTGAAACTACCACCGGTTTTAACGGTAGAGACCTGAGCTGTTGCTTTCCTGCAAATTTTTGACAATTGATGCAGGCTCTGACCCTTTTGCAGACATCAACGAACATGGTAGGCCAGTAGTATCCTGCCCTGAGGATTTTGTGAACTGTGGCTCTCCAGAAATGGTGCCCTCCACACAGGCCACTGTGGAATTCAACTACGATCTTCTCGGCCTCTGGTGGACCTATGCATTTTAGAAGCACCCCCAGGGGGTCTTTCCAATATAATATTTGATCGATCAGGCAATATTTGACTGCTTTGAGCTTTAGAGACCTGGATTTTCTTTTTTGTAGGCCATCTGGAGGCCGCAGCTCCTGCAGAAAGTATATGACATCCTTATACCAAGGACAACGAGCCAATGGGGGCTCCCTTTGATGGTCTACGTCAGGCAGTCGATCCTACTGAATACCTGAGTATTCGTTGATGAAACTTATCCCTAACGCTTGGCAGTTTGCTTCAGCCAACAACTTGGCTAAACCTTTCCCTTTGATCAACTTGGTGGGCCTTCTTTCTAGGTCAAACTCCAAGATTTTGGCTATCCATTTACTCCTTTTCCCGTTTATGTCCGGCTGAATAAGAATATCTTTAACAGCAGCTGAGGGGACATAGGCGATGATCTTTGACTGCAGGATGTAGGTTCTAAAAGCTTTGAGGGCTTTTACTAGAGCATAAGCCTGCTTCTCCATAGTGTCATACCTGATTTCGGCATCCCTCAATGCTCGGCTGAAATAAGCAATAGGCTGCTCTAGCACACTGTCATTTGTCTGTAATAGAACATCAACCACTGTGTCAGGTGAGGCGAAGGAGAAAATAAGAAAATCCTTTGAGTAGTCAGGACTGATAAGCATAGGAGCTTCAGTCAAGGCTTTCTTGATTGGTTTGAAGGAATGCCGTGATTGAGGGGTCCACCTTACTTCATTCTTTTTCTTTAACATGGCTGTTATAAGCTTTACCTCCTCAGCAAAGTTAGGCACAAACCTCCTTAGAAAATTGATTTTACCGAGGA
This sequence comes from Picea engelmannii, assembly GCA_009831015.1. Taxonomy (NCBI): domain Eukaryota; kingdom Viridiplantae; phylum Streptophyta; class Pinopsida; order Pinales; family Pinaceae; genus Picea; species Picea engelmannii. Next base: position 201,678 of record ML803752.1, on the reverse strand, counting down.
AAGATTGGACTTCTTTTTTGGACCTCGGGATTGACAAGGCTTGTATCGCTTCAACTCTGCTGGGGTCAATCCTGACTCCTTCTGCCGATACTATGTGGCCTAGAAATTTTCCCTCTTGCATGGTGAATAAGGATTTCTTGGGGTTTAATGAAATGCCAAATTTTTTGCATTTCAAGAAGACTTTCCTGAGATGACAACTGTGTTCTACGTCAGATTTTGAAAATACTGTGATGTCATCTAGATAAACGACCACAATTTTGTCCTTCTCCCCAACGAAAGCTATGTCCATGGCACGCTGGAAAGTCGCCCCCGCATTCATTAGTCCAAACGACATCTTGGTATACATAAACGTGCCCCATGGAGTGGTGAATGCTGTCTTCTCCCTGTCTTCAGGCAGGACAAAGACCTGATTGTAGCCAGAGAAACCATCAATCATGGACATCCTGGAAGCTCCTGTCACCCTCTGCAGTATATGTTCCATCTTTGGCAAGGGGTAGTTATCTTTTCACAAGCTCCTGTTCAGGTTTCTGAAGTCTACACAGAGTCTGATCTCTCCATCCTTTTTCCTTACTGGCACCAAATTTGCCACCCATTCTGAATATCTCAGTGGAATGATGATTTTAGCCTGAAGCAACTTTTTCACTTCTCTTTCCATGATGGGCAGCAACATGAGATTGATCTTCCTCAGCTTTTGCCTAAATGGATTTGCCTCCTCCTTTAATGGAATTTTATGCTCGATGACAGAGGTGTCATAGGTTTTGAGGTCTTCGTAGGTCCAGGCGAACACATCAGTGAATTTCCTTAAAAGTGCACTGTATTCGGACCTCTGTTCCTCTGTCAGACCCTTTGACAATTTGACATACTTGGTCTTGCTTTCGGTTCCAATATTGCACCGAATAGTATCAGCGTCCTCCTCCGAGATATTTCCTTTTATCGACACAACATTACTATCAAAAAGCCTTTCCAAAGGAACAAGTCCCCTGGGAATATGGCTTCTGGGCAGCTGTACAATGTCACACCCTGCAATCTTATTTAGAAAATTACCCCTATCGAGCTCTTCCCCTGAGACAACATCTTGGTCTATATGCATTTCTGAAAATTCTTCCACAGTCTCCAAGAACCTCTTGACTTCAAGATCGTCCTCAAACACCTTCCAATGCTTAACATTGTCGAGTATGGAGGGCATGTATTTTACTTCTATATCATATCTGAATTTGGTTGGTAGAGGTATTTTGAAATTGCTAGCCGACGCAGCCAAGGAATCTGCCAAGGTGTTCTCCTCTCTTGGGATAAAAGAAATATTAAATGCTGAGAAGAAACTGTCAACCAAGTCCCAGACCTCATTCCTGTAACTCCTGAGTCGAGGATGCTTAGCTTGATAAACGTTCTTGACCTGCTGAACCACCAACTCTGCACCACCAAACACTGCTACTTCCTGAATTCCCATTTCCCTCGCAGCCCTTAGTCCCAGAACAAGAGCCTCATATTCTGCCACATTGTTGGTAGCTTCAAATTCTAATTTGTATGCCAGAGATATGGTTTCCTGAGCAGGTGACACAAAAGCCACTCCAGCTCTAGCACCTTCTCGGGAGGAGGCTCCATCAAAGAACATTTTCCAGATTGGGGTGATGGAGAGAGGAACTTCAGGGGAAATAATAGGCTGTTTTCTGAGTTTCAGAGGCGGTTCTGGGGCATGGGTGAGCTGCAGTAAACTGGAGCCTAAATCAGTGTCTAAGGAAAAAATAGGATGGTTGGTAGGGTTGGCTTCATCATTGATTATATAGGCCAATTGAGCTTCCCTGTACAGTCTTCTATGCTCTCCTCCGAACACTGGGATAGTAGCATATGTGAGGTCCATATGCAAGGTTCCCCCTATCCCTTTTATCCAAGATCTCGATAACAACATACCGAACTTTGGGGGAACATCAACTACTACAATATCCATGACAACACTTTTCATAGGCAATTGAAACAGGGTTACAACCAGGTCTTTGATCACTCCAAGACACTGAACTCTCCTGGAGTCAAAGGAATAGAGGTCGTGATAGGCTCGGGTAACTTCTAGCCCTAATTCTTCCATGACAGTTTTGGGCATGAGGTTGTGAGAGGCCCCTGAATCCATCAAACAGTTGTGTAGCACTTTGTCGTGTATGTTCAAGGAGGTGTAGAAGGGAGGGGATGAGTCACCTCTATCTTCTACCATGGGACCTAGGACAACTGTTGGCTTTTCGTCTTGGAGGTTTATGGAGTCTGAGGGAAGGCCTGAGGCTTCAGACTGTAAAATCTTAGAGAAGTGTTTTTTAAATTCGTCATGTTTAATCAGCTCAGTAAGAGGCACAGGGATTCTGATCTTTTGGATCTCATGCTCAAAATTAAAAGAAGATACAGGCTTTGGAATTTCTTTTATTTCAGGAACATGATTATGGACAATGGGAGAAGGGGGTTGAGATTTCTTACCTTTATGACCATTTACTACTTCATTAGCAGGTCTCTCTGCTCTAATGGACTGCTCAAGAATGTCAGGCGCTGCTGTCTTTTTATCAGACCTCAGGTTGTACCTTCCTCGACCGCTGCTAGCTTTGTCTCCCTTGCTTAGCTCATTTAGCTGGCTGTCCATGAGAGACTCCTCGTATGCAGATTGGGTGAGATGAGGAAAAGGAGGGGTGTCTCCAAAGCAATGGATCTTAGGATCAAGCTCGTCTGCTTCTCCTTCTTCCCCTTCAGCCACAAAATTATTTTGAAAAGGGGTCTGAATTTTCTGGTCTTCTCTGTCTCTTCCCTTCTCTCTTTGCACATTCGGGGGAGCAAAATTGTTCGGCCTCCTGAAACCTCCCTTTTTTTCGGCGATCTGAGGGCCTTTATATGTTTGCCTCCCTTCCACCCTCATCCTCTCCATCTCTACAGACAGAGACTTCACCATCTTGGTCAGTTCATCCACTTGAGGGTGAGGCGCCAATGATCCAGAAGTCGAGGCTTCTGACCTTCCTTTCCTTCTGTCTGTGTCGGTCTTGTTCCTCAATCTGTCAGCTGCTAATATGTTGGATTCCACTTCTATGGCTGCGTCTTGCATTTGGGCTAAGGAGGTGGCTCTTCTTTCTCTCAACAAAAGGCAGAAATCAGGGTCAAATGCACCAGCATAGGAAATTTGGGCAGAAGCTTCTGAGGGCTTTATCTCTGCAGAAATCTTATTATACATTTTATTGAATCTTTTGGAGAAGTCAGAGACCGACTCTCCTTTCGTCTTCTTCAAGGACTCAAATTCTATCATGTAATACATAAAATCCTTCCTGTCTCCCCACTGCCTCAGGAAAGCACTATCCAGAGCCTCAATTCTAGCAATAGATCCTGGGGCCAATACTCTAAACCACTTCCTTACCTCACCATCCAAGCTCTGGACGAAAACTCTCATCCAGACATCTTCATTTTCAATGTTGAGGTTGTCTGCATAACTGTAGAAAGCAGCCAGGTGCTCTTCAACAATTATGTCTCCTTCCCCAGTGAACTTAGGCATGTATTTCAAGTAATCCCCAGCAGGAAGAGGGTTCACAGGATGGGGTAGGATTAAGGGAGCATATCTAGTAGCGACTATGGCATCCATTCTATTCGGAGGGGGATTAGCACCAGCCATAGGGATGTTAGGTGGGGGAGAGCTGGGAGGAGTAGGAGTTCGCGAAGGGGTTAGCAGGAGTAAATCTTGGAGTGGGGTGGGAAACAAGAGGTGATTCAAGGAACAGGGTACCGAGCTCCAGTCGGCAAGTTCTCCTCTCTGTGCAGGAGTGGGGAATTCTTCTGAGGTCAGTGGTCTATGCCAAGGTACAACTTCAAAGGAGAGGGGAGTGACAAAGTCTTGTCCCTCTGGTCCCGGACCAGGAGAGGAAAACTCAACAGGAACACTCCCAAAATTTAAGAAACGGGAAACTGCAGAGACAGGCCTGTCAAAAATCTGAGGAGGAGAAAAAGGGGCTCCAACAGAAGAGTATGGTGGATTACCTGGCTTGGTGATAGATGCTTCCTCTTCAGAGGCCTTCCCCTTTCTGAGCACCGCCTCTGGATCCGTCTCAGGTGTAGCTAGGGGCAGCTGTGGGTGAGACCACGTATGCCTGCCTCTGAAAGCCACAATTAACAGAGCAGGTTCTCCCCAGCGGAGTCATCACAATGGAGTCGCCAGGTGCAAATTAGCAATCTGAAAGGCTCTGATAATTCGATGCACCTTCAGATTCAGAGGCTCAATGTCGTTCTACCCAGGGAAAATCCTCAATTCCATCCCTGGCAACGGTGCCAGAAATGTTAGCGTCAGAAGTCACTCCTGGATTGCTTGCAGGAGCAGAGCCCAACGCCCATCAGTTTTATGTCACGATTTGTTTATGATGGGTGATCAAATGGAGATAATGGCTCTAGGAGGTATCACTCTAACTCAAGGACTAAGTCTGGTACATAAAGAACAATGGAGGTCTGGAATCCTAACTTCAGCTAGTGGGTTAATCAAAAGATGAGCAGGGGGAAGGCTTAGGAGGAAATGAACAAACAGCTCTGGGCATCAGGCTTGCAGCGGTTTGTAGAGGAAAAACTTTGATAACAGGATCCTCCTGGTTCAGGGTTTCAAGAAACTGAAAGAAGACTTGACTGGATCCTCCAATTCCAAGTCGTTCAACATTAAAGAAATCACAGAAACTGACTAGAGACTTCGTAACTATTACAGTGATCCATTACAACAACATCCTATAATAGCTACAGCTCGACTGGATCCTCCAATTCCGAGCTGCTCTAACACAGTGTAAACAAAGACATGAAAGAAACTGGCATTCATAAGGCAAGAAGTCTCCAAAATTCATACATAACCAGAACAATGCTTCATTAAAATTTTACAACCAGGGAGCTAAGCTCAACCATCCATCCTTACAAAAGTGGCAAAAATGCCTACATATACTTGGAGAAAAAATACTGGAAGCGAAATCGAGACATGGCATTGAAGACATTACGTCTGTATGCTTACTGCGCCTGAAGTCTCTGGGCAGTCGTGGACTTTAGTCAGACGCAATTGCGTTCCAAAGGACCTGAGAAAGAATTGACAAGCTTACAGTCAATTCTGGACTTTCCATTTATGGAGGAAACGATGTTCAACCACTATCAACTACCGCAATAACTGCTTCACTGAGATTGGGAAAGGCCCTGGCCAATTCCGTACCTACATGACATAGAAACCTTCATATTCTGCCATTTGAATCTTACTTGGAGAAATCATGGTAGGACTGACGAGTTGACGTGGAGGCTGTCATGGTAACTGGAGGACTTGATAAGAAGTGGTGAACAGATGGTGACAAGGCAGGGATAACTGGATGTGCCCGATGTAGATATGGGATGAGGAGAGGCGATGTGAACAGATGGGCAAAAGAAAAGTGATTTGGGTAGTGTACGAGCCGGGCGTATGAGACACAGGGGCCGGGAAGAAAATATGAGTTGGCGCGACACGGGAATAGGACGTGGCGGCAAGGAGGTACGATGAATGTTTTGGGACTTGGAGAATTTGGGATTCGCGAGTTTGGAGTGTGCGAGTTCCTTGCATCCGGGATCCCCGATATCCCGATGTGCGATGAGCTCCCCTTCCTAGGAGCTAGCCCTTAACGGCTAAAACATGATCCATATGACCTATCCCCTCGTGACCGTAGCTAAACCCCCCATCGGAGTTTTGGCGTTTGTGATGTCGACGAGCGTGCATCCTTCGGACTCATGATATCCTTCCACCTGTACTCCACTATAGTCCTCAAATCCGTCGGGAAATCGCATATCGGCATATCGCAATTCCTACTGCCATGTGCACGGGAATTTCAATTCCCCGATCCCTGACTCTGCGGGATCTCTCGCCACGTGTCTCCTCTGAAGAACGACTCTGATCCTCTCGGCACTTTTGTGGGCCCGAGTTCCTGGATTCTCTCGGCACTTCGCGTCTCGCGAAATAATAGAGCTGCCCTTTGTGTGTTGGAGTCGCGACGGGCTAAATGTCGAGATGGCCAGCCTTTGCGACACGCACCACTGGATCGGACGATCTATATTCATCCTTCGAACCGAAGAGACTTCTTAGTCGCTAAATACCAGGTAAATTGGAAACTCCGAGATCCTGCTAATCGTTGATCTGCTTTGTGAACGGATCTCGGCTGCCGATGGCAAAATTTCGCCCGCTCGCTTGATTTGTTACTTGGAAAAAAATAAGAATTCTCCCGAGCTGCGCTTGAGCATCTTGTACAACTTGCACACCCGAATGCTTATCGAACCCATGAAAAGAATTATTGCTAACACCATCCAAAATCAACAAAACATCCACAAGATACCTCCAAGCATAACGCATAGGATAGAATGACCAATAACCCCAAAAGGGTCGAAAATTTCAGAAGTAGTTGCCCCAAAAGAGTGAGGATTGATGATGAGAAATGAAAAGGCTAGCACTATCCTTATTATATGAGGCCAGCCTAGATAATTTTTCCACAAACATAAGATTCATTCCTAAAAATTGTGGTCGACCCCTCATTTATCCTTTGCAAATTCTAGGAAAATTTACATCAATAATGGTCATGTGCATGTGACGTCAATCTCTCTTAGGCAAGGAGGACGCCTCCAAAGGCCACGTGGCACTAATACAGAGTGAAGTGGGCAAAAATGATGTCTCTTCTCACCCAAGGTCATGCTAACCATCACCAATAACCCAGGTGTCCACCAAATCCTAGCTCCATCAAACCCTAAAATATGATGTCATTATCAAAGTAGGGCCAACATTCAGGACCCAGGTGATGCATCCATACTGGAGGGAGCTGCATATCATCTCTACATGATGTCTAGCTATTTGCTGCATCAACGCCCCTGATCCTGGTGAAAATAATCTCTAGGGTACTCTACCCATCCTATGGGTTTCTAGCCCATTTGCGTGGCATCATGACTAAATCTGCTCATGCCAAGCCCATATGCCCATCGTCCAAGGTTCCAAGGATGCGAGAGCTGATGTATGAGGGTGGTGAGTCACTAGATGAGCCATTGATCTGCATCACACATGCAAGGGTCCTGCAATAAAATGAACAACGTCCTTGGTACAAGCCCATGATGTCCCTCAAAGAACCATGTCAAGGCCATCCAAAACAAAGTAGAGTATAAGACAAGGTTAGCCAAGGTTCACAAAAAATATTAGTCCTTAAAGCATGCAAAATGAGATGTCACTTAAGATATAATCCATGTAAACTATTCACCTCAATATACCCTTCAAGCATCACACAACCTAGGACCCCATGTGAGTTGGCAAGTTTGAGTATGGGAGGGCCCTCATCCAACCCTATTAGGTGTGCTAACATAGACATGAAATAAAAGACCTAGGTAGAGGGATAGGTCCCGAGGAAATTGGGAAATAAATAAACCCTTCAAGAGTAAGTGTGATAATTATACAATTTTAGGGCTTACTTCATGTCTTATGGTGTCATTAAATCCATTTCTATGAGTGTCTTTGTAGGAGTGTTTGCTGCTTGAGATACCCTTTCCTAGGTAATTTTCGCATTCCAAACCCCTTATTTTTCCTTTTGATACCCAATTATAATTTGCAAGTCCCCTTTAAAAGGTTTCAAGCTTAATTCCTTCATTTTTTACTGGGATATAATCCTTTATAATTTGGTGCATTCATTCACATCCAGATAGGGGTGATTAACATTAGAGAGGGTAGAGCTCAAGCCAGCCTATGGATTTTATGGTGGCGTTTATCATTTAGAAATAACATACATGTATAGGGAAGTTTCATCAACCTCTGGGCCTTCAACCCCTTCTTCTCATGAGAGAATGGACCATGAACCATTACTGAATTCTGGTACACTATGAGATTCTCTAGGGTGGAAAGTGTTAAGTATGGTGGGGAACAAAATGTTACCCTTGTGAGGACCCCCTATTAGTACCCCTTTTCCCTAGGTGGTGACAATAAAAGAATAGGGCATAGAAGTTGACCACCAAGGTGATACAAGGCAACTGACACAATTTCCTAAGATAGTGATCCATTATCAAAATTCAACCAAAGATCCTAATCCACATGCCCAAGAAATTAAGCAAAACACTTTACATGAAAGAAGGACTAACATAACTCATGGTGATGCTGGCTTACCATCTCCCATACAATGGGTTTCTTGGATGTGATGAGACTTGGTTGAAATGTAGCTGTATAGGTGAATGAGGGGGGATATTGGGTTGACATCTATGGATATGCGGATTATCATCATGGTCGGGATCATGTTCTCCATTGTGGGCCATGAGACATGATCTCCTCTATCTAACCCTAGGCATGGGGGGTAGAATCTGTCTACAACATTGGGACATGTGCTCACCATAGAGTGCATGAGAAAGTCAACATCTTTGGTTGTCCAAGACCTACAATCCTGCACCCACTTCAAACAATGAAACCCTTTAGAAGTATCCATTGGCGGTGTCAAGTTAATTAATTAATTAAATTTCTGAATATGTAATCATCAATATGGGGGTGTAATATTAGAGATGCCAACATTGTATGTGTAGGGACTAGGAAAATAAACTATCTAATCTATGGAAAATAACATGAAAACACACTCCTAGCAAATCACAAGAAACTTGTTCATTGCAGAGCAAAACAAGAGAGTGCTCCACTGGCACATGCTACAATATTTTGTTGGTTGTGGAGCCTAATTATCTTCTTGATTCAAAGGTCTTTTTTTTCATCCGTGTTTATACCCCATGCAGACTTTACACCCTGAAAGACTGTACACCCCTCCACGCGAGGGAGTTACAGGGGGGCTTGCCCCCCCTGCGGGGACTCGTGGGTGAAGCCCCCGAAGGAAAAATTGCCTTGTAAATGTATATTATAATTTCATAGTAAATTTGGAATGTTCATTATAAGGCCACAGATCTAACAATAGAAGTTATGTTAGGGTTTTTTTCCCTAGAAGGAAACCCTCTTTTATGAGGGAAATGCATTGCGACTATGTATCATTGCAAATATTGTATTTTGAGTGAGGAGTCTGTGAGAGAAAGAAGACGAAGTTACAACGAGTGTGCTATAGGTTGTATCCCTTCATTTGATGGATAATAAAAAGGAAGGACCTAGCAATTTCTCTGGTGGACGTAGCCTACACTGGGTGAACCACGTATATCTGTGTCTCTATTGTATTGTCTGTCTTCTCTGTTTTATTTCCTCATTTGTTTTCATTTTATTGCTACGCGATCCTATTTTTCTAACAACTGGTATTAGAGCGAAAGGTAACTTACAGGAAAACAGGGTTCTTGGTTTAAATGGGAGAAATGGCGGAATATGGAAAGTTTGTTGGATTACTAAGAGGGGGGGTGAATCGGTAATAGAGAAATTTAATCCTTTTTCACCATAAAATGCAAGTATTATATCAATGTAGCATTATCATCCAATAGTTTCAGAGTAAATAAACAATGAAAAAATGAGCAATCACACACATACACAGTACACCGGTTTTTTACTTGGAAACCCAAAGGGGGAGAAAACCACAAAATGATTTTTCTTATATGTCTTTAAGAATTACATTCATTGGAAGCACTGACTTCCTTTGTTTTCTAGATGCAACTGGAAGGAGGATCCAACCCCCTAGTTTCTCAAGATACAACCTGAGGGAAGCTCCAAATCTCCATTTTCTCTGGCTACAACCAGAAGGAGGCTACAACCCCCTAGTTTCTCAGGCTACAACCTGAGGGAACTCTAACTCCCCAATTCTTTGGCTACAACCAGAAGGAGGCTACAACCCCCTATGTTCTCCAGCTGCAACCGGAAGGTGGTTACAACCACCTATCCTTGCCCCGTCCAACCGCCCTGAAATATAAATTCCAAATGTGGACAACCTATCACTGTCACTGAATCAACCATTTCCATTGTCAACCTATCATTGTCAACATGTACCAATAACCTGTAACAACATGTACCAATCAACCTGCACCAATAACCCGAACCAACATTTACCATGCATCAACCATGCATCAACCTGTACCTCATGTATGTGCCAACTCATCAACTACTTGTCTCAATCATGTACCCAACATGTACCTCAACTATATACCAAAGACATACACCAATATGACCATCAAAAGTTATCTAACAATTCATCACTCTATCGATAAACAAAATACCGTAAACCCTTACATCAAACCATGTGCCACAACCTCACTATTATGTAGCCTCAAGCTAAACCAACAAAAAAATACCAACTGTACCCCTCAACAAATCTGATATATGCAGCAATATTGAACATCTAATACCATCTCAAGAGATAAACAGTAGCTCACAAAATATACCTCAAACAAGATGTGCCATATCTCTCATAAATAGACCCCAACCATGTTGCTGCCGCGATTTTTCTGCCGCACTTTTTCTGTCGTGATTTTTCTGCCATGATTTTTCTACCGCGATTTTTCTGTCGCACTTTTTTTGCCATGATTTTTCTGCTTCAATTTTTCTGCCGCGATATTTCTTCCACGATTTTTTTGTCGCACTTTTTCTGCTGCAATTTTTCTCTATCAATAATACCTGCCTAAATAACCTTTTAGAAAATATAGGTTCAATGATATTAAAGTGTGTTTAAATGAGAGAGCCTTGCCTCTTATTTATACTTTCATGTAGCATCCTCAAGGGGTTACCTTTTAACCATCTTAACCTGATGGGTGTTATATATGCACTAAAAACACAAAAAAAACCCTCAATTAAATTTTCAACACGGGGTAAGTAAACTTAGAGTTGTAAAAAAATATATGCCAATGGTAGAAGGGCTTGTAGGAGTATATCCTAACTAAGGAAGGTATCTATATAAGGCTAATCTATTCAAGAAAAACTATCTACTGAGGAAACCCTACTAAGCAACTTGAAACTATGTAACCTAAGTAATTTTGGGCCAAGGATCGATGGATAGTTCTATGAAAACAAGTAAAAACCCTACTTGAAGCAAACTAGTTCATAACAATAAGCAAAATCAACTATTTAAGCATAATAAACAAATGACAAAAGAAAACTTCTTTAAGTTGCCAACCTATATTCAATGAGTAACTACCCTATGAAAGAAAATAAATAAACAAGCAAGCAAAGACACCTAACTAACCTACTAAAGCAAGTAAACAAGTAAGCAAAGACAACTATATAACCTACTAAAGCAATATAAAAGTAAGCAAATAAAACTAACTAACCTACTAAAGCAATAGACAAGTAAGAAAAGACAACTAACTAACCTACTAAAGCAAATAGACAATTAACTACTGCAAGAAATAAAATTAAAACTTCTCATTGAACAACTAGCCTAAGAGGCAAGTGAATTAAATTCTTAATTCAAAACTATTTCTAATTCATGAAAGGAAATCTATTTAATTGAAAGCAAGAAGGACTAACAACTAACCTTTAATCTATGATAAACAAGCTACTATCTGATCTATCAAATCAAAGACTATCTATCCTACCGCAGCAATAAAACTATCTTCTAGACTATGAAAGCAAGAAACTATCTCTTCTGATCTACAAAAGCAAGAAACTATCTTTTTTGATCTATGAAAATAGGAAACTATATTTTAACCTATGACAATTCAAATATAATGCTGGTGGTTGTGTGAATGTCTTCGGTGTCAGATAATATTTCAGTGGCACTTGACAACAAAGGACAATTCAAGTAGTATAAGCTCAACACTGATCTCAATAGCAAAGTGAAAGGTATGGATTAAACAATCTACTGAGAATTTAGCCATGACATAAACAATCGTCAATTATCCTGCATATTTATTAACCATCAACAATATAACGAGATCATCATTGTACTTTTATACTACGTAAGCAAAATTAGATTCAACCATTAACTAAGAAATATAATTGCAATTTAATTCTAGAAAGGAAATTACATAAAATGAAAACTATGCTATATCTATTCTAACAATTCAAACTGTAATAAGAAAATGCTTAAGAACATAAATTAAGACATGACATTTGTTGATTAAGGTTGGTTGTCATTGATGTCAACCCTTGAAGAAAGACCCGTAGTACAAAGGTTTTGGTAATGGACCCAATAGTGTTTGATGTAAATATGACTCATTATTGTTTTGTCATGGTTGATAAGAAGTAAATATGGATGAACTCCAAAGTGGTCCCCTTATGGTGAAAGCCCTCATAGGAAGACACTTTGTGGAGTAAGAGAACCCATGCTTAATTGTGGAATAATGAGATGAAGGAAAGTGAATTTGTCAGGGAGAATATCCTAGATGGATATTTCTTGTCATGTCATTTCCGGTGGTATGTGGAATGTCACATAATTCCTCACGGTTAGAGAGTTATGGCCATGAGAAGTTGGAGACCCCAGGTTTGGGTAATGGACCCAAGTTTGTTTGATGGGTA
>ML803752.1:155786-182600 GCA_009831015.1 Picea engelmannii | reverse complement strand
GGAGGGGGGGGGGGTGAATCAGAATGAGCACTTTATACCACTTTTAACCACAATATATAATATTTAACTTTATCAGTAGTATATCATCAATGAATCATGATCATATAAACATAAGAAACATCACATAAAGTACACAATACACTAAAATTTACGTGGAAACCCAAATTGGAGAAAACCATAGAACACTTTCTTATATATCAAATAATACATTCATTTTAAGCACCAACTTCCCAATTCTCCAGATACAACTGGAAGGAGGCTATGACCCCCTATTTATAGGCTCCAACCTGAAGGAAGCTACAAATCTCTGAATTCTCTGGCTACAACCAGAAGGAGGCTACAACCCCCTGATTCTTAGGCTCCAACTTGAAGGAAGCTCCAACTCCCTATGTTCTCTCTCACCAACCAGAAGGAAGATACAACCCCCTTTTCTTGCCCCATCCTGTCGCCTTGAAATATAAATTTAGACCAACTATAATACCACAATCACTGCTAATGTCACTTCCACTACCATTGTCACTGTCACTGCCACTGTCACTTTCACTATCATTGTCACATCAACCTGTAACCTGTCACTATGTCCAACCTATCACTGACACTAATACTTAACCAGATCCTCTCACATGGATCATATACCAAGGACACCTCTCAACTAGATGTTCAACATCACCAACACATGCCTCTACCAAGCATGTACCAAACCGTCAACCTGTACCATACCAAACATCAATCATGTACCCAAATTTGTAAAAAATCGTGCATCAACCATGCACCACAACATGTACCAAACCATGCATCAACCATGCACCACAACCTATACCAAACCATTCATCAACCATGCACTAATACCTATACCATATGCCTCAACTATCAACCATGTACATAAACACCATACCAAGTACCAATCCTGTACCATACCATGTATAAACCATGTACACAAAAAATGTACATCAACACCTATACCATACCATGTACCAATAATGTATCTCATCCATATACCATATCTCTCAACCATATACCATATCACTCAATCATGCCATACACCATGTACCATAGGATATATCAAGCAAGTACTATCAATGGTGTACCTCAACCAAGTACCAACATCACCAAGAGATGTATCTCATTCATGTGTTTTCATATACCAAGTATAATCCTCAACAATGTATCAATATCAATGGCAACCATACACCATGTGCCAATGCTTCAAGAGTATACCAAGAATAAGCCTCAAGCATATAACATCATCACCATGTATCCAAACTAGATACCAAGATACTAATATAGTCAAGATGTACTAATAATCAATGTACCATACCAATATCACCAAGATGTACCATGCATCAACAAAACATGCCTCTCAAGCATGTACCATACCATCACCAAGCATAAGATACAATCACATTAGCATATCTGTAACCTGTAGCTGACATGTTGTACTGTAACATTGACCTGTAACTCTTCCACAACCTTCAACAACCTGGTACCAACATTTCCCCGAATTTTTCCTTAGCCTCACGGGACTAAGACTCCCTATCACCCGAGGCCTCGTGTGATGTCACTTAGGTAACCCGTAGGGGTGCCTTGCGTGACACTCTCTAGATGACTTGTGAGGGCCTGCCAAATTAGGGTTACATAGAAACCTTAGCACTTTGCAGCTCTAAATATTTTTCTCTTTCCTCGCACTTTCTCCACTTCCTCATACTTTCCATCAAATTCACCAATAGAATAAAATACTAGAACATAACATTCTCAGAAGATAAATATTCAATGTAAGTGTGTGTCCTTATGAGAGACTCCTTGAGGTGTTTATATACTTTTTCATAGTAACCTTTTTCCTTAACCTTAGGGATTCTATTACTTTCTTGTCACAACCACTTTACCCTTTCAATAATGAATTCTAACCAATTACAGGCTTCTTGACCATTCTTCATGGCTTCTAACTTCACAAGGCCATATCTCCTTAATCGTGAGGAACCACGTGCTGTACCACCTATCATCGAAAATGACACAACAAAGAATATCCATCTATGAGTGTCTTACCTATATTTACATTGTCCTTCATGTCCATATTCCTCAACCAATGTCAGGTACCATAACCACACCTTTGTGGCTTCATGTAGACTTCATCAAATGCACCCATCACATATGCTAACATCAACCACTCCATGAATGAAAACCAACTCACCATCAATCTCAACTAGATATCTAGGGCTTCTGAACTTCTCCAAGGGTTGAAATCAATCTCCAAGGGTTGACATCAATGACAACCAACTATCCAACACTCCTTCAGCCATGTGTGTGTTCCTGAATGCGTTGTACTCTGAAGGTATGTGTGGAGATACTAGTTCCAAGATTGGGTTGAAATCTTCTTCTTTCTCTAGTTGATGATCTGAGTATCCTCGTACCTATGGTTCTATTGTAGGATTTGTTGGAGGGACAACATGCCTCTTATCTGCACTTGTTGTAGGTTTCTGTTTGGTGGAACTACCATTTGGAATTACAAACGCTTGTCCTCCTTTTATAGACTTTCCTACCAACAAAATAGTATTTGAAGGAGTCTTTTTATCTGGTGAAAATACTCTACCTATTACCCTAAATCTAACTTTATTTTCCCTAGCTCTATTCATGAAGTACTAAGATAGCTTTAGAAATAGTGGGATAGTGTACTCACCAAAGTGAATGTGTCTGGTTATAACCTCTTCAGAAATTTTGAAGTAAAGACACCTTTTCATCTTATCATTCATCGTCTCACCAGTTTTAGTATGCTATCACTTTTAAAGAAATAAATCACACAAACAAAAATTATATTCTAAAGCATACAAGTAAAATAAACCATAGAAGTGCTACTCCCTTGTAGCATCTCCCCGACAACGACACCAAAAATGTCGAGCTAATTAATTAACTTAGTTACTGAACATGTAATCATCAATCCGGGGGCGTAAGCTTAGAGATGCCAACATTGTATGTGCAGGGACTAGGACAAGAATCACTATCTAATCTATGGAAAAGAACATGATACTACACTCCTAGCAAATCACAATAAACTTGTTCATTGGGAAACAAAACAAGAGAGTGCTTCGCTGGCACATGATACAATCTTTCACTCAAGCAATTCCCGAGCGTTCATGTAAGAAATTATGCAATTATAAGAGAAAATCTCATTCCTACCTTCAAGTGAAACTATTCTTGTTATTTCAAAAACAAATTGGGAATATAAAGGATTTCTGGAAAATTAATCCATTCACACTTTGGAAATTGCAAAGAAATGACTCATTGAATTAACAATAAAGAGTTTTATAGGCTCAGGTTGTAAATATTGCACTGAGATTTACCCAGTTTTCATCAGAGTGAAACAACTCAATTTTTTCATTTAAACTCTAATGAGATTTATGCTTCCTGTAATAAATTAAATCTAGTTACTAAATTGAATTAATGAAGGGAAAAGAATAACAAAGACAATGATCAATCCACACACACACACACACACACACCTGCATACAAAACTTCTATCAAACTCAAACACTTGTAATCTAGATCTCGGATTTTGGATGACATAACCCTGTATTTCAAAGTTACTTGGAATTATGAGTGGAAAGGTTATATGATTATAAATTGAAACTGCAATACAACTGTTCAAGTTATTCTTGGGTTATTACTCAATAAAATTAAGATGTTTTCTACAAAACGAGTTTACAAACAAAAGTTAAATTACATGGAACAAAGCTATGCTTCTGGTATGTTTAGATGATAAAATCAAAATGATTACAAGGATGTAATGATGATGTAATTCCCATTCAAATGCAATCTATTAACAAGTTGTTACAATGACCATGATTAGAGCATAAGCATTCACAAAATTAATTGCATACATTAGATAAAAGTAGAGATTCAATAAAACATAGGATATTCACAAAACACATTTACAAATATATGATTGATACAGGGAAACGATAACCAACTTGGTGGTACCTCCCAACCGGTATCCCGTTGCTAAGGTGACTACAAAATTAGATCAATTGGAACCACGAATTGGAATTTCAAAACACCAACATTTTATTACTCAATATCAATGATAAAACTCGATACAATAGCTATCAATCTCACAGTCTAAATGCTAATGGTCTATCTCACAATACCATTCTCACATTACATTTCTTAAACACAAGTTTAAATACAATCATTGTTTCCAAATATGTGTAGAACGAGTTCTAGTCAGATCCCTATTCTCACGCATTGAACATATCGATTACATGGAGGAAATCACAACAAGTGATATAATTAAACTTGAAGGATGTGAATATATCTTGAATTTGTTCATGAGATATTCTCATGACGTGAAATTCATGAGAAAATCTCCTAATTTCATCGTTAAGATGATTTTTTGTTGGTGCAATGATATGGAGAAGAGGATTGATCGTGACTTTGATTGCAACTAGCGCCCTTATTTACTCGTTATAGAACCAATGTGAGGATATTATGAGCATGTTGATGCCACTGTAGAGAGAACCCAAGTCATGTTTTACCTTCTAGAATTCTATAAATATGACGAACAACAATGCAGGTTACCAAATTTCTATATGGGTTACAGGACCTGAGTTCAATAAACCATCATTAGTAATAAAACACACTTTTAATCAATCTAATTTATTAATGTTGAATTTTTATATGAGATGATATAAGATATATATATTATTACACTGGTGAGTGTTCCATATATAGAGAACATATGGTGACCATACATGAAAGGATGCGTCCCTTGGATAAAAAGTAACTATTTATTATTATTATTATTACTTACTATATATATTTATTTAATAAACAATAATTATATTATTAATTATTAATCTAGGAGAATGTATTCCCGATGTTGTCTAAACATCAACACTCCCTCTCAATGAAGGAGACATTCTGCATCATGCCAAGTTTGTATATAAAGTATATAAACTTTTCCCTAGACTCATGACACATGTCTATCAGTCCTTGGAGATGTCTCTCTCCCACCTGAATCGAGGGGAAACTCCCCCTATGACTCTCCCTCTGAGCCAAGTGACTCTTTATGAGATTAGGCTCATTCTGTGTCTGCATGTGATAACATCTAACACCTTGAGTCTTTATCATTCCTTGTCAAATCACCATGACTAGGACAAGGAACACACTAGGGTCATTCAACAGAGGTACACCCATGTGAGTGAATGTCATCCTGATGCTAATTGATATGTGAAAAGCACCTAAAGCACCTCGAGTCCATATTATTACTTGTCATGATCAAGGAAGGACTACACCTGGGTGCATTTATCACAAAGGTCGCATTTACCACAAGTACACCTTTGTGATAAATGCATCCTATCTCCCTTGGTCTGCAACCCAATCTAGGAGAAGGTCTGCCCGATGCTTACTTGGGACATTGTAGCAAAACGATCTGTCACACATGGCACTCCCATGTGCACTTCTAGAGGCTACTCCCTCTAGAAACACTAGGGATAACTCCCCATAGTGTGTGACGTCAACTTCAACTCCCTTGATGTGTCCTTGTGTGCTCTCCATAAGGGACCTTGGGCTATAATCCCAAACCTAGTTATACCTCTCGAATAAATGTCCTCAAAGATCAACTCAACTTAGTCACAAAGGAGTATGATATAGAGAATGTATGCCACACATGACACTCCCATGTGGACTTCTATAGGCTACTCCCTCTAGAAACACTAGGGTCAACTCCCCATAGTGTGTGACGTCAAGGTCAACTCCCTTGATGTGTCCTCATGTGCTCTCCACAAGGGATGTGTCCTCATGTTTTCTCCACAAGGGACGTTGGGACATAATCCCAAACCCACTTATCCCTCTCAGATAAGTTTCCTCATAAATCAACTCAACTCAGTCACAAAGGGGTACAATCTAGAGAATGTTTCAGGAAGCTGCAAACATCAACACTCCTTCTCAGGGAGGGAGGCAATCTCTACCATGCCAAGTATGTCACATAAGTACTCAAAATTTGTCCTGGTAAGGGGTTTGGTAAGAAAATCAATAACCTGCTCATATGTAGGAAGGTACTGCACCAGTATTGCCTTCCTCTGCACCATGTCTCGGATGTAATGTTACATGATCTCAATGTGTTTCGATTTTTCATGAAACATTGGATTCTCTGAGAGATTCACACAACTATGGTTATCACAATGAATAATGGTGGAATCCAACACATGTCCAAATAAATCTGCAAGGAGCTTGGGAAGCCACATTGCTTCATGGACTACCACACTCAATGCAATGTAATTTGCTTCTAGGGTGCTCAAAGCCACATAAGTCTATTTTCTACTACACCAGGAAACCATGGTATATCCCAAAGTGAAGCAACACCCAGAATTGCTCTTCTTGTCCACTACACTCCCTACCTAATAAGAGTTAGTATATCTCCACAATCTCATGTCAATACTAGAAGTATATCTCAAACCATGTCCAATTGTGGCTCACAGGTGTCTCAACGCATTCTTCGTAACAATCTGGTGTGTCGGTCTCAACTGACTCATAAACTGGCTAAGTGCACTCATTGCATAGAAAATATATGGTCCGGTGTTAACCAGATACATCAATGACCCAATCAGTTGTCTGTATAGGGTATGATCAATCTCATTGAAATCGAAAGAAGACACACTTAGTTTCTTCATATTCGTCACCATTGGTGTAGCCATGGGCTTACAATTCAACATCCCAAACTTATCCAATATCTCAACTGTGTACTTTCCCTAACTTGGGAAGATCTCATCAATTCTCTTCCACACCTTGAGTCCCAATAAGTAGTGCATAATACCAAGTTCCTTCATCTCAAACTCAGAGGCCAACACATACTTGCATTCAACAATAAGGCTCTCTGTACCGGTGAGGAATAAATCATCAACGTAGGGGACCAAAATTAGGGACTCACCATTAACAATCTTGTAGTACAGGTTGGGATCAACAACACTTTTTTTGAATCCAAAAATCATAAAGTGTCCATAAATCCTCGCATACCAACATCGAGGTTCCTGCATGAGTCCATATAAGGCATTCTTCAATCTACACACATGAGACTCCTTCTCATGTATCACGAAACCATCTGGCTACTCGATGTATACTTATTTCTCAATATCTCCATTGAGAAAGGCTATCTTCACATACATTTGATGTAGTGTCCAACTCATGTATGTTGCAAGGGGAATAGTCATCTGAATAGAAGTGTATCAAGCAACATGAGAAAATGCCTCTTCATAATCTATTCTATCCACCTAAGAGAATCCTCTAGCAACAAATCTCACTTTGTGCTTCTTGATGCTCCCATCAACTATGTGTTTGATCTTATAGATCCACTTGGAAGCCACTACAAAATTCCCCTAAGGTATTAGAGAAATATCCCACACATCATTCGTCATGATGGACTTATACTACTCCATCATGGCATCTCTCCATACTGGTTGACTAGATGTCTCCTCATAATAGGAGGGCTTAGAATCAATGATGTAGCTCATAGCTATGACATAGCATGAATATATATGAGGTATCTTGCTCTCTCGGAAGGTACCATTAGGAGTTGCATGTCCTTCTACCTCCTGCAGAGTTTGACGATCCCATGCAAGTCTCTTTCGACCTACTACAATATATTTGGGAACATCAACTGGAGCTACATGATCAATAAGATCAATTGGATCAATAGGCCTAACTGTCTCCCTCTGAACTGTTGGAGGGTGAGGGGGAGAAGGCACCATCTCTTCATGTCTCTCACTATAAATTTCCATGTGATATCCTCTAGATATCATGAAGGCTACCTCCTCCTCAAATGTAACATCTTTTCTCACCTCAATATGTCTTTGACTAGGGATGTAGATATGGTATGCCTTTGAAGACTTATTGTACCCCACAAATGTACCATTTCTACCTAAAGGGTCTAGCTTAGCCCTTTTCTCCTTGGCTACATGAATGTATATTGGACACCCAAATATCATAAAGTGTCCAACCTCAGGATTCACTTCGGTGAAGGCTTCCTTGGGAGTCATGTTCCTCAAAGTATTATGAGGACTTCTATTCTGAACATACACTGCATTCATGGATGCCTCTTCCCACAGAAACATAGGTAAATTTTGATCATGAATCATCACCTTGACTTCCTCAACAATAGATTTGTTCTTCCTCTATGTGACCCCATTTTGTTGAGGGTTGTAAGGAATGGTGTACTCCCACTTGATCCCTGCCTCAAACATATCTAGGACACATCGAGGTTCCCTCATGGAACTAATGCCCCCCAAGACATATCGAGGTTTCCTCGTGAAACCAATGTCTCGGTTCCTTCATTTGACCATATGAGGCACGTCAATATGAATTCTACATTCCCCCTTACTAGTCCACATAGGATCCTCTGAGGAGAATGTATCATGATGTTGCTTCAAACATCAACACTCCCTCTTAACTAGGGAGGTATCTTTCACGATGTCTTCTTATGGTAGTCCATTGACTACTCTACAATCAACTAGTAATACACAACTACTACCATGCCATTGGTAGCTCAAATCATTGATCTCAGTCTCCATTACTATGTTGCTATCAAAAAATAGCACACAAATAATTACAAGCGGTCTGGTAGTCTCCATGGAAATCAACTAGTATAAAACAACTACTACAATGCCATCCAATATAACATGAATGTGCCAAGCCATAGTAGTACACAACTATAGTCGGGTGATACACAATCACCTCAATTGGTACACAACCATTGGTAGTAGCACACAACTATCGTCTAATGACACACAATCACTGCTAGTGGTACACAAGCACCGTAGTAGAACACAACTACATGGTAATCACCACATCAACAAATTGACATAAGCTTCATGAGATCTTGACTACATAGGTTTTGTCACTACTTCTCATATCCATCTCAATCACTCCTCACCAAATACTTGTATTGATATAGAACACCAACAACATCCATTCCATGGATTGGCACTTGTGCTTAAATTCAAATAGTTGTGTAGTATTTTCCTCCATGCATGTATTTAAACACCAACTAATACAAACATCATTCTTCATTGCTCATCCAAAAGAGATCTATCCCACAGTGGCTTGGTGATCTTAACTTGTGCTCTTATTCCTATTCATTGTTCACATGGATAAATCTCAAAAGCCCATTGTGTTCTCCACTCATGAACATTGGTATCAATCCATAGTCTCGTCTTTCACAACAAGCATAAGTGTGGAGAACAAAACTAATGGTTTCACATTATTGTATGTTTACAACCATGTCATGCACAGATTCAATGTCCACCCAAAGGTTCCTTTCATGTGAAGTGTAGACTATAGAACAACCAAATCGCTTGGTTTCCTATTTTCTTGACTGGAATTTGGAAAAAAAAAATTCGATAATTTAATGAGCAAAAATTTCTGCAATTTCAACTGCTGATTTAGGCAAAATCCTCCCTAAAAGGATGCCAGAAACGAGCCAATCTAGTTAGAGATTGCACAAACACATCATTATGTTTTTCAATGTCTGTACATTGTCATGTTGTGGAATTTATAGTACCCAAGTCTTCTTTCTCACAACATAAATTATTCAAACCCCAGGGAATGATGACCAAGTGGAACTTATCTAACTAATATTTAAGAAAATAGAGGGTACAATGGTCAACAAATATGGGAAATAGTTGTGATTTATGGATGAGGATTGTGTACATTGTATGCAGTTTCAATTCCTGAGCTCAAATAGATGTATCTCAACGACCTAGAAGCCTACCAATATTTCCCATGCGACCAACCCAAAAGAGAGATGTGTTTCTTGTGAACAAGATAACATGTTTTGTACCAAAATTTCTCCTAGAAAAATAGGCAGGAAATATTCACACAAAACACGAGCTATCTTTCTCATTTTCCTAGGCCCTCCCATGAGGGAGTCAAGGCCAGTCCTGCTCTAATACCATGTTGACTTTCTATATGAGATGATATAAGATAGATATATTATTACATTGATGAGTGTTCCATATATAAAGAACATATGGTGACCATCCATGAAAGGATGCGTCCCTTGGATAATAAGTAACTATTTATTATTATTACTACTTATTATATATATATATATATATATATAAAATCAATAATTATATTATTAATTATTAATCTAGGAGAATGTCTTCCCGATGTTGTCTAAACAACAACAATTAAAAAATATGGGGAAACACAAATGAACCAATAATATTACCTTGTGAGCCTTTGAATGACCTTTATGACAAAAAGAGTGGAAAATATGGTGAAAAGAGTGGCTTTGATGGGTCAAAAGTGGTTAATTGGTAGTAAAAATGGCGTCAATTTGGAGACCCAACAGGTGGATGCAATTCACCAGAGTTAATGATCAATCCAAATCATGTTGATTTTTTTTCACTAAACTAGAAATGATAAGTGATAATATACAATGAACAAATGTAAATTTCCTAACATGTATGCATTATATACAATTGAAACACAATATATAGAAGACAATGCAAGACTATGCTAGAATGAATGAATGATGCAAGATATGTACGTATGCAAATGTAGGATGCAATTTTCCCTACCTAACCTACACTAATATATGTTACACTGTCATGCTAGGTATTATCATATAACTAGTGAAACCATCCCAACATTGTATTAAAATATATACCCCTGTGCTTCATCATAAATCAAAACAAGAAAAAGTAAAGCACCAAAAAATCATGAGTTGGAATCGAGACTATATCATAACTAATCATAAAATCTAACTCATGGAGGTGGGAGGGAGGGAGGGAAAACTTCATGCAAGGAGGTATCACTACAACCCTACCCTATCCATCCTAGGAAAAGGCTGAAAGAATCATATAAAGGCAGACCATCATCCTCAACTACCAAGCCATCACTCAAAGATTGAGAAGAGATGAAAATGAACCTAAGGAAAACTCTAAGGTAAGCAATCAAACTGGGCCTAGAGAAAAATATTTTCTCCCAATCCAAGGCTTGTTGGTCTTGTGTGTGAAATTGAAAAGCTCCACAACAAACCATAGGTTGAAAACAACTCTACCCCAAAGGAAAATGGTTATCATGAGGAAAAATCCCAATCGTATATGTAGTGGAATAGCAAGGTGAAAAAGGAGAAGGTTGGAAACTCTTGTCAAAAAAGGCCTGCTCTGGGAAAACCATGTCCTTACCCTCATAAAAATTAGAGCATATAGGTTGTTGAAAATATTCTTCGTATAATAAATCCAATTTCTCAAAAGAATGTGTCTCAAACCCTCCAGGATATGACAAAAAAATATCATGAGAACGTTGCAAATTTGTCATCCCTGGGTGATCATAACAAATATGTAATCATGTCATCTTCATGTTGCTAAACATCTAAATCAATAGAAATCACATATGGTTTTTCTAAGGAAAACAATTGAAAATGACCTTCAATGTCATAAATGGGATCTCTGTTAAGACCAGAATAAACGACATCCCATTTACGTCTCCCAACATGTATAAACTCATCAATGTTGTCAATCAAATCATTAGTTTCATTATAGCATGGAGGGTATAATAGATCCAAGGTTTCCTCTAGCACCACTTCACTTTCTGAATCATGGAATAAAGCAACAACAAAAACTTGGAAAGGAGTATAACTTCCTACATTATCCTCTTCATGTGCATGAGGAATAGAGGCTTAGACGACTTCATCAAATATAGGAGAAAATATTGGCATTTCGTCTTCACGAGTAGCCTCTTCGTGGATTAGGTTTTCAACATGGTGTGTTTCATCAAAGTGTTCTTCTTCGACATATTCACAAGGAAACCCATGTTCTATTTTGTGTGTTTGGTAATCTTCTTCATGTTTCACCCTTTTAGGATCTCATTCTTTGATCAAATATCCATTATCTTCAATGAAATCATGAGGTGATTCTTTCTCCTCTTCAAGGGGTTGGTAACCCTCTTCATAGACTTTTTGCTTAGTTTCTTTCCTTGAATATGTATGGTATTCAAGATTTTCATTCAAGATGTGCTCAATATATGGAATTTCCTCATATTTTTCTTGATCGTTTGGTGGGAGAGATTCATGGAGATTTTTATCTTCTTCTAAATCATCCCAATCTTCCTCGTCTACATTCAACTCCAATATCTTGGATAAAACCCAAGGTTGGTCATATTTCTCTTGTGTGATGGTGCATAGTGTCTTCACCTAGAAATATGATTTAACAAGCTCTTCCTCTACTGAAACTTCAAGACATTGATCATACCTATCCACTATGAGGTTATTATCTTCTATCCTTTGTGCACATAGGTCAATCAATAGATTTGCATCTTCATAGTGATCATATCTTATTTAATTCTTTTCTTCAACCTCTGGGAGAAGTCTTCGCACTTCTCTTGTTCTTCATGTATTTTCTCGACAAGTGGAGCAAATATCAATACATCGTCTTCATCGATATAATATTCCTCTTGACCATGGTGTGCTTCCCTAAGGTCTTCTACAAGATGGTCAGGGAAGAAACCTTCCCTTTCGAGGGAGGTTGTGAGTTCTTGAAGAGTATCTTCATATGTCTAAAGAAGTGGGGTGAAATACTTGATAAATTTACTAAGGAGGTATATGAAGGAAGATCTCTTGATCCCTTTCTTCAATGTGAATGACAAAGAATATATGAACAATTATATTTTCACATCCTCGTGCCCTATTCCTTTTCTTCATATGTACCTCAATAATTCTACAACATGAGAGATGCCTGAAGACAAATAATCATCAAACACTAGACAACTTACAAACAACTTTATATGGAGCAAATTTGGATATCCAGGAATACTTTCAAAATAAATATAAGGATATTACTCATGAATATTGTACCAGCTGTTATTGGATAAATCGGTAAGTGTGGACACTAACTGATCTCCCTAGATCCACCTAGATCTAGAACAAAACACACCAGAACATGACACTTTCATTAAGTTTTAAATATTGAAGTTACTAACTAAAGAGGGATAGGTGACATACCGTTTAAACGCCGCTTCCTCTCGCCATCGCCATC
Organism: Picea engelmannii; assembly: GCA_009831015.1. NCBI lineage: Eukaryota > Viridiplantae > Streptophyta > Pinopsida > Pinales > Pinaceae > Picea > Picea engelmannii. The sequence continues at coordinate 169,575 of ML803752.1, read as the reverse complement.
CTATCTCCATTCCAACGCTCATACAATGATGAACCTACAAAAGAACACAACCAACCAAATTGATAGTAATAGAATAAACTCAATATAAACATATGTATGTGATCAATGAATCATACAATAAAGCACAACAAGCTTTATAGGAAAGAATCATATTACTGTATCATATTAAATGTGAAAGAGAGATTACAACCATGGCCTTGATGTCGTAAGGTCCCTTTAAACTGTCCTTCGTTCCCCACACACTTCCACTCCAAGAATTTTGAGAGCATAGATATGATAATATTCACACTCTATCTTGACAAAATGGATCATCTAGCCAAGCTAACAATATCCAAATCTCAATCCAAAACAAGCTCCAAAATCAAAAGCTAATCTCGTCCAAGCCAAAAACAACTTTTCCCTTCTCCATGAGAGCTCCTTTCCTTTTATAAGCTGAAGAGGATAAGGTGAGGAGGTTAGGATGTGTTATAACCCTAATTTTCACCATACATGCTTACCTGGCATCAGGCCAACAGTCGAAATTTTCCTGGCAACCTGGTGCCAGCCAAACTCTAGGCTCCTTTTTCCCAGGTTATCACCAACAACCTAAACTACCCTTCCTAGAAACCTTGCATTTGCCAGACTTGACAAGGTTGTTGAATGATCCTATCTGTCACGAACTGCGTTGGCCTCCTATGCTGACGAAGTTGCCTTCGGACATCCCAAAGTTCGAAGCCAAGCCTAATGAAGATCCAGAAGATCATGTGACTACCTTCCATCTTTGGTTCTCATCTAACTCATTGAAAGATGACTCTGTACAGTTGTGATTGTTTCAATGTACTCTCATTGGGAGTGCCGTGAAATGGTACATTAAGCTTGATCGCTCAATATACTCTTCCTTCGGTGAAATGGCGATGGCTTTCCTAAACCATTTCCAGTTACCTATGAGATACGATGCTGGCACCGAATTGCTGGCCAATTTCTCACAAACAAAAGCAGACCATATATCTGATCACATCCGATAATGGAGACGTCGAAAGAGTTTAATTAAGATACCAGTTCCACCAACATTCCTGCTCTAGTGGTTCCTTAAGTCTTTGGTCCCACAATTGTCCAAAGACGTCGCGATGTCGAGAGTATTTTCCAAAGAAGATGCCATCGTGAGAGCTCAACAACTTGAGCTAATCTATTCTCAGTCCGGTTTATTATACGAGATCTTGCCAGATGAATAATATAACCCTAAATGCTAGTCCGTAGGGGGATTTCCCACCACAACAAAATTGGTGACCATACTGGGGAATTCACTTTGACTATGACTAGAGATAGGTCTTGTCCTATCAATCCTTTGGCTACTCATGCTATTTATGCTGAGGGTAATATGGCAAGTATCACTAAAACGATACCTATAAATCTCTCCAGAACCCTTGGCATCGTAGACAATGTTTTTGTTGGAGCATACTGCTCCCTCGAGGAGATACCCAACATCGACCCACAAAGTGTCGATCATGAGCTAACTTTGTTGATTTTCAAGCTCGTTTTGAGATTCGAAAGCAACATCCGGTGAGACTGCATTTATGCTTTTCGATCTCGTCCGAATTAACTGAGAAAAGTAACCTCTATGGGTATTCTTTTAATCCCTTTTCAGACCCTCTAAACATGAAAAGATTGCCGAGCGATCTTGTGGCCTTTCACGCTTGTTAAACTAAAATTTGAAGTCACGTCTTTCCGGTGGTAGTTTACCCCTTTTTCGGTCTGGACGATCAACTGTACAAACAAAGGTATACTCTATGGAACTTAAGTTCTCTAGAAGAGTACTCTCAGGTATCATTTTAACCCTTTTTTGGGCCGGAGGGACTAAATTTACGAAAAAGGAACCCCCACGGAGTCCATAGTTAAGCTCTTTTCAGACTCCCTAAAATTGAAAAGATCGTCGAGTGACCTTATTCTCTCACACTCGTTAAACTGGTCCAGAAGAACATTCCTGACGGAGTCCATAGTTAAGCTTTTTTCAGATTCCTTAAAAATGAAAAAATGGCCGAGTGATCTTGTCTTTCTCACACTCGTTAAAATGGTTTTGAATAGACGTCTTGTCAGTTCTAGTTTACCCTTTTTTCGAACCAACTAGACTATCTTCGAAAAAGGTACCCCAATGGAGTCTCCTTTTACGTTTTTTCAGACTCTCTAAATATGAAAAACCACCGATCTTACCTTCTTTGGGCTCATTAAACCTACATCGAAGGACGTTACCATTGCGTGTTTTATTAATCGCATTTGCATAACCACGTTTTTGGCCTAATGTTGGCTCCATGTTGCTCTCAACTGAACCATCTGAAGCATGCCTCATACGCAAGCCCTATAGCACTTTGCCTCTGCGTCTTGACACCTTTGGCCCCTGGAGGATTTTTCCTGAGTGTCCTTTTCTTGCATATGTCCCTTTGCCCTGAGCATCCCTGTGTTCCGTGTGCTTGGAACTAGTATGTTTGCGACACTCGATCCTCCTTTGTAACGTAACATTCTTTTATTCTTTTTTCCAAAATCATTTGAAAAAGACAAAAAAATCAAATATACCCCAAAAAGAGGAAGGGAAAAGTATTTTATTTATTAGCAGCATAATGAGTCGCCCTTGGATAAATCACATTTGTCTGTTTGTTCATCAAACCCTTGGATGTAATACAACTTTAGGAAGTTGTTCTCGCTACATAGAGCTGTGTCCTCCATTTGGTTATTCTTCCAAACATATGGAGAGTTTGTGTTGCCTCCTGCCTCGTAAACTTATGATTAATGCCATGCTACCCGAGTCTCATCATTTGTCGTGTTGTTGTCTAAGGGAAGTTTTTAACAAGCCTGAGTTGGCCCCTCTGCAGTTTGTCTCTTGCCCTCATACCCGACCATCTTGAACGTCCAATCAAGTCTTTGTTTGAAATCAATGAAGCCTTCAGTCTGATCATCAAGATTCTCTAGTCCATGATTGACGAGCCGTCAAAGACCTCTGGGTAGTGAAGTTGCACACTCATATTACACTCCTACCCGAGTTTTGAAGATTTTGAAGTTGTTTCTCGAGCTCTGAAGACCTCATCTTTAACCGTCAGGCCTTATCGGCTTCTACGAAGATGGATACTCTACATGTATATCTTTTTGATTTCGAGATGTAGCTCCACTGTGTATTGTTCCCAGCTACACTTTATATAGTTGTATGGCATGGATATACAGTGTATTTGATTGGTAGCCATGCATTTATTTTATCCCGAGCATGGGTATGCCCGCCTCGGTGAGACAATTGTTATTTTTGCAGACAACACCTCCCGATTTCTAGTCCCTAGGCTCACTTGTTCAACACATCAGTAAATATTGGTAATGTATTTCGGCCATCAGATTCTCTTCTGACCTCACACATTAGGGGGAATCTATTATAACCCTAATTTGCACCATACATGCTTACTTGGCATCAAGCCATCTCATAGCCCTTCTTTGCCAAGCCACTACTAAACAAATCTTCTAAAAAAATCCATTTTTAAAAGTCCATGCTAGTTGACCCATTACAACCTGCGTGGATCTACAGTGTCCACACTAGCTGGCCCACTATAGACCGCATGGACCTACAGAAGCATGAAAAAAGGAAAGTTGCCGACGAAACACATAAATTTAGGTGAGTTAACTGAACCTTCCAGCAATGCATGGCTGAGGGTTCACCCAAATACCTAGCCTCTTCTAGCCTATAAAAGAAGGGTTAGGGGTCCTATTTGGAGGAGGAGAATAATAGTAAAGAAAATCTACCCAATTGCACATTCCTATTGTCCCAACCCTTTAGCCATCCTTGTGCAAAGAGAGATACAAAGCAAAGAAGTTGGAGGACATTTGAAGAGGAGCCCAGGATCAAGTTCACAGAGTGGTGGCTGGTCTCGACATTGTAAGTTGATTCATTAAAGTTAATAATAAAGAAATGCTTTTCCCGTCCCACTATATGAGTTCTTCATAGTTTAGTGAATATATGTTTGAATCTCTAACCCATTAATCTGTAGAACAAATGCATGTAGAGTTTGCTGCTTGTTTTGTACGCAGGTCAGTCTTGGGAGGATAGCTGCTAACAAGCGATCAATCATGAAGAAGGATCAACATCGAATGTCTGGAACAAGGTATGTTCGTATAACCATGTATTTTCTTAAAAGAAATGGGGATTAGGTCTGGGACGACGGTAGAAAGTAGGATTCTTTCGGTCTCATTTGCATGCATAATATAACCCTAAATGCTAGTCCGTAGGGGGATTTACCACCACAATAGGATGATCCCACTAAATCATGAAAGTGAGTAAGATCCAAACCATTCAGATGCCACCTCACCATGGAAGTTTCTCCTTCTAGAAGATTCGAGAAAACGCTCATTTTTAACACGTGTAAGCATTCTCGCACCCTGCCTATAGATCAGACTGCGAACTCCTCGCGACCTAGCTATGATGCAACCTGTGAGAATCAGGCATTCTCGCACCCTAGCTATAATGAAACCTACGAACTTCCTTTTTTATAGGGTTTTTACAAAGGAAAATGCAACTTCTTTTCTCAGGAAAATTTCTTCTCCCTTCCTTCTTCAGGAACTCAGGCCACTGACCCCTCCGAAGGCAATAGATAGGTTTACATCATTAACGGTCATAGGGATGAAGAAAATAATGTGTAACAGAGATCCACCCAAAGTATGAAGTTAGAACATAGTGATAGCTGAAATAGTTTGTCGAGTGTGTGTAAGGAACAAGGAACAATCGGTAGGAAACCTGCCAACAAACAAGGAAAAATAGTACAATAATATATCATCACTGAGGTAGGCATTCCCATACTTAGAATACAAATGAATCAGATCATAAATGCCAACATGCGAAGATCCATGTCAAGTAAGACAGGTCATGGCCACCAAAAATACACTGTGGATCCACGCCATTATGACTCAAATCTGAACATAGCCACCAAAAAATACACTATGGATCTATGTGTTAAAGACTCAAATTTGAACATAGCCACGAGACATACAATGTAGATCTATGCAATAGTACAAACTGAATATACTCCAATGCAACCTAGATCTATTAGAAAAGATTCAGGGCCTTCATCTCCACCACTTTATAGTATGAATCTAACCATGTGAATACATGTGTCAAAGTCGAACATGGTAGAAACCACTTGATTACCGGTCATTAGTTTATACCGTTAACAAGTGCGAGGGAAATCACCATTAATGTCAATGACTCCCAAGGTACTCTAGTACAATCCAACAAATGTGAGTTAATGAGATGAAGTCGAACACTCGGCGGAATCTCCCGATCAGGGGTCAATAATGAAAACCCATTGTCGAAAGAGAGGAAACCTGCCATTGATGCATGCAAGTTCCAAGGTACCAATTGGTTTCTAAGTCTAATTCCTGGATAATGAGTTGAAGTTGATAGAAAAAGACCCATCATAGGAGGGCCTTAATGTATCCCACATCAATGAAACGAAAAAAATAACAAGATTTGATGTAGATCAGAGTAACAAGTGATTCAGAACTGACTCAGGGATGACCGACGCAATAGAAGGCTTTACGAACTGCAAAAATGGCCGATGCAATAGAAGGATTTTCGGATTGAACTTCTCTTTGAACATATTGATGACACGACAAATATCTTGGAAACACTGACTCAACAACAGGGATCACAGACCAATTTGTAATCTTATAAAGGAGTATGATCAAGAGACAAGGGGATTTTCCAATCTAGACACAAGACGAGTGAAAGGGTGTCATGTTCAAAAGTGACTCTTCCACAGAATACAGGTTTAGATACATTTCTTTCCAAATTCCCCCCCCACCATTTCTGGTGAGTACCTATTTATTTTTACGCAAGCTTGAGGAGGATAACATATACTTGTAATGTAATCTCATCCTTCAAACGAGTCCCTCAGAGTATGTTTAACAAACCCTAGGAAGGAGTGGTTCGGTCCCATAAGGGCCTTTCGATGTTTGTTTAACGAGTCCAAAGATAGAAAAATTGGGGGTTTTTCATGTTTTGAGAGTCTGAAAAAAACTTAAAGAGAACTCTCCCAGTTCCTTTTTCGTAAATTAGTTCGATGAGACCGAAAAAGTGATAAACTATTGCCCATCAAACGTTTTCTTCAAATACTTTTATGAGCGTGAAAAGAACAAGATCGCTCGACAATCTTTTCATGTTTAGAGAGTCTGAAAAGAGCGTAAAGGTGACTCCAGGTGGTTCCTTTTTCATGTAACCTTTATGAGTCCAAAAAAGTGATAAAAGTATACTTGGTTACATTCTCACGTATTTACAAGCACGAGAAAGAACAAAGACTAAGCTCGATAACTTATTCTCGTGTATTTACGAGCATGAGAAAGAACAAAGACTAAGCTTGGGATTGTTTTCATTTTTACGCAATCTTAAAAAAAAAACAAAACTATGCTTGGACCTGGTTTCATTTTTACACAATCTTGAATGAGAGGAAACTATGCTTGAGGTAAGTGGTTTCATTTTTACACAAGCTTGAACCATAGAAAACTATGCTTGGACTTCCCAACACATAACACATGGATGGTTGGTACTTAGCCCCCAGCTTAAGAAACTAGCTGCTCTACTTCAGCATGAAGTCCAGAGGCTGGAAGTATTGCCCCCCAAGCTTCATTTCATCCAACGACAAAGGCGGAGGAAATGAAGCTTCAAATACTAGACAAAGGACTTGATTCAAACAGAGAGGGGGAAAACTATTTCATTTTTTAACGAACTTGACATAGAAACAAGAACTATGCTTGTAACCTCTGTTTCATTTTTTAACGAGGTTGCCACAGAGACGAAAAAAATATCCTCGTAAGTGGTTTCATTTTTTAAATGAGCTTGAAATCAAAAAACCATGCTCAAAGAACTCTGTTTCATTTTTTAACGAGGTTGCCTCAGAGACACAAAAAACTATCCTTGGAATCTTCTTGATCATGGATTCCAAGAGGACAATGCTCCGGAAGGAAACCATGTCAAGGGAAAAAACTCATTTATGGCTTCAAAGAGGTCTTCGTTGGAAGGAAGAAACACACTTTGTAAGGAAACCATGTCGAGGGTTGCGACATGAGTAAAGAGATCAGGCTCTAACAACCCTATCGAAGAGATCACCATGTCAACTACTGGATCTAATTCATTAGAAGTTGAAGCCATGGGCGACAATGCCACATAATTGACCTGTGGTGGGGGCGATACCATCTACATATAAGAACCATTCAGGGAAGCAATCTAGGCAGAGTCAATGAATGAAAGTTGATCAACAGTCACAACCCATCCATCATGAGGGAAAGATATCACACGAAAAAGAGTAGACACAATAACTTTCATGGCATAGACATAATCTCTCCCAAGGAGTAAAGCAAAATCCAAGGAGTCTTGAACTACCATGACGTCAATAAAGATAATTTTCCCTCCAAAAGTTACAGGAAACTGAGGAAGGGTCCCTAAAGGTTGACTAGTTCTTCTGTTAAAAGATAATAGATTTCGCATAACCAACGCAAGTGGAGGACAACCCAAAGCTTGCCAAGCAAAAGAGGACAAAATGCAAACGGATGCACCTTCATCTACCAGTGTCTGAGGAACGTCTCGACCACAAACCTGTACTGCAATCTGGAAAGGAATGTGAGAGGGAAGAGGAGGTCTAGTTATCACACCCCAATCAAAATGGATGGCCTCATAACTTGAAGGGGGTTCCACGGGAGAATGAGGAATAGCCCCCAACATGTTAGATTCTGTATCAACAAGAAAAACATGGGAAGTATCGAGTTTACTCTCTAGCGAGAGAGTAGGATCGAACGATGGAGAGATCAGATCGACCACTTGGTTTTCATTCTCCAAGGGCAGAATGGGGTCGACAGGTGGAAATAGATCGACCGCTTGGGTTTCACTCTCTAACGGGAGAGTGGGATCGACCGACGATGGGATCAGATCAACCACTTTGTTAACACTCTCTAAAGGGAGAGTGGTATCGATCGAGGATGGGATTGGATCGACCACTTTGTCAACTGGTTCAATTAAGGACATGACCAGATTAACCACTTGATCAACTGGACTGACCGATGGGGGAACCAGATTGATCATTCCATCAACTACAGGTGGGTTGAGAGAAATATTGCGATAAGCAACTAGAAGTTGAGGCTATGAAATAGTCATGTCTTCTAGTAATTTTGATGCTTTGTCTATATGAGGGAAAATATGAGTTAGATGACGCCCTTTACATAAAATACATGGGAACTTGGCTCTACTTTTCTTCTTCCCAACTATATCGTGACCAGTCGACGGGAAGTCATCAACATGTTGTTCAGAGGCTAACAACATGGGTTGGGGAGGATGTGCAGACCATGCTTCTATAACCTTGGATAGACCAGGGCAATCCTTAAGAAGATGGATACCCTTACAAATCCTGGAAGGGTACTTGGGCTTACAGGTTGTTTGGGTGATCTTGACATCATCAACACTCCCAGCACGATTAATAGTAACTGGTTGTTTTCCAACATGTTTGACAATGGTTGGAAGTTTGGATCCTTGCTTATTTTTCTTCTTCTTATTCTTTTGTTTCCTCTTCTTCTTATCCACCAAGTTACCATCTTGAGATCTTTCACTCAGCGAAGAAGATGAAATGGATGAAGACCTTGCAAGTGAAGAAGGCGAATAAGATATTATTGGTGAAGACGGTGAAGGATCAACATGAGGTTGATGTTCTTGAGGGGAAGTGCTTGTGACTGAAGCACTAACTGCATTCGAGATTACCTAAGTGAAAAAAAACCATACTGGTAACCTAATTGTGAACCTGGAAGGCTCAAAGTAGCAATATGAGGAGGACCAATGTTTTCATAAGAAGGAAAAACAAAAGGTTCCCCAGGAAAAGGAGTTCTATCATTGGTCATTCCGGGAATTGATGCCATAAAAATAAAGATCCAATCTAGAGTCCACTAGGGAAAACAAACAACACACATTAAAAATCTAGTAAGAAAGCAAGCAAACAAAACCTTCTCACAATGGGCACACTAGTTGGTGATGAAATCCAACATCGTGGGAACAAAGTAAGAAGGGGTTGAGAAAGAGCGGGTGGAAAAGTTATGTTGATGACCTGCTTAACGGACTTACACCATAGTGCAAGCTCCCACACATAATCATGGGTATACCTTCCAAGGATCCTGAGTGAGTTTGGCCAATATTGATTCCAGGTACCGTGAAGAATTTCCCCTCCACAGTCACCTTGTGTAAAGACCCTAAAGAGATAGGCCATTAAGGTTACCAATCACTACAGTGATGCTTGGAGAAATAGTTGACAGTCCGATCCACGCGCAAGGGCAGGGTATTTAGCCCGAAATCAACTTGAAAGGCTTCCACTAATCATTGTGGGTATACCTCTCAAGCGAACCCCATAATACACGCAACCTCTACACCAAGGCCAACAAAGCGGAGTGAGTAACTCTGCCAGTCTCAATGTGACCTCGTGATTGACCCTTGTGTTAGAAGGGCTTCCTAGGAAAAAATGTAATAAGTGGATTTAACCGCTCCCTAACTCAAGATTCTATGTTTGTTTGCAACTTTGGAAAGTTATCTTTCACACCTATTCCAAAGCCCTATAACTAATCTAATGTAGGTTTTCTACTAGAAAGTATAAAAAATGTCTAATTAATTTTTATAAGCACTTTATTTTATGGTTGTTGTTACTCAATAGGAAAATGGCGTGAACAATATGGTGTTTTGACTGACTTGAAAGCTATGAAAAGACATGAAGATGCAATCTTTTCATTTCAATGAAAGCTATGCTACGAGAAGGAGAAAACATTTATCATTCCCATATACACAATGTCCCAAAATATATTAAACTCATCAATATCAAGATTCTCAAGAAATGAGAAAAAGTTACTGTACACCAATGCATGATTCATGGCCACCCCAATTTTTTTTTTCAGAATTTAAGACCAAAAAATACCAAGAATCATGCAATTTCGCTACTTCAAATGCAAGGATGCCCCCAATCTAATATAAAGCAAGAGATTAAATCTTTTTGTTTCAAAAATTTCACTAAAAATAATAATGAACTTTGTTAAAACAAAGAAACCCAAACTAAAAGTTTTCTTTTAAAGCGAACTATTCAAAAGAAATTTGATCTTTCCCTAAACAATTCTAAAGAAAACACACGCTTTGTAATTGAAAGACACTCAAATAAAGAGACTAATCCTTCAAAACCAAACAAAGCAAAGATGGCTAAAAGCAACTCAAAGAATGTCAAGCAGACTGTAAACATACCAATATAGGCTCCAAAAGTTCAATCCAGCTGATCAAAGAAAAACCGGGCATCAAAAAGACAGGAAGACCTAATCCAAAAATTTTACAAATGAGTTCGTAGCCTGGTAGTGGGGTACAGTGTGAGAATTAGGGTTTCTCGTAGTCTAGACACTAGTAGGGTGTGAGAAGTTCGCACTGGATCTAACAACAGGGTGTGAAAATCAATGGTTTTCGTAGGCTGTAGAGAGGTACAGTGAGAGAATGTCTGTAATCAAAGAAAATTTTGAAAAAGGACAGGGAATCTAAGTGAACTTCTAGATCCAAAGAGTCTGGATGGATGTCCCACAGACTCAGAAACCAGAAAACAAGCAATCAAAGGAAGGGAAACTAGACTAACTAGGAAACAATCTGATCCCCAGTATGGTCGCCAATTTTGTTATTGGATAAATCGATAGGTGCGAACACTAACTAATCTCCCTAGATCCACCTAGATCTAGAACAAAAAACACCAGAACATGATGCTTTCCTTAAGTTTTAAATATTGAATTTACTAACTAAAGAGGGATAGGTGACATACCGTTTAAACGCTGCTTCCTCTCGCCATTGCCATCCTAGATCCGTTCCAATGCTCATACAATGATGAACCTGCAAAAGAACACAACCAACCAAATTGATAGTAATAATATAAACTCAATATAAACCTATGCATGTGATCAAGGAATCATACAATAAAACACAACAAGCTTTATAGGAAAGAATCATATTAAATGTGAAAGAGAGATTACAACCATGGCCTTGATGTCGTAAGGTCCCTTTCAACTGTCCTTCGTTCCCCACACAATTCCACTCCAAGAATTATGAGAGCATAGATCTGATAATATTCACAATCTATCTTGACAAAATGGCTCATCTAGCCAAGCTAACAATCTCCAAAGCTCAATCCAATCCAAGATCCAAAATCAAAAGCTAATCTCATCCAAGCCAAAAACAACTTATCCCTTCTCCATGAGAGCTCCTCTCCTTTTATAAGCTGAGGAGGTTAGGATGATCACACTAAATCATGAAAGTGAGTAAGATCCAAACCATTCGGATGCCACCTCACCATGGAAGTTTCTCCTTCTAGAAGATTTGAGAAAACACTCGTTTTTCCCATGTGTAAGCATTCTCTCACCCTGCCTATAGATCAGACTGTGAACTCCTCACGACCTAGCTATGATGCAGCCTGCGAGAATCAGGCATTCTCGCACCCTAGCTATAATGCAACCTGCAAACTTCCTTTTTTTATAGGGTTTTTACAAAGGAAAATGCAACTTCTTTTCTCAGGAAAAGTTCTTCTCCCTTCCTTCTTCAGGAACTCAGGCCACTGACCCCTCTGAAGGAAATATATAGGTTTATATCATTAACATTCATAGGGATTATAAAAATAATGTGTAACACTAGTTCATCATGATTCCATCAGTTAAGGAATTTGAAGAGAAGATTATAGGTCAAGATATATCAATGGAGTCGCCAGAGGTTCCCTTTAGGATCATCAAAGGTAAGTGAGGGATTTACCCTTAGTGGATTTGCCAAGAAAACTTGAGAGATAAGGGCTTCAGGATAAGTTTACCAAAGAAATTTCATGAGGAGAATGACCCAATCCTCCCCAACAACGGTGCCAAAATGTTATCGTAGGATTCGTACTTGTGAAAATCCCACCACAAGATCCCAAAATTTTGTGTAACTATGGAATAAAATACCACTATCACCTAAGTAGGATATTCCCTTGTTTTAGTGATGGAGGAGGTCCATCATAAAGGAGGCTTCCTTGGTGACCTCAAGGAACCGAATAAAAATTTTAGTAGCCAATCCCACGGCCCCCTATCTTGATCACTTGTTAGTTGGTCTAGGTATAGGAAGGAAGGAAAGGTTGTAAGGTGATTGTTGTACTTGCCCAGAAAAGGAAATGATTTCCAACATATGTATAACAATTACCAAGATGAAGTATGCAATAATGACCTCTCTAGACACTAGAAAAGTAAAATTGTACTTGGATTTTGCAAATTACAACAATAAACACTTTACGACAACAATGAATGATTTGCAGCAACAACAACAACAATTAGTGCTCAACAACACTATGATTGACCATAAAAAGTAAGCATCCAACCAATAGAATATTATCCAATTGTTAGAACTGATTTCTGAATAAGTTAAGCCATTTGTAAGTAGGTATATGTAGCAATTTAAGATAGTTTTCAGTGGTTGTAGTAGAATTTTGTAACAACAACATTAAATATTGTAAGTTTTCTAGGGTTAGAGTTAGTAAAGTTAGTAGACCACTCAAGAGAATAAGAAAAGTGAATTTAACTACTAATTTCACCACAATATTACTTCTATATGTATATTCAACACTTAGCACCAAAACATGTCATGTCCCACATTCCTTTCTAGTGAAGGATTGTCATTTCATAAAACTTATCAGTTGTCCTCAATAATAACAAGTATACCAGAAGTGCAATACACCATAACTACATATGGCTCATGCTTGAAGTTTGAAAAAATTGTCAAAATATGTGTGTAGCAAGAATAAACCAAGATGCTTATTAAAACAAACATTCCCCCCCTTTCGTTTCTTTATATTAAATTGCCAACACATTCATCCTTCATCCATTTCACATGGAAAGTGGCTTGAGTTTCTGGGTTTATTCTCAAACTGTAGAATCATTTTTGCAAGGTAGTCATGAGTGCAAATAAAATAAGCGTCTTTCATCATTATTCACATAAGGGGGTCCCACCTATTTAGTATATTATTAAATATATATAAGAATTAAGTCATTGGAACCCATTTGCAGGCATGGATTCCATGTTACGCTTTTGGGCATTAACAAACTGGTGACTCCATAGGGAGATCAGTTCTCAACAGATTTATAACTCATAATGTTTGGTTTCACAAAACAATAGAAGTAGGTGATCAAAAACTACTGAAAAGAATAGTTGTGCAACCGGGGGGAATATGGTTTAAGGGAAATAATGAGACATGACTTCGGGGAATAACTTATGGAAAGTGAGATGTATGAGGGTACTTGTGTTGGGTATGTGTTATATTCTTTGCATGAGTAGTAGTGTTTGAGCGCCTGCGCCGGGCGCGCAGGGGTTCGGGGGCAGCGCCCCCGAAAAAAAAATAATTTTGGGCCTACATATTTTCGCCGGGCCGACATATTTTCGGGACGACATATTTACGGGACCACATGATATTAGGTGGTTTTTCGGCACATGGTTTTTGCCGATGGTTTTCTATTTCCGGTTAAGGAATTAGGGTTTTGGACTAATCCAGGTCATTGGGTTGGGGTTTTGGATGCCACTGGCTCCTATATGTATATTGTATTGTAAACAATGTAACACAAGTGTATCAATATAATATATGCTAGTTTTCCCGGTTTGGGTTTCCAGGTGAAAAAATCTCTGTGTAATGTTTGTATTTGCCATTGTATCTTTTCTGTTCTTTTCTGAATATCAGTTTGCAGTAGATATTGTACAAGGTTAGAATTTACATTTGGTATCAGAGCTTTA
>ML803752.1:141595-151681 GCA_009831015.1 Picea engelmannii | reverse complement strand
TCCATGGGCATTGCTGCCCTGGATTGTTGACTATGTAACCCTGTAACCCCCTGTGTGCAAAGAAAACAACAAGTGGGAGAATGTTGGGTATGTGTTATATTCTTTTCACGAGTAGTAGTGTCTGAGCGCCTGCGCCGGGCGCGCAGGGGGGTAAGAGGGGCAGCGCCCCCGGAATTTTTTTTTTTTTGGGCCGACATATTTTCGCCGGTTTCGGGCCGACATATTTTCGCCGGGCCGACATATTTTCGGGACGACATATTTCCAAGACCACATGATATTAGGTGGTTTTTCGGCACATGGTTTTTGCCGATGGTTTTCTATTTCCGATTAAGGAATTAGGGTTTTGGACTAATCCAGGTCATTGGGTTGGGGTTTTGGATGCCGCTGGCTCCTATATGTATATTGTATTGTAAACAATGTAACACAAGTGTATCAATATAATATATGTTGGTTTTCCCGGTTTGGGTTTCCAGGTGAAAAAATCTCTGTGTAATGTTTGTATTTGCCATTGTATCTTTTCTGTTCTTTTCTGAATATCAGTTTGCAGTAGATATTGTACAAGGTTAGAATTTACAACTTGGTCCTATATGCACAAATATTCATAACCAATTATGTTTTTTAGAATTTCAAGGAGAACGCTTATGATATGCTCTTGAATCTCAGGATGGAGGGAAGAAAGGGATAGCATAAACAAGGAACAAGACAAAACCAACTATACTAAAACAATATTGAAAGGAAAAAGCTATTTCAATGGTGTCTCAAAAGGAGGACATCGTGACAATTGTGTGTATTTTATTTTCATCGATCAACAATACTTACATAATGACATTGTTATGGAAAAATTAATCTAGATTTTATTTCTGATGATTATGCAAAACAAACAACATAAATTAAAAACTCAACAAACCAAAGTAAAAAAAAAACAGTAAGACAAAAGACTATATACAACATTCATGATTACACAAAGAGTTAATGATCAAGCTGGTTCCACATAATGTTTCAAGTGGGAACCATTATAACTATAAGAAAATAACCGCTCTTCCAAATCCTTCAGAAGGTATGAGTTTGTGTGAAGGATAAAAGCGATTTTGAAAGGACCTGACCATAATTTTTGGAATTAATAATGTCTCCCTCTTTCAGCATGAGCTCAGTCCCATAGCAGGACTTTTTCATCAAGCTTGAATTCAACAGCCTTTGCTCGCTTGTTAAAGTACTTTTTCACCATTTGCTGCCTTCTTTTTAGGTTCTCCAAGGCAAAGTTTCTTTGTTCTTCTAGGGATAACAATGCATTTATCCTTTGGGGAACACTAGAAGAATTCAATTCTTCAGTCTGTAACATCAGTCGTAAGGAAGAAAGTTCTAATTCAATAGGCATAATAGCCTCTTGGCTATATACAAGCTGAAAGGGAGTAAATCTTGTACTTGCTTTAGTGGTTTTATGGTCTACCCAGAGAGAATAAGTGAGAAGTGTGTGACACTAGCGAGGTTTTCCTTCTAAGATTCTCTTTATGATCCTAACCAGATTTTCGTTAGTGGACTATGCTTGCCCATTTCCTTGAGGGTAATAAGAAGATGAAGTGAAATATTTGACACCTAACTTAACCAAAAATTGGGTCAATTTTTCAAAAATGAAGGTTGGGCCATTGTCCGTAATAATCTCTAATGGGATGCCAAATCTGGAAAATATATTAGACTCTAGGAAAGAAACTACCTGCTCATCCTGTACATTTCTAAGAGGAACAACCTCGATCCACTTAGTAAAGTAATCAGTGGCTGTCAAAATAAATATATTCCCTACAGAAGATGGAGGGTTGATAGGACCAATAAAGTCTATACCCCACTTAGAAAAAGGGAAATCCAAGAGGAAAGGTTGTAAAGGCATGGCATCAAGATGTTATTTCCCATTGAATTTTTGGCACTTATCACAAGATCTTACAAATTTACATGAGTCTTGAAATATCGAAGGCCAGCAGTAACCATTTATTATGATCTTAAAAGTAGTATCCTTAGTAGAAAAATGGCCATCGATGTGAATGCCATAAGTTGATGATCCATGGATTTTGAGTAATAACTTATGTGCTTCTTCATTATTTACACATCGAAGTAACAAATCATCAACAAACCTCCGAAACAAAAAGTCTCCTAAAATGATATACTTGGAAGCTTCAAGGCGAAGTCTCCTCCTCTGGTGAGGATCCAACCCATCTGGACACCTTTGATACTGCAAATAATACACCATATTTTTATACCAAGGATGATCAAATAGAGAGAGGTTCTTATTTTCAATATAAAATAGTGTTGAAAGGGGATTATCTTGTTTGTCAAGTTCTTCACTTGGTGTAGGGTGTTGAGCTAAGTGAAGGGCTAGGTATCGTCCCTTGATTGTCTTTGAAGTCATGATCATCAAATCATGCTCCTGAATTTTGGCAAGCCAATGCCCAAGTTTTCCTGAAAGATAAGTTTGTGAAAGAAAAAACTTGACAACAGGTAAAGGGACTTTTACCTGTGTACGTTTTCCCAAAATAAAATGGCGAAATTTTTCTATAGACTTGACAAGAGAAAAACATGTCTCTCAACATAAGAATATTTAAACTCATCATCTGATCAATTTTGACTCATGTAAGCTACAATTTTTTCATTTTTTTGGTCATCACTTTGTAAGAGGATAGCATAAATTGCTTCCTTAGTGGCATTAATATATATGATAAAATATTTCTCAAAATCTTGTTTCACCAGAATCGATGCAGAGATAATTGCTTCCTTAATCCTAAGGAAATCATTCTCGATATCATCTATCTAAAAAAAAGAACGATCATTCTTCAGAAGATTATGGATCGGTTTAACCATGACAGCAAAATCAGGAACAAATCTACGGACAAAATTAATAATGCCCATGAAAGCTTGGGCTTCTTTATTGGAGGCGGGGGTAGGGAGGTTTAGAATGGCAGTAATCCTCTCGAGATCTATGCTTATCCATGAATCATAAACAATATGACCGAGGAGATTTCCTTTCGTGAAACCGAAAATAGATTTGGAAGGATTTAAAGAAATTCCAAATTTTTTGCAGCACATGAGAACTTTTCTAAGATGACCAAAATGATCCAACCGATTTTTAGAATAAACAGTCAAATAATCAAGATAAACTTGGATAATATTAACGATTAGATCGTCAAAATCCATCTGCATAGCTCTTTGAAAGGTGGAACATGCATTAGATAATCCAAAAGGCATGCATTCATAAACGAATGTGCCCCGACATGTGGTAAATGTGGTTTTATACCTATCAATCCTTTTTACATTGATTTGATTATACCCATAAAAACCGTCAAGTAAGGACATCATTTGAGGCCCTGCAAACTATTGTAAAATAATTTCCATATTAGGAAGTGGAAAATGGTCTTTGACACTTGCTCTATACAATGCACGAAAATCGACACATAATCTGATCTGGCTGGTAGTTTTCTGAATAGGGACCAGATTTGAAACCCACTCAGAATACTTAACTGGAAATATTATATTAGCTTTCAAACAAATTTCCAATTCTTTTCTAATAGTGGCTTCGAGTGCAAGGTTAATAGGTATTTATTTTTTCCTAACTGGTTTTACCCCTCCCTTGATAGGAATGGCATGCTATATGAGAGAAGGATCAAAATCATGAAGATCCTCATATGACCAAGCAAAAACGTCTTGAAATTCAAAAAGTAATTATGTGAATCTCGATTTTTCTTCATCAGAGCATTGGGCACCTAATTTAATGATATTTGGAGATTCAGATGTCCCAGTATTCAAGGAAATGGTATCACCAACTTTCCTTTTCGACTCCTCTTCCTTATGTGTTTCCTTGTTGCCTACATCACAATGAAAATGAACTTTTGAGAGGAGTCAATCCTTTAGGAAATTTTTAATCTTCAATAGAGATGATTTCTTTAGGATTAAATGGTTCATTTTGTATGAAAGCGCAAATGCCTTCTTCACTCAGGATAACCTACCATGATTCTACATTATCAGGGATGTGAAGACGATATAGAGACTGAAACGTACAATCAGGTCTTTGAGGTAAAAGTTGTTGAGTAGGGGATGTTGCAAAAACAACTAACCTATCATCCATTGAAGTAAGTTCCCTCTTAACATGAGTGATGTTAAATGATAACATATTTGAAATAAACATCCATACAACTTGAGTATAATGTTAAAGTAACTTATTGCTTGGTGAATAAATATTACGTACAATATTCACAACAATTTCAGAATCAACAAAAATTGTAAGGTGGCCACAACCAAGGTTATATGCATTTTCTATCCTAACAATAAGGCCTCAAACTAGGTGGCATTATTTGTGCAAGAAAATTCCAACCTATAAGAAAACTTGTGGATCTTACCTATAGGAGAATATATAATGATGTTGGATCCATTACCTTCGTTTGAACATGAGCCATCAAAATGCATGTGCCACATGCCATCATCTAAATCAACTGGTTCAAGCATAGTGTCACCCTCATCAACAAAGATATAGTACACTCCCAAATCTTCTTCAAGATAGTTTACAATAGGTTGGGGAATGCTCTTTATTTATGGTGAAATTTTTCCTTCCCTAAGAACTATAATGTTCTTTCCATTCTGAGGAACGGGAAAATGTGTTCCATCAAGTGAAAGGTATCCACCAATTAAGGTTTGCCAATCTCTTCCTAAAATGATTGAATAGCTACTCATCGACATATCGATTGCTTGGATGTTGAGGGTTGTTCTTATCTCAGGATGTGTGCACAAAACTAAGGTTACATCCTTGATTTCACCTATAGTTGATTGTTGCAAATTGTTATAAGAGAGCATGCTTCTAGAATTTTCATTAGTGCAAGATAATATGAGCTCTTCCATGATAATTTTAGACATTACACTTGTACCAGACCCACCATCATTTAGGAAACAATGAGCTATTTTATCCATGATTTTTATTGAGATATAGAAAAGGTTTTTTTTTACAGGGTTCCTAAAATTATTTACACCTATGTTATTTATAGTTGATTCCTCTTCCTTTGACTCTTCAAATATATTAACTATGGTATAAACCTTTCCATCCATAAATATTTTAAGATGATTCTCTTGTTCTGGGATGGAAACCGTGTCCAAAAGAGTAGCATCAATTTTTATATTATCCAATTGATGAAGGATATTGTACTTAGACGAGGTAAGAGGAGAAGACACTCCTTGATTATCCGAAATTCTGACAGCTTGTATATTAGCACTTTGAGAAGATGAGCTTGGGGTGGAGGAAGTGAGGGGAAGGTCATATTTTCCCTTGGAAGTGTAAGATTTATTCCTGGTATTAATTACCATAACATCTTCTGGTTCAACCCAATCTAAAACAATGATCGTGGTATTAAGCCTTTTTCCAAATATCTTATCTCTAACATTTTTTTTAACTTCACAAGTACTTTCTTCATGATTTTCTTCACAGAAGTTACACCAACTACGAGCCATTATGGCCTTTGGATGAAAAGTGTTTTCATTAGTATTCCTAAAAGGTGCCAAGGAAGAAGAAGATTCCCCAGGGGCATGGGAAGAAGAATTTCCTTTTCATTCATAGGCTATCATCCTATTATTCATATCTTTCATGAGTTATAGGAGGGCAGACATTTATATTTGCTTGACTGAGTCTCCCTTAAGGAGATCTGTTCTTTTGAGTTGCTCTTCATATTCTAGGAAAGTATGAAGGGCAGAACTGATATTTTCAATAGCCTTCTTTTCAAGTCTATGATGATAAGGGGAAGGTAATGCATTATAATAATGCATGAAAGTAGCCTCCTTTTGATTGCAGATTAGTTTAGGGATTTTATTATATAATTTGGTGAAGAGAAGGTTAAAAGATTTATTGGTTTCACCATCCTTATATGAAATATTATTGTATTCCCTTAACTAATCAGTTCGAATCTTGGGTTGTCCATAAGTGGACTTGAACCAATAAACCAATTCTTCCCAAGTGGAAAGGATTTTGGGAGGGAGGTCAAAATATTATGCTGCAGATTTCCCTTCGAGAGAATTGACAAATAAATACATGAAAGTGTTGTTATCGTTAGCCCTTATGTTGTGAAAAGAATTATAAAATGCTACCAGGTGTTCATTTGTAGTAACAATACCATTTCCCGAGAACCTAGGTAAATGATCCTTGAATTTTGGTAATGTGTGAGTGGTTGGTGCGAGATTCAAGGGAGAAGATACATGCCATGGGTTGGTCGTAGCATCTTCCTCAAATTGGAAAAGTCCATATTTCTTTATGAATTTATAAGGATTGGTAGTGGATTGAATAGGGACTTGATGATTGTAGATACTACCAATTACAGATAAAGCATAAGGTTGCGAGGAAGAGGAACCTTCGGTGCCACTACCACTACCCACAAATTTCATGATGAAAGTGATAGGTATGGGTGATAAAGATGAACTGGAAAAATTAAATAAGGTTCGCCTAAGAGCACTTTCTTGTGTTGATAAGACGATTTTCCTCCTTCCTATTTCAAAAATAGGGGTAGATTTAGGGGAGAACCCTCTTCTACTTCAAGATATGCGAGGATTAGAGGACATGGAAAGAAATACCAAAGAGGTAGGAAAAGGGAGGTTACTGTTGATTTCTGGGTTGCCTTTTCCTGGCTTCCTAACATTCATGAATATTTATGTCCCTTTAAATTACTTCCCAAGAGTGTTCAAGTTAAACACGAGTACTAGAAGTTTCTAAAATAATCTTGAATAAAGTCAATGCAATGTTGGTTTGGTCATCAATACTGTTTCCAATATCAGATTGTCTCGTAACAGGTATTGTCATGGAAAAATCAGTCAAAGAGTAATCAGACAAAACAAAAAAATGAAAGATAATCATGATACAATCAACCAGAGAGATATGGAATATCTCCCCAGTATGGTCGCCAAATAAATGTTGAGGAAAAGGTATGAGGAACCTTACTCAAGAATTTTCATATCTTGTTGGGCTAAGGAAATATAGTTGGGAATGTTACCCATGGTTTATAACCTTAAAACAAAAACACTTAATCCATAGGTATTAAGTACGAGGGACCAAGGCTGGTTTTAAATATATTATATGTAACTGTGCAAAATAAATAAAATAAGCAAGAAATTGTATAAGTGTATGCATGGATAACATACAAGGATGAAATCAAAATCCAAACCAAATCATCATAATATACATGTGAGACTAAAATCAGAAATCTGATTTTTATATTGATTTCATTATGAGATACAAAGCTGAATTCTCTTTACAAACCCTTGCGAGGGTAGGAAGCAAAGTAAGATTTAGAAGCCTCTGATGGGCACCATACAAAAATAATCTGCAACAAAAGAAAACTGAAGCTAAATATCTGGATCAACTTGCCACAAAATTTTGTTACTTGACTCTGCAAAATATTCTTTATCAGTCATGAAATGTAATCCATAAAAAAACAAGAACACACAGATTGCCAAAGATAAATCATAAACCTTTAAAGACAAGTTGCTGGAAAATATGATTTAGTTTTGAATCATGTTGCCTTCAATAAGACCCTGTTGTCATCAAAATGGTTAACCCTTCTAGTTAACTCAGAATGAATGAAGAATGGAAGTATCTCACAAGTACAAAGAAAACTTTATAGCATAAGTTCTCCCTTTATTCTCTCTTACTCCTTGTCTCTTCATTTGATTGAGTTTTTATTCTTTCTCAATAAGTTATGGTAGTTCAACTACCTTTCTTATGTTAAGATTAATTAGATTAACTAATTAGTTGAGACAAGTAATTAATAATATATAAATAAGGGTCTATTTAAATAATAACTAAATAGGTGGGACCCCTTGTTACTCCAATTTTCAATTTTAAATAATCATCAAAACATAAATTATAATACCCCAAACATTTGATTCCAATATCTACCTTGTAACTCCCATCCCCATATTAATAATCAAATATTTTAATATCAACAAAATAGAACATGACTATATCCAAAAATAACATTATATCCATGTTGTCCAAAACTCTGTCTAAATATGTATTTGTTGTCCAAAATATTTTCAAAATAAAAAGACTGACCTCAAAACAAAATAACATTAATCAACATTAAAAACCATATTTGTTGTGAGAGGCATTTTCCCTCTTTTCACTGCTGCCCTCTTTTGATCCCATTTTTTATTTATCATGTGCAATAGTCTTCAAATAATGGGAACCTTATGGGTGGACTGCACTGATGACATGGGAACAATAATCTTTGAGATGGAGATGAGAGTACACATATTTAGTGGAATCTTTGGATGACTTGGAAGGAGTGGCCACTCCTTTTCCCTTATCTAGCTCTGGCTTGGGAATATCAATTTTTAGCCTTTTTCTTGCATGAGAGGACTGTACTGGTGAGACAACATGATCAGCTTGGGAATTTGGATTTATTGGAGGTGGAGGAGGAAGTAGTGGAAAGGATAAAGTAGGTCAACCATGATGATGAGCTACAGGCTGATGAACAATTTCTTGCCAACCATCATTGGCATGTGGTTGTAGCTGCATAGACACATGAGGAGAACTAGAGAAATTTTGACGTGGTTGGTAAGGAGGCCTCTTGGTTATGGGTTGAAAAATTCCTTGGCCAACTAGATTAAAAAACCCAGCTTGGAAAACATGATTTAGTTCTTGTGGATTATCGTCCAAATGTATCGAAAATCGTGGCCTTTTATGGCCTCTTTGCCAATTATTTCCTCTGCCTCTATTAGCACCTCTGCCATTGCTGCCTCTGCTAAAGAAACTCATCTTGAAGCAATATGCCAATCATGTTATGAAAAACTCTTAACAATCCATGCATCAATACTCTACCTAAATAAAATCAAAAGATTGGCTCTATCATTCTCAACAAAAGTACATGCAATCCATCCATCAATACTTTTAAACTTAACAATCAGTTGCCATTTATACAGGGAGTGATAGGGCTATAGGGAAGATGGGGGGATTTGTAATGAGCGAAAAATGGTAGCATGGACGGGAAGCGACCAACGAATACCATTCAAGAAAACACATAGGTAATCTTCTTTACACAAACAAAAAAATGTATCCATATCCAAACTGCCAACATCAATCATCATCTAGTCCCTTTCCTTTTCTGTTAATCCTATCTCTTTTTTCATTCATTTTTAAAGAAACAAAAAAAATGAAAATCATAGTAATAGAACAAGGGACGTTTTAAATGTATTTGGGAAGGTGGTGGGCATAGAATGAGAGGAAAGTGAGATAATGAATGGAAATGAGATGATTATTGTTCTATCATATGCAATAATATTGATTGAAAATTGACATCGCCATCATTTGCCAAAAAAAAATTCTGTTAATAATTCAAATCCAAGACACAACAATTTTATAGTGTTCAATATAAAACCAATGAAAATATCAGGACTGTCAAACTTTACCATTTACATTTCCCTTTTTTCTTTTCCTATTAGTAGATTGTTTTATAAGAGACTGTTAACAAAGTCATTTGAAACAATTAAAACCAGACTATATCAAGCTAGCATGGGAGGCTGAGAAAACAAACATAAAACCATCGAACCTTCACTATAAAATATTGTAAATGTGTTGAACCTGCACAAAATATATCTAGCTAAACAATAATACACACATTTGCAGAGAGAATTGGAGAAGGAAGAAGAATGAGAGAAAGAATGGAAGATTTCTCATTAACCGTTGTGAATAATGAATAATTTACACATGATATACTCTGTATAACTCAATGAGTTTGACTTGAGGTGAACCAAGTATCCATAGTGGTGGTATAGAGTGATTTGGACACACACCAACAGTTACGGGAGTGAATTGCCACCTATTCTAGTCTCTCGGGCAGTTACGAGAGTGAACTGCCACCTAGTTGAGTTAACTAGTCAACTAGTCTTTAGTTAATTCACTGAACAGAAAGTAGTGAGGAGTTAACTCAAGGAATCAAGGCTAATGCACCACTCTGGTGATGATGCCAAGGCAAGGTCTAATTATCATGGTGATGATTCCAATGTTGCATGGTGATGATCCCAATGCAACATCTAAACTCAACTCAACTAGTCAAACTGAAGTGTGAACTGAAA
>ML803752.1:110356-141545 GCA_009831015.1 Picea engelmannii | reverse complement strand
GTTGCATGGTGATGATCCCAATGCAACATCTAAACTCAACTCAACTAGTCAAACTGAAGTGTGAACTGAAAGAGAATATTCTCCAGGTGGAATATTCTCTCCTAAAATATAGGAGACTGGATAATGACTAATTATGACTAATAGATAAATAAAAACCTTAGGAAAATAAATCCTAGTTGTGTGTTAAGTAACTCCAACACCCCCCTTGAACATCACTATGGTGAAAATAAAGATTGGATCCCGGCAACAAGGCCATGTTAGGTACCCAAGTACAAAAGATACACTAAAAATAAAGTGAGGAAAGAGGGAAAACCTCATGGGAAACCCCCCCCCTCAAGGTACAATGTATGTAAAAAGAATAACTATAGTTTCTATGCAACTGTGTCCTTCAATCCAAGACGACCTCGCAGAGAATGGAATTTTTGCTCAGTGAAGGTCTTGGTGAAAATGTCTGTCATCTGTTCTACTGAAGGACATAACTGTAAGGCGATGATCCCCTTGTTTACCAAGTTCTAGATGTAGTGCATGTGGATCTCGATGTGCTTCGTCTGTTTCCTTTGAACTGGATCTCTGCAGAACTTCAGAGTGCTCTGGCTGTCACACCAGATGACGATCAGCCGATGAAACCGAATGCCCAACTCAGTGAGAAAATTTTGTAGCCACATAGCCTAAATGGTTATGTTAACTACCCCTTTGTACTATGCCTCGGCTGAAGATAGAGCAATGGCAAATTGCTTCTTGCTCGACCAACAGATAGGCCTGGAACCAAGACTGAGTGAGTAACCATATGTGGACTTGCGATCAATGTTATCGCCAATCGAGTCGGAATCAGTAAAACCATTGAGATATAATGTAGATTCTACTGCATAATGAATCCCAAAGGTGATGGTGCCCTGTACGTATCAAAGGATACACTTTGCATCTTTCCAATGTAGCTCATGCGGATCCTGCATGAACCTAGAAACTGTGCCAACTACATATGAGAGGTCTGGTCTGGAGTGTGTGAGATACAACAAGCTCCCCACTAGTTGTGTGTACAGTGTGCTGTCAACCAGTGGAGTCTCCCCGCCATCCTCAAGTTTGACTCTTGATAGGAAAGGAGTCAGAGCATACTTGTAGTCTGTCATGTGAAATCTCTCAAGGAGATCTCGTGCATACTTGGCTTGAGACAGTTTGATGCTTGATGCATCATGACTGATCTCAAGTCCAAGGAAGAAGTGTAGCGGACCCATGTCCATCATCAAAAACCTTTCATGAAGAATCCTCTTGATTGTAGCAATCGTTGAAGTCGAACAATCGATGATCAAAAAATCATAGACATACAGAACTAAAAGTAGAAGTGAATTAGTCATCCTGAGCATGTATACATTCGGGTCTGATTTACAATGTACAAATTTCTGTGACAACAGGTAGGAGTCCATCTTGGCATACCATGCCCTCAGAGCCTGTTTGAGGCCATAAAGTGACTTCTTCATTCGACAGACCAAATATGAGTCCTGCATAAATCCTTGGGGCTACTCCATGTAGATCTCCTCAGAGAGATCACCATGAAGAAATGCATTCTTCACTTCCATCTGATGGACTTCCCATCCCTTGGCTGTCGCAATGGAAAGTGCCAAGCGTATGGAATCCATCTTCACTACTGGAGCGAAGGTATCATCATAGTCAATACCATGAACCTGCTGAAAGCCTTTAGTGACAATCCTAGATTTGTATCTGTTGATCTGTCCATCCGCTGTTCTCTTGGTCCTGTAGACCCATCTGCATCTGACAAGTTTCCTCCCAGAAGGAAGGGGAACCAGATCCCAAGTCTGGTTCTCGAGGAGGGAGTTGTTCTCCTCCTGCATGGTGGATTCCCAAAAGGGATTTCCAGCAACCTCGCCATAAGACTGTGGATCTGAAGACTGAACCAAGAAAAGATGCTTGGAAGGCAATGGTTTAGTGGAAGTGAGTGCAACATGAGGCTCCTTGAAATCATATTGAGTCCTCCTGGTATCGGCTGGATCACCTACGATATCCCCTGCATACTGAAGAGTACTCTGTGCCCACTTGGGCCTCTGCTCTGGCTCTGCAACTACATCTGGATTCTATGACTCTACATATGATTGTACTGACTCTAAATTTGAATTTAAATCCTCCGAGTCCTTTGAATCAGAACTCTCATCTAAAGAAGAGTCGACATGTGAATGCTCATCATCTTGGACAGGTGGAAGAGTAAATGTGTCTGCATGCGGCTGTTGAGGTACATGCGAGACACTTTCCTTGAATTGTACACTATGCTCAATGATGAGTCAGTCTGAGGAAAGATCAATAAGTTGATATCTCTTCACACTGCCAGGGTATCCAACAAAAATGAACTCAGTGCTCTATGGATCAAGTGCCTTCGTCTTTTTAGAGGGAATCCTGGCCCATGCATGTGAACCAAAAATGCGAAAGTGGGTTATTTCTGGTTTGAGGCTGCTCCAAGCCTTGTAGGGGGTCTTATCCTTGATATATCTATGGGGAGATCTATTTTGGATGTATGTTTCACAGTTAAGTGCTTTGGCCCATAGTCTTTGTGGTAGTGAATTTGCATGCAACATGCAAGATGCGATCTCCTTTAGAGATCTATTTTTCCACTCAACAACTCCATTTTGCTGTGGAGTGTAGGGAAATGTATGCTGCAACTGAATCCCTACCTCATGGAAAATATTATGAATTTCATGATTTACATACTCTCCCCTATTATTAGTTCAAAGGACTTTGATCTTCTTTTTGGATTGTGTCTCAACCAAAGCTTTGAAATCTTTGAGGTGTTGAAAGACCTCAGATTTTTGCCTGAGAAAGTAGATCCAAGTAAAATGTGAGAAATCATATGAGAACACACCTCACTTTCCTGATGGATGGATGTGTAAAAGGACCCACAGGGTCACTGTGGATCAGATATAAAGGTGCAGAAGCTCGCTGAGACTTTCCTTTGTCGAATTTCTCTTGAGGGTGTTTTCTGAGAACACATCCCTCACATACTCCCTTGGAGAAATGGATGTGTGGTAGACCATCAACTAATATGTTCTTGCTAAGTTGTTGCATGTATCTGAAATTCAAATGTCCAAACCTTCCATGCCATATCCTATTACTTTCATTAGCATGAGTAAGTAGTAAAGTAGAATCAGGTTCAATGAATTCAAAAAATGTATACAATCTAGACTGATGATTTACCTCACCGGTAGCAACCCTGGAGTTGGTTTGCATGTCATAGATGTCCACAAAATTTGGTGTGAAGATGAATTTATTTCCAGTGCTGGAATTCATCATCTAATACATAGAGAGAAGGTTGACATAACTCTTGGGAACATGCAGCACGTTCTCGAAGCTTTAGTTGGTGAGTTCAATCCTTCCTTTGCCGGTGACTTCGACAGAAGAGTTGTCCCCCATCATAATAGGAGGACCTTTTCATGCATCCAATGAAGAATATACTACTTCTGAGGCAACCATGTGATGTGATGCTCCTGAGTCTACGATACAAGCATTGGGAGAGGAGTTGATGGCAATCAAGGCATGTCTAGAATTGCCTTTCTTGGAATTCAGATCTTCTGGCTTCTTCTTCTTTGCACCCTCAGGGATGCGATCTCCAAGGTTGTTTTGATGAAGTATCTGAGACATCATATCTATTTTTTTTTTCATGCATGCAGATTCCGAATGGAATCCTTTGTGAAAATATGTGCATTTCTCTCCTTTTCTTCCCTTTTCTCCTTTGGATCCGGAGGCATCGGTGAAGGGTTTTGTGTACCCTTCCTTATTTGTATGTGCATGAGATTTCCACTTATATTTATCTTTAGATTTATGATATTTTTGGCTGCCATCATGCACAGTGAGTGCATGTGCCCTTGGGCCTTTGATTGTGCCCATGTTGATGAGATTGGTTTTCTCTTATGTCAGGGATTCGATAAGGTCCTCAAGAGAAGGCACCTTCCAGGTGGATCCAGAGGCAAATCTGATAGTATGGAATGTAGATACGAATACAGATAATTCAGGACCAATCTTGGAGAGAATGGTGAGAACCATTTGTTTCTCCTCCGATTTATCAACCCCACAATCTTTGAGTTGCGACAATAAATCCTTGAATTTTGTAAAGAAATATTGCATATTCTCGAATCTTTTTGGATCCAATGTGAGCAGCTCCACCTCTAGCATGTGTCCCCTCATCTAATCCTATTTTCCAAAGAGCCCTTCCAATATGTTCCAATCTTCATTGGGAGTCTTACAAGAAGATATATGAAAAAGAAGATCGGGAGAAATAAGACTGCAAATTATTCTGAGTGCCTCATCCATGCGATTTAAGTACTTGGATTTTTCTATGGCTGATGTTGGCTCTGTATCTGTATTCATGGTTAACCTATACAACCCTCTGGATCAGATATGTATGGCTATTTTCTCCTTCCATGCAAAATAGTTGTAAGGTGTAAGAATGAATTCTTTTTAGAATTCCATCTTTCCGTTGTCTTCAATCTTTTGTACCTGCAAAAAAATTTGGTGTAGCTTTTTCTTAGAAGTCTGTCGGCTCTGATACCATGTAAATGTGTTGAAACTGCATAGAATATATCTATCTAAACAATAATACACACATTTGTAGAGAGAATTGGAGAAGGAAGAAGAAGGAGAGAAAGAATGGAAGAATTCTCATTAACCGTTGTGAATAATGAATAATTTACACATGATATACTTTGTATAACTCAATGAGTTTGAATTGAGGTGAACCAAGTTTCCATAGTGGTGGTCTAGAGTGATATGGACACACACCAATAGTTACAGGAGTGAAATTCCACCTATTCTAGTCTCTCAGGCAGTTACGGGAGTGAACTGCCACCTAGTTGAGTTAACTAGTCAACTAGTCTTCAGTTAACTGACTGAACATAAAGTATTGAGGAGTTAACTCAAGGAATCAAGGCTAATATGCCATGCTGGTGATGATACCAAGGCAAGGTCTAATTAGCATGGTGATGATCTCAATGTTGCATGGTGATGATCCCAATGCAACATCTAAACTCAACTCAACTAGTCAAACTGAAGTGTGAACTGAAAGAGAATATTCTCCAGGTGGAATATTCTGAAAGAGAATATTCTCCAGGTGGAATATTCTCTCCTAAAATATAAGAGACTGGATAATGACTAATTATGACTAATAAACAAATATAAACCTTAGGAAAAATAAATCCTAGGTGTGTGTGAAGTAACTCCAACAAATACTTATATCACAACCCCAATACTTGTTTCGTAAACAGACTGGGTTGGAAACCCCATGTGAAACTGGTGCTCATCATTTGATTCTAACATCATATAACTTATAAATTGACCAAAAACCCATAAATAAATAACAAACGAGCCAAGGCTTCATTCATATAACCAATATTTCCCACTGTCAGGTTAGTACTATAACATACTCCAAGACCAGAATTCGAATCTACTAATTTCCATATATCATATAAAAAACTAAGGTCTGGTAAAACATAAGAACGAAACATTAATAAGGGGTTTTCAAAACCATTTAACCATTTATTTCCACAACAAAATTTCCACATACCTCCTATGGTGGTTGCAAGGAAAATACTCATGTCTCACATATAATCACAAACGGTGGAAAGATAATTTGAAAGAGTTGCAAGTCTTCCAAATACTAGATAAAGGGTATGGCATTATGCAAAAAACCCAACTGTTCTTTTATTTCAGAGAAAACCCTTCGAATTTTAATTACCAGAGAAGAGAGAAACCGAAAGTACTTGCCATAATTATTTGCCAGCAGTCATATAAAAATAAGCAACATTCATTATGGGCGCAACACAATCACATATTTCAAATAGAACAGAATGTCAAATAGTATTCCCATCTTGAAACATTTAAATGCCAACATGAAGAAACCTCCTTTAAATGTAATTTTCACAGCCATAATACCCGCATACATCCATTATAAACTTCGGAAAGAAAACATAATATGTAAGAAAATATAAGAGCCAACATCATGATTTTATTTGGAGCAGAGCTACATTTCATGAATGGAGAGGTAAGAGCCAACATACATGTAAGGAGAATGCAAAAAAACCAACAAGCACCACTATTCTTCCCAAGGCTGAGAAAAACGAAGGCAACACCAGCTAAAGAAACCAACACAAATGCAAATAAAGTGAAGGTGGCGACCTCGAGGTATGGTAAGAGTGGCATGTAGTAATTGCATGTCGTTTCCCACATTAATTTCCATCAACCAAAACCAAGTACAAGTTCACCCAAACTTCTAACACATAGCCGACTATGTTTTCCACATAAAATTTCAATCCAAAATTGAATTGGCCTCCCTACATTAATCTCATAAGTCTTATATGTATATTCAACACTTAGCACCAAAACATGTCATGTCCCACATTCCTTTCTAGTGAAGGATTTCCATTTCATAAAACTTATCAATTGTCCACAATAATAATAAGTATACCATAAGTGCAATACACCATAACTACATGTGGATCATGCTTGAAGTTTGAACAACATGTCAAAATATATGTGTAGAAATAATAAAACGAGATTCTTATTAAAACAAACATTTTCCCCCTTTCTTTTCTTTAAATTAAAATTCCAACACATTCATCCTTCATCCATTTCACATGGAAAGTGGCTCAAGTTTCTCGATTTATTCTCAAACTGCAGAATGATTTTTTCAAGGTAGTCATGAGTGCAAATCAAAGAAGCGTATTTCATCATGATTCACATAAGGGGGTCCCACCTATTTAGTATATTATTAAATATATATAAGTAATAATTTATTGCAACCCATTTGCAGGCATGGATTCCATGTTGCGCTTTTGGGCATCAACAAACAGGTGCCATGTTCAAGGGTGACAATATCCACCATAAAGGATTCCAAAAAAATTGACCCACTTCCTTCAAATCCCCCCCCCCCCCCCCCCNCACCTATATAGATGAGTACCCCTTTCTTTTTAACAAGCCTGAGGAGGATAATAGATGCTCGGTATAGATTATCATTTGGATGAGTCCCTCGACATTTATTTAATGAACATATGGAAGGAGGTGTTTGGTCCCAGATGGGTACTGGAGATTGGACTCACATAGGTACTTCGATGCATAGTTTTACGAGCCCAAAGAAGGTAAACTCGATGGTTTTTCATGTTTAGAGAGTCTGAAAAGAACTTAAAGGTGACTCCATGGATGACTTTTTCATAAATTTAGTCTCCCAAGCCTGAAAAAAGTGTAAACCAATACATGGGAGAACTCTTCTAATCATGCTTGATTAGAGTGTTCCTTTTTCGTAATTAGTCTCACGAGGCTGAAAAAGAGATAAAATACCACTCGAAAGATGCCCTTTCAAACCTTTTAATGAGTGTGAAAGGAAGCAAGATCACGTGGAAATATTTTCATGTTTAGAGAGTTTGAAAAGAGCTTAAAGGAAACTCTAAAGAGTTCCTTTTTCATGTGGATTTTATGAGTCCAAAAAAGTGATAAATGTATACTCAGTCACATTCTCATGTATTTACGAGAACGATAAAGAACAAAGACTAAGCTTAGAATTGGTTTCATTTTTACACAAGCTTGCAACAAAATTAAACTATGCTTGTAACTCCAGGTTCAATCCCCAAATTTTTGTTTCATTTTTTAACGAGATTTCTACAGAAAGAAAAACTATGCTCGAGACCTCTGTTTCATTTTTTAATGAGCTTTCTACAAAGAAGCGAAACTATGCTTGTAGCTTCTGTTTCATTTTTTAACGAGTTTTCCATAGAGAAGCTAAAATATGCTCATAACCTCTCCTTGATCATAGCTTCCAAGATGACAATGCTATGGAATGGATACATGTCAAGGGAAAAACGTCGGCCATGGCTTCCATGAGATCTTCGCTAGATAGCATAAAAATGCTACAGAAGGAATACATGTCGACGACCTCGATTAGGGTAGGGAGATATGGCTCTAATATCCCCATATAAGAGATTACCATGTCAACTATCAGATCTAAGTTGAGAGAAGGGAGATATTCCCTCTTGTTCGGAGTTGAACGCATGGGACAGGTCATTACATAATTGACTTGTGGCGGGGTGGAGATCACTGGAACGTATGGAGTGTTCAAGGAAGGCAGATGCTCGACCATCAGATGAGGGTCAATGAATTAAAGTTGGTCGATCATTACTATGTTTCCATTGTGAGGGAAACATATCAATCGAAAGAGAGTGGACACAAAATATCTCATAACATAGACATAGTCTCGCCCGAGGAGAAGGTTAAAATACAAGGGGTTGTGAACTACTTCACATCGACATAGAACATTTTTCCTTCCAAAGTAACCATAAATTAAGGAAGGATCCCTAAAGGTTGACTAACTCTTCTGCCAAAGGTCAACAAATTTTGATCACGGGCGCAAGCTGAGGGGAACCAAAATATTTCCAAGCATTTGCGGATAAGATGCTAACATAAGCACCTTTGTCTATTATAGTGTTAGGAATATTCCTACCAAAAACCTACATGGTGATTTGAAAAGGCACGTAAGAAGGAAGACAGGTTTTTGTCAAATGATTCCAATCAATAGAAACTATTTGATTACTTGAAGGGGGTGCCATTGGGACGGGCAGATTGCCCCCTTGTATAGGTGAATCAGTATTAACGAGGTAGATTTGAGTGACATCCTCACTCTTTGAATGAGGAGTGGGATTGATCGATGATGAACTCGAATCGACCACTTTGACACTCTTCGGATGAAGAGTGGGGATGATCGATGACATAAATGGATTAGTCACTTGGGTTTCACTCTTTGGATGAAGAGTCAGATCGACCACTTTAGGTTCACTTTTTAGATGAAGAGTGGGGATGACTAATGATAGAACTAGATTATCTACTTGGGTGATGATGCAGGAGCATCGCCCATGACAAGCGAGCTAGCATAGAAAACAATGAACAGTTGGACAAGTCCAGCTGAAACTTTTTGAATTTTCATACAAGATGATGTGCCAATGTATAAATGATGCATTTATGAAAAGCGTCTTTTGTATATTGTATTGGACTTTGAGCGATACACTCTTTTCCTTAGTAGATATGAGACATTTAATCTAGTTAATGCTGGTAGATAGGATTTTTAATTCTAGATTTGATAGTTTAGAGTCCGAGAGGGAAAAAGGATATAGACACCCTCATTGTACCATTGTAAGATAGTAGTGAATAATAGAGGAAGCATTCAGGAGAAGAGAAGATCAAGCAGAGAATATTGTATGAAGAACACTCATGTACATGCATTTGAATTAGTAGAAGGAAGCTTTGATTCAAGCTCATGGTTTGTGGTGTTTTCTCTGTGTATTGATGTTATGCTCAGGAATGTTTGCTTCTTGTTATGCATTTGCTTTGTATATGATGTGCATGTGATTTCATGTTTCAAACTAAAGTCTGAAAGGGAGAGAGAGTGAGGTTCAATTGTTTCTCTATCTGAGCTAGGAGATTCCTGCAAGGTATGCAGTTGAAAACATCCGCAAGGAGTGCATTGATGAAGGCTCAAGTAGTCTAACTCTTGTTCTCATTCACCCATAAGTGGATTTGGGTTGTTGAAGCCGTGCAAGGAGTGCGCAGGCTGAAGAAGAAGTCTCAGTTTTAAATCTGAGCAAAGGAGATCGAAGACTGCTGCTGCAGGAGTGCGCAGAGTCGGAAGGATTCAACACTTGGGAAGTTGTTGAATGTTGAGCGTAAGGAGTGCACGCAAGTTCCTCTGAAAGAATCAGAGTGGAAAATCTCAGGAGGTATAGCACCTTTGTGATATCATTAAAGGAGAGCATAGGAGGTTCGTGCCATAGAAGGTTCAAGCAAGAGTTGTAAGCGCAGGCATTGGAGAGAAAGTTCTGAGAAGGAACACTTAGCCATTCTCAAGAAATCTTCAAGGAGGAGAAATCGACGGTCAGGATCTCACAGAGAAGATCGACGAAATCCTGTCAGCCGTTAGATCTCGAGAAAGTTGCACAGAGTTTAATTCCTAGCGAGCAGAGGAGGAGTCCCGGAGGAGTCATCGGGATATTAGAGTCATCGGGGTTTTGTTAAGCAAGAGAATCGAGACCTTGTGAGTCTCGAAACCCCGAGAAAGGATCCTAGCCATTGATCTCGGTAGGACACGCGCCAACATTCTGGCGAGGCATCAAAATTTTGGAGGCATATGGGTTTAAAAGATCGAGAGAACTGAGACCCTTTGAGTCTTGAAACTCCGAGGGGGAATCTCAGCCGTTGATCTTGGCAGAACACGTGTCAGACATCAGGACAAGAGTCAGGATTTAAACCATCAGGGATTCTAGGAGGAAAGGAATCGTTACAGCAGGAATTGCGATCCGCGATTTCCCGACAGGATCAGAACTATCCATATGGAAGGACACATGTCAGGAGATCCCGAGGAGTTGGGGATCGGGGAATCAGGGTTTTCGAAGAAAGGGGACTCATGCATTTGGAACCTGAGATACGCGATTTCCCGATCATCGCATAAGTGTGGGCCATTGGCGCCAGAGCAAAGGACAGGTTTTGGAAGGTCAACCCTCACAGGGAGTCAACGAAAGGTGGCATTGGCATATAGGGGGTTCGTGAGTTGGAGCTGCAAGGGATTGCGTCAAGAAGTGCGATATCACGAGAAGCGATATCCCAATAACCATAGGGTAGCGTGTGGGACCACAAGAGCGAGTGGAAGACAGGTGGCAGAGATCTGGAGATCTCACGAACTCGGGAGTTCGCAGGGTGAAAGCCCAAATCTTGGGAGTTTCAAGTCATGAGGACACGAGGTTGCGAAAGTGTGACAGGAGAGTATCGGCGTTTCGACACCTCGGATATCGGGAGTTGGAAGCTCGAGGACTTGGTGTTGCGAGTAGCGAAGTCGCGATAGTGTGAGGCTGTGATAGAGCAGAAGTCCCGATAAGGTGGGAGAAGGTCAGTGTTGACTGAGCCATCGGGAGTTGGGGATCCATGAGGACAGTGGATCACGACATCGCAAGTGCCGATTTCCTGACGGGGAAATTCTCGATAAGAGTAAGGAAATTGTGGGTGAATATTCATCGGGATTCAGGGATTTGTGAGACTCGATCCTGTGTTTTCAGGACTCATGATCTTGCGAGGTCCGATTTCCTAATAAGACAAGGGAGATCATAAGGAGAGTCCTGTGGGTGTTGGAAAGTCTCGATAAGGGATGTGAAGAGCGTTTCAGCTCTTCAGGCCGAAGGAAGAGAAGGTCTTGAGGGAGCGGATGTGCCCTGGGTGGCGCGTTTACATCAAAGTGGTATAAGAGCGAGAAAATCTCTTTTCTTTCTATAGTAGAGAAGAAGAGAAAATTTCACCATGCCGCCGAGGAGAGAAAGACAATCACCCGATCCAAAGGATAGGGGGAACCAGAGAGGAAGAGGGAGACAAGCACAAAATCCAAAAATGGAGAGGTAGATACGTGATCTTCGAGCGATACTAGAAGATATGGAGGCAACGCAGAGACGCATAGCCAGTGTTGGATATCTGAGTGAATCCGAAGGCGAAGTTGAAGTTGAACAACAAGGAGAAGTTGTAGCCGAAGATGCAGCCAATGAGTGATTAATTAAGGCTATCACCCGAATGAGTTTGAAAACAAAGATGGACATTCCATCTTATGAAGGGAGTCTGGATGCAGAAGAGCTTCTAGATTGGATTAGAGCTCTTGACACCTACTTCAATTATGAGGATATCGAAGAGGATAAGAAGGTTAGGCATGCTATCAAAAAATTGAAGGGACACGTAACATTATGGTGGGATGAGCTTCAAGCAGATAGACGTTCCAAAGGCAAGCAAAAGATTAAAAGCTGGGATCGAATGATTGCGAAGATGAAGGCAAAGTTCATCCCAAGGGATTATCAAATCACACTGTTCAGAAGAATGCAGAACCTGAGACAGAAGATGATGACAATGAAGGAGTATACTAAGGAATTCTACAAGATAAATATCAGAGCAGGTCACCGGGAGAGCGATGATGAAAAATTTTCTAGGTATATGAATGGCTTGAGATATGATATCTAGGATGAGATGAGTATGAAAACCATCAGAACAGTGGAGGATTCATATCAAATGGCATTGAAAGATGAAGAGAAGCTGAGCCGTAAGCCAGGACAGCGAGGCCGAGGTAGGAGCCAGCCAAAGGGTAAGTTAGTTGCCCAAGATAGGTTCTTGAAATCCAAGGACGACTGGAAAAAGCCTCAGACTAGAACAAAAAGAGGTGGAAGTTCACAGCGAGGACAACACGCTGAACAACGAAGGCAACATACGGAACAGGGAGGAGGATACGCTGATAATAACACATTTCCTCGTACTAGAGGTAGAGGAAGAGGCAGAGGTGGAGTCATCACATGCTTCACATGTGGAAAGAATGGACACAAGGCAGTTGATTGTCCAGATAGGAAGAAGGATGGAGGAGAAGCTCACATCGCCGAGGCACAGAGGCGAGATGCTGAAGTAGAAGACATAGAAGACAGAAGGTCATTGATGATGCGTAAGGTTCTCTTAACACCCGAGAAGGAGGCGGAGGACATAGCTCAAAGAAATAGACTTTTCAGAACTGCATGCAAGACCAAAGACAGGGTGTGCAAGGTTATCGTGGATAGTGGTAGCACAGATAATATCGTTTAAACCGAGATGGTGGAGAAATTGGAGCTGGAGACGACTGATCACCCGAGCCCATACAAAGTTTCATGGCTACAGAAGGGACATTAGGTAAATCTCACTAAACAGTGCTTATTTGACATCAAGATAGGAGGAAATAATGATAAAATACTCTGTGATGTTATTCCTATGGATGTATGTCATTTATTACTGGGCAGACCATGGCAATATGACAAGAACGTAATTCATGATGGGAAGATGAATACATATACTTTGGAGAAGAATGGAAGAACACATATGCTACTTCCAATTAAAGATAAAGAAGTAAAGCTAGAACCGAGAAATACTGTAATTCTCATGAGTGGGAAGGAACTTCTGGCGGCAGTAAAGAAGAAGGAAGATCCACAATTCTTTGTGGTCAGGAAACCAAAAATCGTTTTGACCAGTACAAGAGTGGATTATTTGCCAGAAGAAATTCAGGAACTGCTGGAAGAGTTCGCTGACATTGTGGTAGATGAATTACCTCATTCGTTTCCGCCGATGAGGAGTGTGAGTCATCATATAGACCTCATACCAAGAGCTAGTTTTCCAAACAAAGCTGCGTATAGGTTGATGCCGCAAGAAAATGAAGAAGTCAAAAGGCAGGTCTAGGAACTGTTAGATAAAGGGATGATCAGGGAAAGTTTAAGCCCGTGTGTCGTCCCAACAGTATTGAGTCCAAAGAAAGATGGAGGTTGGAGAATGTGCACCGATTCGAGATCCATTAACAAGATAACCATTAGGTACAGGTTTCCATTGCCACGAATGGATGACTTGATGGACTGTTTAAGTGGAGCCAAATTTTTTTCAAAGGTTGATTTGAAAAGCGGATACCATCAGATTCACATGAGGGAAGGCGATGAATGGAAGACAACCTTCAAAACCAATGAAGGGTTGTATGAATGGCTAGTCATGCCGTTTGGCTTGACGAATGCACCGAGTACCTTCATGAGGTTAATGAATGAAGTGTTGAAGGAATTCATCGGGAAGTTTGTCATTGTTTATCTGGATGACATATTGATTTTCAGTAAAACAAAAGAAGAACATCTGAAGCATTTAGTTGCAGTAATGAAGAAGCTACAACAGGAGAAGCTGTCGATCAACATGAGGAAATCTTCATTTATGAAGACATAACTCATTTACTTGGGATTTGTCATATCGACGAATGAATTAAAGATGGATCCAAGTAAAGTGGAGGTAATTAAAAATTGGCCATCACCGAGAAATATTTTCGAGGCAAGAAGTTTTCATGGACTGGCTAGTTTCTACCAAAAATTCATCAGTAATTTCAGTGGAATTAGCGCAGCAATGATGGACACAGTCAAGAAAAGACATAAATATTTTCATTGGACTGAAGAGGCAGAGAAGAGTTTCAACCTGTTGAAACAAAAGATCACGGAACAACCGGTTTTGGTGTTGCCGGATTTTACGAAAGTGTTCTAGGTGAAATGTGATGCAAGTGGCTTTGCCATAGGAGCAGTCTTGAGCCAGGAGGATAGACCAATTGCGTATTTCAGCGAGAAGATGGATGAGGCAAAAGTAAAGTACTCCATGTATGACAAAGAATTTTATGCTATCATACAGGCGTTGAAGAAGTGGAGACACTATTTGATTCCAAGAGAATTTGTTTTGTATAGTGATAATCATGCATTCCAGTTTGTGACTCAACAAGAGAAGTTGAATCAGAAACATGCTAAATGGGTAGAGTATATGCATAATTTTACATTTGTGATTAAACACATTTCAGGTACTGCTAACAAAGTGGCTGATGCTTTGAGCAGGAAGTGTTTGTTGCTGCAGGAGTTCCGAGTAAAGATATTGGGTTTTGAAAATCTTAAGGAAATGTATGTAGGTGATGCAGATTTTGCAGAGGCATATGAAGCAGCTGAGAATCTAGTTCTCAAAGACAGAAGCCCATGGATAGATTATATGATCTAGGAAGGATTGTTGTTCAGAGGCAATCAACTGTGCATTCTGAATTGCTCCATGAGGGAGAATCTGTTAAAGGAGAAGCATAGTGGTGGATTAGCAGGGCACTTTGGCCATGACAAGACATTTGCAAAGCTAAGTGAAGCATACTTTTGGCCAGGGATGCGGTCGGAAGTCAAGAGTTTTGTCGACAGATGTAGAATTTTCCAGCATTCAAAGGGCAGGAAGTAGAATGCGGGATTCTATCAACCATTATCCATACCCGAGAGGCCATGGGATGAAATTAGCATGGATTTCATATTGGGATTGCCTAGGACACAAAGAGGACATGATTCAATCTTTGTGGTGGTTGACAGGTTTTCCAAAATGGCACATTTTATCCCATGTCAGAATACTAGCGATGCGACTCATATCACAAATTTTTTCTTCAAGGAGGTGATTTGACTTCATGGTTTACCCAGAAGTATAGTCTCAGACATGGACATGAAGTTCATTGGACATTTCTAGAGGACACTCTGGAAGAAGATGGGAACTAACTTGATGTTTAGTTCTGCCTATCATCCTCAGACGAATGGGCAAACAGAGGTGGTAAATAGAAGTCTGGGAGACTTATTAAGAAGCTTGGTGACAGAGCACCACAGTAGTTGGGACAATGTGTTGCCACAGGCAGAGTTTGCGTACAACGACTCAGTGAACAGGATCACAGGAAAAAGTCCATTTGAGATTGTATAGGGAAGGCAGCCAAGAGGAGTTTCTGAACTGAGGGATTCAGAGCAGATAATAACTAAGAGTGCAGGCATTGAAGAATTCGTAGAGGCGATGAAAGAACTTCACAACAGGGTGAAGGAGCAATTGCTGGAATCAAACTAAGAATATAAGCGCAGAGCAGATCAACATCTGAGACAATTTCAATTCGAAGTTGGTGATCTATTTCTGGCACACCTGAGGAAGGAAAGGTTCCCGAGAGGAACATATAACAAGCTAAAAATGAATAAAATCGGGCCATGCAGAGTCCTAAAGAAATTAGGAGAAAACGCTTATGAAATTGAGTTGCCAGGTGAGATCGGAATATCTCCGACATTCAATGTCTCAGACTTATATCCATATAATGCTGAGGAAGCAGGAGTTGAAAGTGATGGGCAGCCAAAGGTTCAGTGGCAGAAGTAGATGTCGATTGCAGAGAAGCCACAGATGGAGCGTATACTCGACAGGAAGGTGAGCAAAAAGACTAGATGAAAGGAATACTATGAGTATCTGGTCAAATGGAAGGCCCATCCAGTGGAAGATGTCAGTTGGGAGACTAAGGCAGATATTCAAAAGCATGGGCAGACTGTGCAGGAGCTCATGGACAGGAGCCCATGAAAATTTTCAAGCAGGGGAGTATGATGCAGGAGCATCGCCCACGACAAGCGAGCTAGCATAGAAGACAATGAACAGCTGGACAAGTCCAGCCGAAACTTTTTGAATTTTCATACAAGATCGAAGACTGCTGTTGCAGGAGTGCGCAGAGTCAGAAGGATTCAACACTTGGGAAGTTGTTGAATGTTGAGCGTAAGGAGTGTGCGCAAGTTCCTCTGAAAGAATCAGAGTGGAAAATCTCAGGAGGTATAACACCTTTGTGATATCATTAAAGGAGAGCACAGGAGGCTCGTGTCGTAGAAGGTTCAAGCAAGAGATGTAAGCGCAGGCATTGGAGATCAAGTTCTGATAAGGAACACTTAGCCATTCTCAAGAAATATTCAAGGAGGAAAAATCGACGGTCAGGATCTCACAGAGAAGATCAACGAAATCTCGTCAGCCGTTAGATCTCGGGAAAGTTGCGTAGAGTTTAAGTCCTAGCGAGCAGAGGAGGAGTACCGGAGGAGTCATCGGGATATTAGAGTCATCGGGGTTTTGTTAAGCAAGAGAATCGAGACCTTGTGAGTCTTGAAACCCCGAGAAAGGATCCTAGCCATTGATCTCGGCAGGACACGCGCCAACATTCTGGCGAGGCATCAGAATTTTGGAGGCATCGGGGTTTAAAAGATCGAGAGAGCTGATACCCTTTGAGTCTCAAAACTCTGAAGGGGAATCTCAACCATTGATCTCGGCAGAACACGTGTCAGACATCAGGACAAGAGTCAGGATTTAACCCATTGGGGATTCTAGGAGGGAAGGAATCGTTACAGCAGAAATCATGATCCGCGATTTCCCGATAGGATCAGAACCGTCCATCTGCAGGGACACGTGTCAGGAGATCCCGAGGAGTCGGGGATCGGGGAATCGGGGTTTTTGAAGAAAGGGGCCTCGCGCATTTGGAACCCGCGATATGCGATTTCTCGATCATCGCATAAGTGTGGGCTATTGGCGCCAGAGCAAAGTACAGGTGTTGGAAGGTCAACCCTCGCAGGGAGTCAACGACAAGTGGCATCGGCATATCGGGGGTTCGTGAGTTGGAGCTACAAGGGATTGCATCAAGAAGTGTGGTATCGCGAGAAGCGATATCCCGATAACCACAGGGTAGCGTGTGGGACCACAAGAGCGAGTGGAAGACAGGTGGCAGAGATATGGAGATCTCGCAAATTTGGGAGTTTGCAGGGTGAAAGCCCAAATCTTGGGAGTTTCAAGTCACGAGGACGCGAGGTTGCGAAAGTGCGATAGGAGAGTATCAACATTTCGGCACCTCGGATATAGGGAGTTGGAAGCCCGAGGACTTGGTGTCGCAAGTAGCGAAGTTGCGATAGTGCGAGGCTGCGATAGAGAAGAAGTCCTGATAAGGTGGGAGAAGGTCAGCGTTGACTGAGCCATCGAGAGTCGGGGATCCGTGAGGACAGTGGATCATGACAATGCAAGTGTTGATTTCCCGACGGGGAAATTCCCGATAAGAGTAAGGAAACCATGGGTGAATATTCATCGGGATTTGGGGATTTGTGAGACCCGATCCTGTGTTTTCAGGACTCGTGATCTTGCAAGGTCCGATTTCCCAATAAGATAAGGGAGATCATAAGGAGAGTCCTGTGGGTGTTGGAAAGTACCGATAAGGGATTTGAAGAGCGTTTCAGCTCTTCGGGCCGAAGGAAGAGAAGGTCCCGAGGGAGCGGACGTGCCCTGGGTGGCGTGTTTACATCAGGTGACTGTTTCAACTGAGGATGAAACCATATTGACCACCTAATCAACTGAAATGACTGGTGATGGAACCAAATCAACCAGTCCATCAAATAACGTCGGGTTGGGGGAGATATTATGTTAACCAGTTGGAAGTTGAAAATTTTCCAAAATATAAGAAACCTCATCCATACAAGGGAAAAGGTGGGAGTGATGATCACCTTCGCATAACATACAAGGAAATTTGATGGTTCTATTCTTCTTATGAACCTTAATGTCACTAGTTGATGGGGTATCACTAGCATGTCCAACAGGGGTTGATGACGTGGAATACTACATTTATAATACCTTGGGGAGACCAGGGAAATCCCTCAGATAGTGATCACCCTTACAAATCCTGCAAGGGAATTTGGGTGTAGGATTCTTCGTTTTAGACTTGTCAACTTTATCAACACTCCCAGTACAATTAACAATAGCTAGTTGCTCAGATCCAACATGACCTGATGTGGTTGGAGGCTTGGTCTCTTTCTGATTATTCATCTTCTTCTCCTTTCATTTATTCTTCTTCTTATCAACCTGGTTACTCACTTTAGAGCTTTCATTAGGCGAATAAGGAGAAAAGGAAGGAGACCTGATGAGTGAAGAAGGCAAAAGGTCGGCACGAGGTTGATTTGTGGGTGGTGTTCTTACATCCAAAGAATTAAGTGCATTTGAAGCACAAGGAAAAGTCAAGATCACTAGAGTGGGGAAAAACCAAACCGGTAACTCGATGGTGAGTCCCAAAAGACTCAGTGTGGCAATGCACAGAGGACCAATGTTTCCAAAAGAAGGAAAGGCAAAAGGTTCCTTGGGAAATGGGTTCCTTCGTTGGTACACCCAGGAACTGACGCCATTGACACTAAAATGACCTAAGGTCCACTAGGGAAAACAAACATCACATGCTACAAATGTAAGAAGAAAACAATCAAACAAACCTTCCCACAATGAAACCACTAGTTGGTGATGAAATCCAATATCACGAGATCAATATAGGAAGGGGTTGGGATAGATTGGGTGGATCAGTTATGTTGGAGACCCGCTTAACGATCTTACACCTTGGTGCAAGTTCCCACACATTTTTACCCATGGGTTTACTCTCCAAGGATCTCGAGTGAGTTTGACCAATGTCTGACCCAGGTACAAAGAAGACTCCCCTTCACTATCACCTTGTGTATTAACCCTACAGATATAGGCCACTAAGGTTACCAAATCATAGTCAACATCTGGGCGGGTACATTCGATAGTTGGGAATGAACGTATGGGTATAATAACAAGTCCGAAATTATTCAAGAGAACTGAAGACAAGTGGATCGGAATAATATTGAGGACCTCAAATGGATTCAAAGCTCCGAGACCAAATGAAACCAGTCGTTTCTCAGGAAGAAATCTCAATATACAATATTTCCACTATGTGGGTTAAGCTTCGGAGGGGAAATATTCATCGCTCTCCCGCACGCGACCTCATGTTTCATCCATATGTGAGAGGGGGATCCTGACTATGCTTATATGAACAATTGGATTTATTTCTCCCTAGCACAAGATTCTACGTTTTCCTGGTGGATTTGGAAAGTTAGCCTCACAACCTATTCCAAATCCCTACACTTTAAGCTAATATAGGTTTACTACCAGATAATATAAAAGTGTTTTATCAATTGTATAAGTGCTTCAATTTAGGGTTGTTGTTTACTCAAGGGTGTGAAAGTGAAACTTATGATGTTTTAGACTCGACTCCAAAAGAATGCAAATATTTTTCTTCGATGAATCCTACATACATGATGGAGAAGAGGTTCAACTTCCTTTAATAAAAAGACTCAATTCCCAAATGCAATTTACCTATATACACTACCCAAAAGAAAGAATGCAACTATATTCTTTGTTTGATTCTAATATATAAAGAAAGTAAATGAAAAACCTTTAACGCTTCATCACTTTCAATCAAAATGAAAGAGTCGAATGCACATAAAA
Organism: Picea engelmannii; assembly: GCA_009831015.1. NCBI lineage: Eukaryota > Viridiplantae > Streptophyta > Pinopsida > Pinales > Pinaceae > Picea > Picea engelmannii. The sequence continues at coordinate 121,886 of ML803752.1, read as the reverse complement.
AATATGTGAAGCAAAAAGGATTTCAAACAAAGCATGCACTCACAGGCTAACGAGAACTGAAAGAAACAAGTATGATAACTCAGTCAATCAAGAAATTGGCAATTGACAAGTATTCAAGGGATACAAGAAAGTTTAGAGAAGAATCTGAAAATTGATAAGAAGTGTAATATTCCAGATATAAAAAGTATGCAAAACAAAAATAAAATGCTAGCAATGGAATATAAACAACAATATAACCAAAACAACACCACAATAATACTGAAAAGATATCAGAATAACACCAGAAAGAGCACTTTGATTCTGAGATCAATGTTCACTTGCCTCTTCGAGGGGGCAACCTCAAGTTGAGTAGAGCTCTATTACAATAATATCCAAGACAAAATTTCCCATACCCTCGACTCCTATTTATACTAAATATGTCTATCAAAAGAACCATCTAGAGGAAGATCCTTCTAGAAGCATAATAGTCTATTAGGTCTTCTTACATTCGACTTATTCTTCCTTATTTCTAGGCCTCATTAATATTGACCTTTATTACATTGGAATATATTATTCTACCTATGTGAGGGGTTAGGTCCCTAACATGTCCTCCCCCTTAAAAATAGCCTTGTCCTCAAGGCTTGAGATGTGGAAATTGATGCAGAATGGTAGTTGGTTCCCAAGTGGCATCTATTGGGTTTGTATCTATCCACTGGACTAAGACTTCCTTGATGGTTCACTGACGCAAGTGATGCTCATGCTGGTCTAAAACTACTTGTGGTTGTATCCAAATGGAGTCTTCTTCGTCGAACTCGGGAAGGTTGTTTTGAGTTTGGCACTTAGTTCCAATCACCTTCTTTAAGAATGAAACATGAAAAATAGTATGTAGCTTAGAATGACTGGGAAAAGATAACTAATAGGCCACCTGTCCCACATACTTGAGAATGGTATAAGGACCATAAAATTTGGGTGCTAGCTTCTGATAATGGCTGGCCTTGAGGGAATTTTTCTTGTAAGGTTGCAGTCAAATAAACACTTGATCCCCTTCTGCAAATTGACATTCAAAGTGACCTTGATATGCTTGTTGCTTCATGTGATTTTGGGCCATGACCAAATTCTCTTTGAGGGTACAGAGAATAGCCTCTCAAACTGTAAGTGTTTGGTCAACTGCTTGGACCTTCGAGACACCTGGTAAATATGAGAGAACTGAAGGTGGTTTTTTTCCATATACCTCTTTAAAAGGAGTCATGCGGGTAGCTGTATGGTATGAAGTGTTGTACTACCATTCAACTAGGGGTAACCATTGAGCCCACTAATTTTTCTTTTCTGATGCAAAACACCTCAAATGTGTTTCCAAACATTTTTTGTCAACTTTAGTTTGACCATCAGTCCGGGGATGATAAGTTGTGCTGAGATGCAATTAGGTGCCTTGTAGCTTGAACAACTCTTGCCAAAATTTTCTTCTGAAAGTTGGGTTGCGATAAGAAAAAATAGAATGCAGCATGACATGAAGCTTGAAGACTTGATCCATGAAAAGTTGATCCACAACAGATGCTATAAATGGGTGTTGAAGAGAACATAAATGAGCATACTTGGAAAGGCGGTCAACTACCACCATGATGACTGATTTATTGCCCGATTTAGGTAATCCTATAATAAAATCCATAGAGATATCCCACCAAATAGCAAGTGGAATCGGAAGTGGTTGTAGTGTGCCAAGAGATTTGAATATTTCACCCTTGTTGCATTGACACACATCACATTCAGCCACAAAATTACGAATGTCTTGTTTCATACCATCCTAGAAAAAAGAATGTTTGACCCTGTCATAGGTTTTGGTAAACCCGAAGTGCCCAGTTGTGGGTGTAGCATGAAGCTTAGAAAGTACCGTGGATTTAAGTTTTGATTGTTTACTTAAATACAAATGGCCTTTGTATCGAATATCATCATGGAACCAAGAGTACCCTGGGGAAACTGGAGAATTGGAATAGAATTGTTGTATCAAATGCGAAATTTTGGGATCATGTTGCCATTGCTGGCGAATGACTTGGAGCCAATCTGGTACAATGAAGGAGAGAGAAAAAAGGGCCTCTTCATCTTCATATTTTCAGGAAAGTGTATCTGCAACCACATTGTCTTTTCCTTTCTTGTAAATTATCTCATAATCATATACAAAGAGCTTAGTCACCCATTTTTGTTGCTCTGGGGAGGAAATGCACTGTTCTAGAAAACACTTGAGGCTTTGATGATCTGTCTTAATTTGGAAGCGTTGCCCCAATAGATAAGGGCGTTAAAGATCAATAGCATGCATAATAGACAACATTTCCTTTTCATAGATTGATTTGCCCAAATTTCATTCCGACAGTTGTTTTCTGGTAAGGGCCAAGGGCCGACCCTCTTGCACAAGGACAATGCCAATTCCTTTCCCTAAAGCATCACATTCTAGGAAAAAGGTCTTTGTGAAATCAGGAAGGACCAGGACTGGAGTGGTTCACATGGCCATCTTAAAGGTTTGAAAATCTTGAGCAGTTGCTGGAGTCCAAGTGAAATAATTCTTTTTAAGGAGTGTAGTGAGAGGTGCCACAATCTTTCCATAATTCTTAGCAAACTTGTGATAATAATATATTAAGCCCAGAAATCCATGCAAGATTTTGAGAGTCTTTGGGTGTGGCCAATATTGCATAGCTTCAATCTTTTTAGGATCCACCCTGACGCTGTCCTTGCCAACAAGATGACCCAAGTACTCGACTTTCGAGGTGTCAAAATCACATTTAGAATGTTTCAGGAAAAGTTGGTGATGAGGGAGTATATGGAGAAATCTATCCACATGAGCAAGATCGTGTGTCCCAGTTTTTCTATAGATGAGGATATCATCAAAGAAAACTAAGACAAAATGACGGAGAAAAGGACAGAAGACATGATTCATGGGGATTTGGAAGGTGGAGGGGGCATTACACAAGCTAAAGGGCATGACCAAAAACTCATAGTGGCCCTCATGAGTTCTAAAGGCAGTCTTAGGAATGTCTGCCTATTTCATACATATCTAGTGGTAGCCAGAACGAAGATCAATTTTAGTAAATAATTGGGCACCACTCAATTCATCCAAGACATCAACAATGACATGAATGGGAAATTTGTCTTTAATGGTGAGTTTTTTGAGGGCGCGAAAGTCAGGACACATGTGCCAAGAACCTTCTTCCTTCAAGACCATGACCATAGGAGAAGAGTAGAGGTTCGTACTAGGGCAGATAACGCTTGCGTTAAGCAGTTCTTGAAATTTTTTTCTCAATTTTATTTTTTGGGGAAAAGGGGTGACGATAGGGACTGATATTGGGAGGAAGGATTCCTGGGACAAGGGGAATGGAATGATCATGAACACCATGGGAAGGAGGGATTCCTTGGGGAGTGGAAAATACCACTTGATGTTTAGAGAGGGTGGATTGGAGGTCCTGCGACACAGAGGGTGTCTCAGTTGCTTGTGTGGCATGGAGTTAGGAAATAACACCAGAATGACCTTTTTTGAGCATCTTTTCCATGCGATGGGAACTAATGATCTCAGGGGAACCAACTGTGATTCCTTGGAACTTGTATTGTTATCCCTCTTGGTTGAATTGAATTGTTAATTCCTTAAAATCCATGAGAATGGGACCCAAATTCCTTAGCCAATCTACACCCAACACAATGTCACAACTGCCCATGTCGATAGAAAACATATGAGATTTTAGGTGGTAGTCACCAATTTAGAGAGGCACATTTTCACAACACCCTCCACATTTCATGGAGCCACCATTGGCAATCATGATTTGGAAATTATTGACTGCATGGATATAGAAATGAGTTTCCGGGGCAATGTGATGATGAATAAAAGTATGGGTGCTTCCACTATCAACAAGAATGACGACCTTTTGATGCTTGATGTAACCAATTAGCTTGAGGGTCTCGGGAGGAAAGAAGCCAGTGAGAGAATTTAGGGAAATGACCAGTTCTACTTCGGGAGGGGTTATTTCACTGGGTTCAGGTGACTCAGACACAAGGGGAGCGTCAACCTCCTCTTCTGAAACATCCTCCGAGATGGCCATAAAAATATTTTTTTCCTTACACTTGTGTCCTGGAAAATATTTGTCATCACAATTATAACAAAGGCCTTTGAGTTGGCGTTCAGCCATTTCAGCCCTGGTCAATTTTTGGATCTTTAGTGGAGTAGAAGGAGGAGTGGGATTTATTGGTTTAGTGCGAGGAATGAAGGAGAGTTTTTGGTTTTGAGAAGAGATAACCTATTGTGCTTCCTTAGCTCTTTTAGTAGCCTCCACCCAAATCTGAGGTTGAGCCATGAGGACATGGTCACGAATCTCATCCTTGAGGCCACTGATAAAACATTCTCAGAAAAAAGCATCAGACATGCCCTCTGTATGAAAATCCAGTCGCTCAAAAGCATCTATAAACTCTTCCATGGTTCTAGATTGTTTCAACTTTTTCAAATGGCCTAAATGGTTGGTGTCAGTGTCAAAGCGTTCATAAATCTCTGCCAAATTTTTTTTCCAAGCAACATACCCTTGACGGGTAGTTTTTATCCATTTCCACCATTGCCAACGTTCTTGATCTATATGGAGAACACCATACTAGAGTTTGGACAAATCATCTGTAATGATGTACAAAGAGAAATAATGTTCCATTTGAGTTAGCCAACCAGTGGGATCCGAGCCATCAAATTCAGTCACATCCACACACGGAAGGCACATGTCACGCTGAAAGTGATGGGGATGAAAATTATGGGAATGAGAGGAAGTTTCAGCGTCGATATGCAAAGGTGGGTCAGATAAAGGGGGATCTCTAGGGATATGCAGCTTGGTGTAGATCATCAAAGTGATAGATTCAAGCTTGGTAGTAATGTCTTGTTTGAGGTCTTCTTTGAGTTCCTCGATTGAGGCGGCGATGGATGAATGCATGTTTTTATTGATGGTGGCAATATTGGCACTGAGTTGTCTCACTTCTTGTTGGGTCTCTGTGAAATTGGATTGCAAGGTAGTGAAGCGAGCTTCCAAGTCTTGGATACCGGTATGGGCCATGATGACAAGGGAACCAAAAAGGGGTGGGTGGAGTAAAAACATTTGTTGAAAAATGATAGGTATGAATGTGATAAGGGAAAAGAGATAAATCCAATGGAATAGGTCTCAAATAATGGTGCAACAAAATCCAGTCTTTTTTTTTTCTTACATCTATGGAGTTATACTCCAGTCTAAAGAATACTGTGGGATGAAATCCCCAAATGCTTAATCTGGAAAAAATATGTAGTGATTTGACAACTCGAATGCAGGAGTCACACTTTTACGAAAATAGTTCTTGTCTGTTTTGTTTTTTGTTTTCATTCCCAAAGGTTAGTTATTCAAGGGTTCTACAGACAAGGGTTTACCCTGTGTTATAGCTCTCTAATATACATGCGTGATCCATCAATAGTACTCAGCCCAATATCTCAGGGCACCAACTAAGGAGGCTAGACCGTGCCCTTAGTCATACTACCCGACTACCTAGGTACTAGAGAGTATCTTCCTGAGTGTTGTTCTTGGTGACACTATAGAAGACAAGTGACTGATCAGTTTATCTAAAGAGGGCTTCAGGAAATCTAGGTCGATCCATATACAGGTGTTTTCTGATGCGCTACCACTCGAAGGGGTACCAACAAGGGTTACAAGGGTGACCAACAGATGTACGCTAAAGTACCACTTGTATTTCATGTGTGTATGAATCCCTCAACCACGGGTTTATGCGCGTAACAACAGATCTCTCTAGCTTAAAGACGCCGGAATACGTCTCTACCTTGAAAAAAAATTAACCCACAATTTTCTACCGAGGAAAGTGATCTTATACCACTTGTAATATTCTAGATATAAAAAGTATGCGGAACAAAAATAAAATGATAGCAATGGAAGATAAACAACAATATAACCAGAACACCACCACAATAATACTAAAAATATATCATAATAACACCAGAAAGAGCACTTTGATTCTGAGTGCAATGATCACTTACCTCTTCGAGGGGGCAACCTCCAGTTGAGAAGAGCTCTATTACAATAATATCCTAGACAAAAGTTCTCATACCCTCGACTCATATTTATACTAAATATGTCTATCAAAAGAACCATCTAGAGGAAGATCCAAAAGAAGAGGAAGCTTCTATTAGGTCTTCTTACATTAAACTTATTCTTCCTTATTGCTAGGCCTTATTAATATTGACCTTTATTACATCATAATATATTATTCTACCTATGTGAGGGGTTAGGTCCCTAACAAGGAGAAAGAGAAATCACTCAATTGTCTTGACAAAATGAGCAACAAAAAAGAGAAATCAAAGCTAGGTTGTGGTAAGCATAAAGTCTCAAATCATTAAAAAAGGAAAGATTTGAAAAGTAACTTAAAACCAAGAAACCTTTTTAGACCTTTTCAATCAGTTAGATAACCAGAAACTTCACAAGACTCAGACCAAACCAAAAAGAAACAAGGTGGCAGAGATTGATGCATGCAGAGATTGATGCATGAATCAATCTCGTAATTTGGGCCCATAGATTAAGGTGGCAGAGATCCCCCCTTTCTCTCAACAACATCAGCGCTCCACCCCAGTGAGAGATAGAGTGTTGATATTAGATCATTTCTCCTTCATAGTGTCATAGGGGGTGCTATGTGTGCGCCCAAAGTATGGACAAGGGGGCGTTTTTCTTCATAAATGCTCAAAAAAGGGTTGAAATTTCCAAGGAAAAAGTGTGTTTTGACCAAAAAATGATGGTTTTCCTCCTCCCATATGAATTAGGGGTTTTGAACAACTATTTTAATGGTGTCAAGGGGTGGAGACACCTCACAAAGTGAATTCGATGCTTGGGAAGGTGCATACGACACTTGTGATAGTGAATGAGACACTTACCGAGGTGCATACATAACTTTGCAACACTTTGTGACACTTGCAACATCTAGGGTGTGTAAATCAAGTGTGACATTATGATGTGTAACAAAGGGGCAGAGTCAAGGGGGAGATCATGGTGATAATATGGGATTCGAGTGCCATCCTGGAATGATGATTTCACGGAAAATATGATTTTTGATGCAATTGATAAGGTTGGACGACTTCCGATCAATGTTGTAATTAATACAGACACAAAAGATATCATGATTAAGAAGATTGATGGTATTCTTGTAGGGTTTCATTCTTCATTCCCTTAAGATTTGGTATTCAATGATATTCTTAGTGTTACACCTACGGTGCATATATTATAGTGAAGGGAGTAACGAGGAATGCCTACCATACAAAATAATAGGATTGGAGAAAGGGATCTTGTAATTTGATAACGATTGATAGGGTTATCCTTTACACCAAATTCAATGTAACTCTCATGGATATGGAGTGCAGTGATAGTAACAACAAGAGTGGTCATGGGGAGTACTAAAAATCTATCATAAATAGGCATTGTATATGATAGTGGTGAGTTAAGGAGGAATGAAGGAATTCTACTTATGTTCCTCACTTGGGTGCTCCCAAAACTCTTTGGAATAGGAAGAGAGGAGAAAAAACACTTGTGTGATTTCCGGAATAGACTTTGGTTGTCATATCCTTGGAAAGTGGTAAAAAAATATGAATGTGGACACGACCCTATGTGAATGGAGGCTTCATCATCTACAAGGTTATTGATAAATACTATCACAAGGTCGCCACCTTGATCATTATCCATATAATGAATAGGAAACGTGTTTGCAAGGATCATTGCATCAAACTTTAGAACGAGAAATATTCTTGTTTTGCTCTTATTTTGTTTTGGGCAAGTTACCATGGATACTTGGTTAGTAGATTGTGGTGCTTCTAGGCACATGACAACTTACCGATATTATTACACTATGTGACATTCATGGATATTCTTCATGAATACCAAGGATGAGGTCTTCAGTAGATTCTAAGAGTTCAGGGTTCAGGTAGAGAAATTGACAGAGAATAAGATCAAGATCAACATGAGTATTTGGTAAGGAGTGATCAAGATGGACATAAGAAGTAGTGACGAACCCTATGTAGTTGAGATCACATGAAGCTTGTGTCAATGTGTTTATGTGGTGATTACCATGATTTTGTATGCTTTGGAAAATGGAAATATTGTCACAGAGTCACAGAGGGAGCATCCAGTGAGGTAGAATGGACAAGCAGAGTTTTCAATGACAAAGGGAGTTGGGATCTGAGTTTGATATGAAGGATCTTGGTCTAATGCACTATTTTTTTTGGTTCTATAGGTATGTCAGAGGAAGAATGAGATATTCTTGAATCAAGGGAAAAATGTTGTGGATATATTGAAGGGGTTCAGGATGTTGGATTGTAAACCAATGACATCAAATATGAAGTTGTTAGATGACATGACTTCAGAGGTTTTGGATGCTACATTATAGAGGCAAATGATTGGATCATTGATGTATTTGACGAATACATGACCAAATATATGTTTTGTTGTGAACACCATGAGTCACTACATGGTTGACCCCAGACATGTTCACTTGATTTCAATAAAACATGTGATGAGGTACCTTAAAGGTACAATGGATTATCGGCTCAAGTATGTTGTAGACAGTGAGATCATTCTACTTGGATATTCAGACTTAGATTGGGTCAGTAGTGTTGCAAACCCAAAAAGTATGTTAGGATGTTGCTTCACTTTGAGAATCTGGTATGATTTCATGGAGCAGTAAGGAGCAATCATGTGTAACACTCAGTATGGCATAGGTTGAATATGTGGCAACATGTGCAACAACAATGTGGCTTCAAGAACTGTTGTATGGGTTATTTGGTCTTGGACTGGAGGCAACCTGCATTTGGTGTGACAACTAGAGTTGCATGAAGTCATCAGAGAACCTTGTGGTCTATGACAGATCGAATAATATCGAGATCATATATTTTTATATCGGGGATATGGTGCAGAAGGGAGCAGTGAGGCTCCAATTTTGTAACTACAAGGCATCAAAGAGAAACTTGTCCAAAACAAGGACCTCGTTTTGTATTAATTTTTTATAGAGATTGTTGACTTTTATTTGAATGCTATTATCATTAATTAGATTATTGTTTGTGGGTCCCTATTCATATATTAAAGAGAAATGAGTCTGTTAAGTTTCAAGAAACTTGATTATGGTAACTAGATTAAGGAACTTTGAAGTTTAGCAAGTAAAGATACTTATAGGAAATGAAGATTTTTCGAATAGTGCATACTTGAATGCATTATTTTATTTTCCTTGTCTAGAGTTGGATTTAATATAAAAGGAGCTAATATTTCCACATTTAAAGGGAGAGGCTTTGATCATATCTTATAGAAAAAAAACATAGGCAATGAGTTTTTTTATTTTTATTTTATTTTGGTTGCTAAGGGTGGATAAAGTATTATACAATATAGACAATCCATAATGCACATCTCTAAATACCTTGGCACCTTTTTTTGCAACAACAATCGGCCAAGAAATACTTGGCACTTTGAGTTTAGTTGCATGATCTTCCCTTTTAACTGCAAGCACAACAATATATGTGTCAAATCCCCATCACAATTTTTGTACGGATTATTTTATCAAAATCCATTTTGTCTTTAAGATTTGTCTAGAATCAAGATGTATTAACAATAAGTTTCTTTGGATTTATAATTTGCTTTGCAATATGTTATATTGAAAACAAAACAACAAAGTGTTTGCACTACAATATTATTAAATAATTGTAAATGAGATAGGGACATAAAAATCTTGAGTTAGGGTAGAAATTGCATGAAACCATGAAACCTATAGAAAAAACTATTCAACTTACAAGAAATAAACACTAACCGAAGTAATTCAATTCATAGAGGACATATACAATGTTGAATAAGTCATCTATCAATTGAATAGCAAAACCAAAGATTGATATGTGGCTATTTGAAAGAATTTATCAATGCAATAGAAAACCTAAGCATCGAGATCAAATTTCTAAAGAACAATAATATTAACAGGGTTATTGTAACTTTAGTATCCATTAGACAACAAGGAAATTGCTTTGTGCACACTTTCATGAAGGAGTTATTTGAGGAACAAATGAAATTTTCAATAAAGTGTTTGAGAAAAATAGAAAAATGAAAGATTGATATATGTTAGGCAATTTCTTTGTGCACACTTTTCTAAAAGAGTTATTTGTGGAACAAATAAAATTTTCAACAAAGCATTTATGAGTAAAATAGAAAAATGAAAGATTGTTATATGAATTCTAAAGAACATCCATGTTAATACGCTTGATTCAAGCTTAGTATTCATTGTGGCAATAGTGTAATTATTCTCTGCAAGGTTCATAGAAGAGGATATTTAGTGGGGAAAAGCCAGGGGTTTATGTATATTGGTTTCATAGGGTAGAAAGAGTATTTATTATTCTAATTTACTATTTATCCTTGTCATTGGTTATCATATATCTAAGGCTACCTACAAAAGAGATCCAAGCACTGCTATAAGTTACCAATACAATGTAGATGCATAGTATCTCAATAAATCTAATAGTTTTGAACACATATATTATTATAGTCAAGATACAATTGATATTATGAGTCATTAAGCATTTCCATAATAATGTGGATATTGAGGTTGTAGATCAAGAGACCATTAATAAGTGTCTAGGAATAAACTTGAAGCCCGAAAGTGATACTTGGAAAACTATATTGACAAGGGGAAATGCCATGTCGTCAACATCATGGGTTCACCCTAGGGAGAAGTCCCAATCAGAATTCACATTGTTTGGAACATGGAACCCACTGGATTCTGACCTAACTACCATTAATGGTTTTTATGATTATAAAAATGATTTCCAAATTTAAATGAAAAAAATGAAGAACGCATAATGAAAATGCATGTGCTTGGGCTAATCTAACAAGAGACCAGAAAGACATCAAGGTGAAGAGATAAATTCAACACAATGATATGGAAGAATTTCACAACCATACAAATTACATAAACTCAATGAATATCATCAATAGATCGAGGAAAGTATGGAAGTACAACTACTGGCTACAACTCCATACCTTAGGTTAGCCAAATAAAACAAGAGAATTTAATAAGAGATACCAAATGCATGAGAACAATCTACAACAAACATGAATAAGAGCGCACAACCTTCAAATGCATTGCAAGAACAAAGGAAATAATGTACAACTAGTTCCATGAATACGCAAGAAATCTCATGTAGAATTTTGGGCAGTGATGGCTTCTCCAAATTCCTTCCCTCTCAAAGGTTAGAAGGATTATTTTTGCAAGAGAGGTTGTTAACTTTTGGCTTTCCAACTATTTATGTCTTTTGGATGCCTTCTTGGAGGAGTTTTTGACTCTTATGCAAATTCTCCTTTTACTTTGAGGTAATTTTTTTGGAATTTTTTTTTTATAAACTTCAATTTTTTCTTGAAGTCTTTTTCTACAATTTTTTCATATTCCTCTTAATATTTTCAATATGTGTTTGAGGATGACATATTTATAGATACATTTCATTTTTTTTCACCAAAAGTGCGATTTATAATAAACAACAATTTTCATGGAC
>ML803752.1:90645-104256 GCA_009831015.1 Picea engelmannii | reverse complement strand
TGAAAATGTCTCCTTGGTATATATAGGAGACTAGGATGTATAATTACAACTAATGGCCTAAAGCCGACATAAATAAAATAACATTACTAATATAATATGCCCCAATTAAGGGGTAATGATCCAATATTAGGGCTTAACAGTAGTGGATAAAGAAACTATGTTTTGAAGCTTTGACATCCAACTAACATGTCCTCCTGCAAGAGTAAACACATATCCCAAAGTGGATCTCCTTTTTTCCAAGTCACATGAAAAATATGAATTGACATAACCACAAACTAAATCATTGGAACCATAATAGGTGATAGAATAATTGCGTGTGCCCCTAAGTTACCGAAGCACCCATTTCACTGCTACCCAGTGATATTTACTTGGATTTTCCATGTATCTACTGACAACACCAACTACATGTGAAATATATATTCTATTACTCACCATCGCATACATAAAACTTCCTACTACATTAGCATATGGTACTTGAGAAATATAATCCTTTTCTTCATCACTACTATGACATAAACTTGAAGAAATATTGAAATGGGAAGCTAAATGGATTTGTACGGTTTTCACATTATTCATACCAAATCTCATAAGTATTTTCTCCACATACTTATGTTGTGATAACCACAACTTACCATCTTTCCTGTCTCTGTGTATATCCATGCCCAAGATTTGTTTTGTTTCTCCTAGATCCTTCATATCAAACGTCCTAGCCAACTGATCCTTTAACCTATTGATTTTGACCATGTTTTTGCTTGCAATAAGCATATTGTCAACATATAACACCAAAATAATGAATATGCCATTTCCAAATTTTTAAAGTAAACAAAATGATCATATTCACTTATTGTAAAATTTTGGCTCACCATGAAGGAATCAAACTTCTTGTACCATTGCCTGGGAGATTTCCCTAGGCCATACAATGAATTCTTGAGTTTGAAAACAAACCTCTTATTGCAATCCTGAAAAAACCCTTCTAGTTGTTCCATATATATATCCTCATCCAAATATTCATGTAGAAACGGTGTTTTAACATCTAACATCTCTAACTCAATATCAAGTAAAGAAACTAGTGCTAAAACAACACAAATTGAAACAAGCTTCACAACTGGTGAAAATATTTCATGAAAATCAATTCCTTCCTTCTGAAAATACCCTTTTTCTACTAGCCTTGATTTATACCTTTTAACTTTATCAACGAATCCCTTTTTCAAATTATATACCCACTTGCAACCCACAACCTTCATGTCCTTTGGAAGTTCTACCAAGTCCCGTGTTTTATTCCTCTCTAAGGCATCCATTTCTTCTTTCATAGATTCTTTCCATTTAACACTTTCAGATACCTTCATTTCTTCCTAATAACAACTAGGTTCTCCATCATTAGAAACCAAAGCCATGGATGAAATATATTTGTCATACCTTATAGGAGGATTCACGACCCATGTAGATATCCTTAGAGATGGTTGAGTCATACCCACAATTTCCTAGATATTTTCTACATCTTCATCTTCTTCCATAACTTCTTCATGCTCCTCCTTTTTTTGAAGATGGTTGAGTCTCCAACTGAATTTGTTAAACTTGTGGTACATGTTCTTGTCTCACATCAATATCAACCAGGTATGATTTTATGAGTGATGATTCATCAAATAGTACATCTATGCTTATGATGAGGTTGTAGGAAGTAGGATCCCACAATATGTACCCCTTAACTCCATCACCATAACCAACAAAGACACATTTCTTTGATCTAGGATCTAACTTAGAACGTTGATATTTAGAAATAAGAGCATAATTGTCACTACCAAATATTCTCGGATATGAATAATCACACAAATGACCTATCCATACCTCTTCTAGAATCTTACAATTTATTACAGTTGATGGTGAACGATTTATCAGATACAATGTTGTAATAACTGCTTATGTCCACAATTTCTGTTGCAACTTGGCATTACTGAGAATGCTCCTTTCTCTCTTTAGAAGAGTCCTATTCATGCATTCAACAATAACATTTTACTAAGGAGTATAAACCATGGTCTTATGTCTTTTGATCCCAGATTCCTTGCAATAGTTTTCAAATTCCACGAATGTGAACTCACCTCCATTATCTATTCTTAAACACTTGATTGACTTGTCAATTCTCTTTTCAACCAAAGCTTTGAATTGCTTAAAAGTATTAAATACATCAACTTTTATTTTAAGTAAATAGATCCACACCTTTCTAGAGTAATCATCTATAAATTTCACAAAATATGACGATCCTCCAAAAGAAATTGTAGGTGATGGTCCCAAAACATCTGAATGCATGTAATCAAGGATACCTTTGCTTATATAAATTTGTGTTTTAAACTTTTGTCTACGATGTTTTCCAAAAACACAATACTTGTTGAAATTCAAATTCAGAAACTTTAAACTTGGAAGTGACTTACGATCAACCAGTACCTTAAGCCCTTTCTCGCTCATATGACCCAAAGGATGATGCCATAAATGAGTAGAGTTACTTGCACCTTCAGATGCTACCACTACTTGATTTATTTCATTCCTTCCTTCAAGATGATAAATTTTCTCGATCCTCTTTTCCTTCATGACTACTAAGATGCCTTTGGACACCTTCAGTACTCCACCTTGAGTTGTACACTTATAACCAACAAAATATAGAACTCCCAAAGATATTAATTTATTTCTAAGTTTGGGTACATTCCTCACATCTATTAATGTTCTTACAATACCATCATACATTTTAATCTGGATTCTACCAACTCCAAAAATTTTACAAGAAAAATCATTTCCCATAAAAACAACACCATCATCAATAGATTGGTAAGTTGAGAACCGATTTCTATGAAGACACACGTGGTTGGACACACCATAATCTAACAACCAAAGTTCATTTTGATGTGAAACATCACAAGTAGATAATACCCCATCAACCATACCTGAACCTGGAACTCAACTTGTTTTAGCTGAATTAGCTTCCTTTGTTGAATCCTCTTTGGATGCTTTTTGGCTTTTCCAGCAATCCTTCTTGAGATGCCTATATTTTCCACAAAACCAACATTTTTTCTTACCCTTCTTACCTCTTGACTTAGATCTTGATGTACCTCTCTGATGCCTCTTTCCCTCATTCTGTAGATCGACCTCTAACCACCATTGCTTCTGATGTGGAGGTTTCTTTACTGGATCTTCTCCTCATTTCCTCAGTCAATAGAGCTCCAACAATAGTATCATAATCAATGGTCTCTGTTGTGATAAACCAAATAGATGTGACCAGATGATCCCAAGATTACGGTAATGAACACAATAGCGTGGCTTCTTTGTCCTCATATTCATATTTTACATCCATACTAGTTAATTGACAAATCAGGGTATTGAAAATATTTAAATGATCAACAATTTTTGTACTTTCTTTCATCCGTAAACTATACAACTACCTCTTCAAGAATATTTTTTTCGTCAAGGACTTTGTCATATAAATAATTTCCAGTCTGTTCCATAATCCTATTGTTGTCTCCTCTCCAACAATGTTAAAAAAAAATTCATCTACCAGACACATATAGATGGTACTAAGAGTTCTTGAATCCAGATATTCCTAGTCCTTGTCTATCATGCTTGGTGATTTCTTTCGTGCCGATACCTTTTGCAATCCTTGTTTCACAATCATATCTCTCATATTGAGCTTCCACAACTCAAAATTATTCTTTCCATTTATATTCTCCACCTCAAACTTTGAACTTTGTAACTTTTCCATTTGCACAAACTTGACTTTCTACAAAGAATACTAACGTGTCGTTTTTGTGACTAATGCGCCCTTTGTATGGAAAAGGGGTCATCAGTCCCTTCACATTTTCTGCTACTAACACACCATTTGTATGGACTGGAGGGAATTTATCCCTTCAATGTTTCTAAAAATAATGTGCCTTGTGTATGGCTCGGGGAGCGTTAGTCCCTGAAATTTTTGATTTCGTAAATCCAGGACAAACTAACACTCCTGTAACTGAGCTCATGGAGAGTTAGGGAATAAAATGACATCCAATGCTCCAAATTCTCCTTCTTTCCTTCATCTTCAACAACTTCAATGAAAAAATCAAGCTTGAATATCTATTTGTTCCACAAACCACAACTCTGATACCACTTCTTGCACAGTGGAAACATAAACTCAAGAAGATTTAGTGGCAAATAAATAAAACCAACAACAAGAGATCACAACGAACAAACAATGAAATAAATCACATCAATGAAGACAATATTTACATGGAAAAACCCTTTTAAGGTAAAAAACCACGGGGTAATGATAATCGATATTATTATTATTCAAGGGAGAATTAAAACAACCGAATTATAGGTTTACAATCTTCCTCACACGCTCATCCCACACACTGCACTACACTACATTGCTTGATCAAAACTCTATGGATATGCTATATATATAGGATATGTTATATGGTTAAACAAACAAGTTACAACCTGATCCACCAATTACACAAACTGATCATTGTAGGGTGCATGCATGCACATTCCATTTTTAGTTGATACGGTGTGCATGCATCTGCATGGGAAATTAGTTGGAAGTTTCAACAACAAGAAGTGCATATATTTCGAATATGTTGAGAGTGATAACCACAAACCTAGATTCCATGGAACTGGTGTAGTGAAGGGGAACTATAACTAAAGTAAATGATGACAATGTCATGAAGGGGAACAATAACCCCTGAGAGAAAAATAAGAAGAAAGACGACCACCCGATGAGAGGATAATTTGAGTTATTTTGGGTCTAGGAGGTGGACCTAGGTAAGCTACTCCAAACTATTATGGAAGTTTAAATCCAAAATAATCGGTTGATTGGATCGAGGAGATCAAGTTCTTTGAATTTGAGTAGATTGAGGATTCCAAAAATGTATCATTTGCATGCACCAAGTTGAAGATCCATGTATTATTATGGCGCTATATGATGCCACTCGATCAACCTATTGAACGAGAGAGAAGATTTAGAATTGGGACTAGATGGTGGAGACAATAAAAGCTAAATTCCTACCCAAGGATTTGTTGAATTTATTAATGAAGTTGCAACTTAGATGCAGATGGAGATGTGGGTAAAGGTCTACACATAGGAATTTTACTAGTTGTCCATAAGATCAATGTATAACAAGAGCACTAAATCTATTGTCAGGTATGTGAATGGATTGTGTTTTTCCATTGAATATGAGATTCCATTGGAGGATATCCACACAAGGAATTATTAACTTTGCACACAATCGAGAAAAATCATTGAAATGTTAATTAATGATAAGTGGCAAAGAACAATTAATTAATCATGAATGATTTAATTGTAATAAATGATTAATACTTGAAATGAGTTGGAAAATCTCATGTATAATTCATTTAATTGTAAAAACAAGAAATTAGTTGTGACAATACAACTCACAAATTAGTTTCCTAATTTCAAGGGGAAAAAAAAGGAATACTTGGAGTGAGTGGAAATTTCACGTATTATTTGTAAAAATGGGAAATTAGTTTTATGTGAGAATCCAACTCACAAATTAGTTTCCTAATTTTAAGAGGAATTTGGTTTCCTAGTCTTAAGGAGGAATTTAAGGGTCTCATGAATTGGTTTGGACTCTTCCTCATTGTAACACCCATGTTTCCCCCAGCTTGTAATTAATCATTAATCAAGATCATGATGCGATGGCATGGGAACAATGTAAATGTATTATTGTTTGAATTTCCAATAACTAAATGTGGGGGTGAATCCTTGAAGTACTAGCCATGATATCACTAGAGGAAATAAATGGGAAAATTATGGAGAGGGATCATTATGCCAAATGACCCAAATTTCTCCTTGTTGAAATGATACACCTCATCCTGAACCCAAAGAGAAATTAGTTAATAAGAAAAGGAATGGTGTTTGAAACATCAACCACCCCCATGAATGGAAGCATGGTCTGGCTAAGGTGACAGGAGGTTATCATCCCGAAGTACCACAGAGTCCTACAGACCTAGGATGATCTGAGTTTCCTTCTGACAGAAGGAACATGACAGGTCCATAACCTTCCCGAGGAGGAGAAAGGCGAGGAAAAAAAATGCAGGCGAATGGAGACGAGAGAAGATACACAGGAAGAGAGAGGGCGTGAGGATCTCTAGCTGAGAAGAGGAACTAAAAGCTTGATAATTTGTTCTGGTTACTGGAGAGAAAAAGAGAAAATATATCTGAGAACTTACAGGAGAGCGCAAACTGAGCAGGAGACTGTGAGCTTGATGTTGATGAGGCATCTAATAAACCTTGTAGAGACCGTGATAAGGAATCCCTGAGAAACTACAAAAGTTCCTTAGTGATATCATGGCTTGGCATGGGAGGGAAAGAGTGCTAAGAGTCAATGCATCTGAGCCTATGGTTGAGTGGAAAGGCACACACCCAAAGTAATTTCGTTGGCTACAATATGAAATAGTTAAGTATTCTCATACCCTGTATATTCGAGTTGTAACTATAAAATAAAGTTGGATATCCTGTGAATGTTTCAGGGATGTGCATGTTGCTTGATGGTTAGACTGTGTTCCCTTATCTTTTGCTTGATTGTGTATTTAAGAAAGTAAGGAACTATATGGTTTGTACACGTAAATGCTCAATCCCTATAGTGGCTTAAGTTTAAGAAAATGAACTATGAGTTTGTCAACCTTGGGCATAGTTTCTCGTATGCATGTCAACATTCCTAGTTGTTTTGAGTCTCCTGGGAGAAGGAGTCAGTTAAGCTCAGGAGAAAGAGAGAAAATCATGCGCCAACACCTAAGTCTTTCAGAAATGACAAAGCTCGGGAAGGATAAAAAGATTTAAGTCTCAAAAGGGAAGATCCTTTCATTTGGAAGAGGAGCAGACAAGATTCGTTCGGGAGGATCCAAGGTCTGTCACGATCGTTGGATTTGGAGAAGGATCTAAGGTGTTAATTTCTTGAATCCTTCAGTCTTCGCGAGTTCGGTGAATTTTGGTATTCATCGTAAGGGAGACAGATCCTCCAAATTACCAGAGCTCGAATTTAATCTGGGTTGTAGATCTGAGGATGCCAAAAAACTATTCCTGACTGTCAAATCTAGGCTTTGGTCAGTATGGGATTGACCAACTCCAGAAGAAAAGAGGAGTTTGCATCGCAAAACTCTCGAACATTGAAGTTACGAATTAACATGAGTCGTAGATTCATGGATCTATGTGGATGCACCGTGACCATGAGATCTAAGGGACATTTGAAGGCTGTCAGTCTGGTGTGACATGGAAAGATGATGTCACCAGGGTGATGTGGATCCATGATCAATGAGCCACGTGTCACCTCGATTTGTGCAATTTGTAGACCCTATATTCCTATTAGAGCATGACATGTGTCACCCCCTAATGAGGACACGTGACACCCCTATCCCTTGCCACGTTTCTACCTATGGTTTGTTCCCACCTAGCCAACATGGTTGGTGATACGGTCGAGACTCCAGGAATCCGAGACTTTAGGATTTCAGAGGATTTGGGGTGTAGTATCGTAGAGGGATGTTAACATCGAACACCAAAGGTTGAACACTGATGTTCAACGTAGAACACCAGTCATCGAATGTCAAAATTCACCATAGGACGTTGAACGCCAAACTCCAATATTCAATGTAGAATGTTGAATGTCAAACGTTGAACGTTCAAATGCCAAACATTGAACATCAATTGTTGAATGGCTGAGGCCACATGGAGAGATTTCATGACTTCGGGGAGTATGCGTGCATTAAATAAAAATGGGGGGTGACGTGGACCCATGATTAATGTGCCACATGTCACCTTGATTCAGGAATTTCACAGACCCTATAGGTCCATTAACACATGACATGTGTTACCCACTGAAGGGGGAATGTGTCCGCTCTTCCTTGCCACATGGCAGAAGATCTCATTGTCCAGATACTCAACATTCCAGAGGAAGTTAGATGAGAGTCATTAAAGTGTGAAGTTTCCTGAAGTCGTGAACAACATAGTCCATCTTAGTCATCCATCATTAAGGACACATATCGCTATATCCTATAGTCTGAATACTTAACACTTCGGGAGGAAGATGGAAACTACACACCAAAACTCTCGAATACTAGAGTCACGATGTGATGTGGGCCGTAGATATCAGGAGCTTCGGGAGTTATTCCAACAATTAGATCTACATCGTAGTCAGCCTGACATTGACCTCTTTGGGAGAGAGAATATGTCACAATCCAAAAGCCTTCGAATTTCGGAGCTATGAAGCATTGTGATCCAGTGATCTAGGGGTCCTTAGAAACCCTTCTCAACCATCAGATCAATCCTAGTGAAAGGATAGCTTCAAATACTTTGGCAGAGTTATACTCCGGGAGGTTTGACCTATTGGTGATTGACAACATCATCGAAGCGCCGGAGGTCGGAGTGACATGGTATGATGAAGTCACCCAAGTGGGGGGGGTTATGTGGACTCATCATAGGTGTGACATATGTCACCCTTTTCTTCTACCAAATTTCATCCGCTGGACCTGGGTTGTGGTCAGCCCAACGCTGACCACTCCAGGAGCAAGGAGGAAGTTACACCATGAAACCCCTGAATGTTGAACTCTCCCCTTGCTTCAGTGTGCAATGGGGAGTGAGCCCCACCATTGGATTTGATGGTGGATGGAATTTCCACCATGGATGTAGGAACTTGGAGACTGTACATGTGAGGTGGATCCACATGGCCTTTTCCCAATGAGGCTCGCAGAAATTATGATGGGCACAACTTCTGATTCGAAGCTCGGATTGGAGCATGGAAACAGTGGTTGGAAATTTCTTGATGATTAAAAGAGGATGAAGACCTCGGACAAAGGATTCAGGATGTTTGAGGAAAGTGAAATGTTGATGCCCCATTCCTTATAAATCTATTTAAGGGGTTGGGTGTGTTACAAATTGGTATCATAGCATGGTAACAACACTTGGCCTACTTGGGCTCATGCACGAGTCGTAGAAAAATACTATTAGAGGAATTTAATGGGTAACACCCTATTTTACCCATTCCTAAGAGGCTTAGTAAACCTCTAATGAAGAGAGGAATGAAACTTTCTATTATTGATAGATGCTTTGGAAATATGCATTGTATATGTTGCTAATGTTTCCAAATAAAGAAGATGACTTCATTGTACAATCGTACGTGTTGTTGTTATAGACATAAGATTGAATATTACTTCCAAATGAAAATCATCTATATAAGTTCCTTGAGTAGAAGGATGCATATTTAAAATTTAGTTGGGATTTTACCCAATGACATTGAATCATGCTAGTCCGTGGAAGGGGAATCCTACCATTTTCTTTTCGGAAATGATGGCCACTCCTAAAGGAGAGGGATTATGCTGATGATCACTAATAAAAAGACTTGGATGTGAATGGATTGAAAGGATCCCTATCAGTGATAATTATTGTTTTAAACCCAGTATATGTGTATGACCCCTCATGATCATAGGATTAATGGAAATGGAAAGGTCAATTTACTGACTGAAAATTGTTGCTAGAATAATCCAGTAAGCAAGTAAAGATGAACCCTATTGATTGAGAGTAACCTTCATGAAGGTAGAAGTGAATCGACAAGAACAAGTTCAAAATCTCATGGTTATTCTAATGGAGTGTATATCCATGACAACTCAAGGGCATATCTATGCATAAGAATGCATATGGAAAAATATTGAACATGCAAATTAGGCATGTTATAACATGTGGTAGGTTGTAAGGTATGGTATACTAATAGACATTTTAGATGAGGATGACCTTATGAAAGCAAGAGTTAATAGCAAGAATGAAAGTTGATAGTGTTTCGGCCTATTGCCTTAATACGATAGGATTGTAAGGATTTATGAGAGACCAATGTAAGGTCTGATGAAGGATATGTCAAACATCTTTGGATTGACCAATGGGTCATATTGACATCCATAGGTGGATGATAACCATATGGAAATAGCTTGGTATACTCATATAGCTATAAGAGGGAGTTTAGAAAAATATTCCCTTGTAGAAATATCTTGACTAAGAATGGTTTGAGGCATGAAAGAGAAGCTTGATAAGTTGTCTTGTTGCATTGGGGAACTATTGGATTTGCCTAGATAATATTTTTGGGCTATTCAGTCATCTGATAACACCAGAGGAAAGAATAATTTATTGTTGGTTGTTTTCATATAGAAGAGGGACATAGTTATGATTATGTCTGTTAAACTGGCCATGTGAATAGCATGTGAATGACTGCAAGCTCCCAAATGAAAGGGAAGCTCAGTGTTGAGTATCTCTATGGAACTTGTCCTAAGAATGGAAATGAGATCCCTGGGAGAAGGATATGGAAGTATGATATGCCCATGTGCATGTATGACATGGAAAGGGTGTAAGCAATGATCTTTCATGATGTATGCTTAGGCTAGGTGGGTATATGCTTGAGTGCATGAATTTAAATGCATTGTGAGGTTGCTTGATATGAAAAATGATATTGAGACCAAGTATATATGAATGATATTAAATGTGCAATTGATGTGCATATATAATGTATGAAAATATGTATACTAAAGGCACAATGTGACTGCCTAAATGAGTGACATGTAAGGCAAGAACTTCACTTTCCAAGATTGAATGAATACCATGGATGCATGGCCGACTCTATTTTGAGGAGTCATGAAAGATTGGTTTTGAATGATAGCTTGAGGGGAATGTGTTCCATTCCCTTAGGAAAGGCTAGTGTAAACAGATGAAAGAGTACATGAGTAAGGATGCTTTGTTTTCATGACAAAAGGAAACATGATTAATCCTTTGAGGACTGCATGAGAAAAATTGTGAACAGTCATAATTTAAATGATTTATGATTATGCATGTGGTTAAGTGAATCATGGATGTAAGTTAGCAAAACAAATATTATGTGTGGAAAAATAATCTAGATGCATAACAAAGATGCATGTTTATATTCCTTATGGAATATTCGGTAAACAATTGAAGCTAACTCAAGGTTGAGGCCATCACAGATAGAGAAGGATATGCAATAAGGAAGTTGCATGCTGAAGGAGTTCCCTATGGAAGAACTGTGTGAAGACTCTGTCACCATCTTAATGACTGTTGAGAATTGAGCAGTGGGATACAAGCCTATTTATATAAGAAATCCTGGATTACATTTTAAAACAAAATATATGAGTGGAAAACTAACCAATGAGTGTAGACCATTCTGATAACCAAATGGTAAGGTGCAACATGCACATGGTCATGGATCATTATGAAAAAAAGGTTTTCTATTAAAGCATGCTGATGTATCCTAAGAGTTAGGGTGAGCCTAACCAAGGTTGCTCAAGGAAAAGGGAAGGAAGATCCCAACAGGGAGTAATTGAAAAAGAAAAGAAAAGGAAAGAGAAGGGAACATTTTTCCATCGTAAGAACTCTAAATTTCTTATAGAGTTGTAGGTCGTAGATGAGAAGATATGAATAAAAAGTACATCTTGATAAAGGAGAATAAGTAAGTAAGTAATTTTGAATGAATAGGCTTGGTTGAAGCCATATTAAAAAAAGGTAGTGAGGCCTTGGAAAATAACCCAGTTGGATTGAAAGTCTTAGGCTGATTTGTAATATATTTGTAGAATGAAATGAATATAGATTATTATCAAAATATTATTAACAAAGAATAACAGATATACAGTAAAACTGGTTTCTATCCAATAAGAAAATAAGTTGAAACTGTAAAATGCAGCGAAAACAATCTTGTTAGAATGGTGGTGGCTTATCTCTGAGAAGAGATGTGACATCTGCACTCATTCGCAAGAAGATGATTACAATGAGGCTCTAAAAGAATTTTTACAATAAATTTCCAAAAAACCTAACCCTAGGAGATAAAGCACCAAAATTCATGTGGGTCTCATTTGGGTAAGTTAGTACATCAACTTCCTGAGGTCATAACTTTTGCATACGATCTTCGTTTTATGCGCACAATAGCCCGTTGAAAGGTCTATTCGAGGACTGCACATTTTTTTGTTATCTATCAAAGGTCATTCTGATTGTCGTGAGCCCTAAAAAACGTTGTTTAGGGCCTCAAAACAGCCCCGCAAGTCATGGACCCGAAAACTAGGGAAAAAACTGCCAAACTGGAAAACTATCAAAATGAGCTAGTTGGAATAGGTGGGAGGCCACCGACATCCATCTAGATCATAGGCTGTGTAGATGGAGTGGGGAAAAGGGAAGAGCCTTAACTCCTTTCTTTTCGTACATTATGTTTTTATTTAGGATGAGAAAGCTGGTATGATGATCAAAGTAAATGTTTTGACACCATAATGATGACGATTGTATGAATGAGGAAACAATTGAGAATTTCTTGTGTTTCACTCATGGAAGCCTTAAGGATAATGTGATTAGGTGCATCGAGATATTCTAGGACAAATCTGAAAACTATTTTATTGATTTAAAATCTATGATATTTGCATTTTTATTTTACATGACGACTAACATATTTATGATGTATGTCATGTGTAGAAATAAATTGGAACTATTGAGGAAGACAGTTGCCAATTATGGACAACCTCAAGCAGAGGATGACTATGAGAAGGTGGTTTTCAAAATATTGTTGAAGTGGCTTTAAAAGTCCCCATAAAGCACCATTAATGAGGTAATATCAAAAAGGGTTCTAGCAGCCAGAACATGTATAAAACTGTCCATACCTATGTGGCATAAGGTATCAAGGAATTTGGTAAGAATCCCTTCTAAAAACATTCCATTATCCTAAAGATATGCAAATAATTGTGAGTGGTTGTTGTATGCTATTGCTACCTGTTGATGGGCGAAAACGACCGTCTGTTAATTAAGAGAGTGGAACCGGTCCAGGGTTGTCTAATAACCCAAGCCGTTTGGTATGGACCACCCTGACGAGTTTAACGGCTCCGTTGGCCGCTCTGAGGTCTCCTAAGGAATCCAAAGAGGAAAGTTGATCTGAGCTAAGTGATCTAACTAAACTAAATAAGCAAAACTAACTATAATAAACAAACTAAAAGAAACTAAATTAAATACAACTGATGAGATAAACTAGACTAAATATACTAATCTAACTATAAACTATTCAATAAAATAAAACTAACTACAAACTATTCTAACTATTATATATACAAAAGACTAATAACTCAAATCAAATACCTAATTACTAATTTAATTACAATTTATTCACAGATGTGCATTATCTACAATCTACAGATTTGAATGAAACCTGTGAAACTGATGTGCTTGCTGTCCTAAAACAGCGAAGAATAACTCTTTTTAATTTTATGATTTATGAACAAGAAAGTAAGTTAACTGAAATTAGACGATCTAATATATTACTTAACTCAATTACTAGCTAATATACTAAGCAAATAACTGACAAACAAACCTAGAAATGCTCCAAATCTGCCTTGCGTATGATGACTCCTTAAGCTGGTTGGAGGAAGAAATTCACACCATTTAGCCCTCAAGATTCTCGCAAAGGAGCAGATGTACTGCTTCTTGAAGTATGTTACAGGACAAACAAGAAAGAAATCATAACAGTTTTATGATGATAAATTTCTGCAAAAGGAAAACCTATTGTAGAAAATTCATATAACAATTCGATTAATGAATAAGACAAAGCTATA
>ML803752.1:60068-74452 GCA_009831015.1 Picea engelmannii | reverse complement strand
GCATGTACAATTCAAAGCATCCACGCACATGGGATGAGAGCCTCCCCTATGTACAACACAACTACAACCGGGCTCTCCATAACTCAACTAGCCACAGCCCCTTTCAAGTGGGCTTGGGATTCCAGCCACTATGTCCCATTGACATAGCCATGCCATTTGTGGCTACTCAGGAAGATTCAACTCATGTCTAGTCTGAGGCGGATAAGGAAAACAACTTCATTAAGCACATTCAACACATCTGCCAACAAGTTTATGACATCTTGGATAGAGCTAATGCTAAGTACAAGCAATGACATGATCAACATCGGGTGCCACACAACTTCCAAGTGGGTGACAAAGTGTGGCTGCATTTGCAAAAGGAGCGCCTAGCTGGACCCCACCGCAAGTTTCGTCCACTTTGATATGGGTCGTACACCCTCACCAAGGCTATAGGGGGAAATACCTTTGAGCTCAGCATTCCACCATTCCTTGGTATGCACCCAGTGTTCAATGTGGATCGCCTTCGGCCCTACTTTCCACCTCTACTAGACACATCCGACATGGCATAACAACTCACACCAACAGAGTTAAATCTAGACTGCATGGAACAAGACATAACTGATCATATCATGGATACATAGATCAATCACACCCGAAAATAAATGATACCGCTATATCGAGTTGTCAAAGCAGGCCAACTCCTTCACCAAGGCAAATGGCTCACCAGGGACCAAGTTTAGCAGAAGTTTCCTCATCTCATGGAGGAACTCAATGCAATCGGGACCATTGCTTCCTAAGGGGGGAGGAATGATCCAGGTGGATATTGGTGGCCACCCACCTATTCCACTTGGACCCCCACCATTTCTTCTTTCAGTTTTTCATTTTTCGCACAATTTACTATTTTTAGCAGTTTTTTTCAGGTCCTGAACTTCCGGGGCCATTTTGAGGCCCTAAACGATGTTTTTTTGGGTATTTTGTTGTTGCAGAATTCCATCTAACAATGCTATTTCATCTTGATTATTGTAGGCCTCAGATAGATCTTTCCAACGAGCTATCATACGCCTAAAACGAAGATCGTATGCAAAAGTTATGACCCCGGAAAGTTGATGCACCAACTTACCCAAACAGGGGCCACATGACTTTTGGCACTTCATCTCCCAGGGTTAGGTTTTTGGATTTCTGGGAATTTTGGCATTCCCGTTTATTGTAAAAGGGCCTTCAAAGAATCATTTTAATGATCTTCTCATGGATGCGAGTAGCAGCCACATCTCTTCTCAGAGATAAGCTACCAGCGCCCTAGCTAGTTTATTTCCATTCTATCTGTAAGCATATTTCAGTCAATTGTTATTAATGAAATGAAGTCTCATTTCCATTGCATCTCTGTGTTTATGTGTATTTATGTATTTCATTGTGTTCCTACATAAATCAAGATCATTGGTTAAACTCCAACACACCATAGTAGAGTGCTTGTCACCAAGTGTGGCAGCTTGAAAATCAATGCAAGGGTGCATTGGGTATGAATGTGGCCATGAATTTTGGCACATTGATTAAAGTCATTTAATATTTGAATTGTATTTGGAAAATTTAGTATGTTGAAAGGATGCTTACATAAATAATAATATTTCCCTTTTTCTTTGTACCCTTGAATAGATGAAAATGAATTGGATTGTTAGTATTGATCGTTTGAAAATATAATGTGCATGCAAACTAACAATTTGTTTAGTTGAGGAATGTTGAAGTTGCAAGAGGAAAATGGGCTTGGATATGGAAGTGTTTTAATCCCATAGGGAAGACCAATTGTCTGTTGAGATAAACTGTTATGGGAAGGAAAGTCCCATACTTGTGAATCTAGTTCTTGAGTGGAATAGATCTGAAAATAAATGGAGAATGTGGAAATCTGTGGGTAACAGATTTGTAAGAAAATTATGAATTTGAAATTGATGATAATTTCTCATAATTTTGTATACCTATGATATAGGTGAGATGAAAAACATTTGTCTAGGGAGGACATATGAATGTTTTCAATCCGGGAAGCATGAAAGATGCTACTATTGAGACGAGAGAACCCTGTGTAAGACATGATCACCTAGAATATGTTGTGTTATGGAAACACAAGCTGTAGGGACACCTCGACA
The DNA here is from genome assembly GCA_009831015.1 of Picea engelmannii. Taxonomy (NCBI): domain Eukaryota; kingdom Viridiplantae; phylum Streptophyta; class Pinopsida; order Pinales; family Pinaceae; genus Picea; species Picea engelmannii. The sequence continues at coordinate 72,338 of ML803752.1, read as the reverse complement.
TAGCAAGTCTGAGGGACGCCTCAACTATAATGATCAATGAAGTCACTGAAATTATTCTTGTTCGAGAAATCCTTTGCAAGGAAAGATGGATTGCTCGAGGAAATATATAGTAGAGAAGGGGATGCCTAAGCCTGGGCCTGGAAGGTGAGTGACCACAAGGAAGATGAGACTTTGATAATTCTTATAAACTATTGATTGGGATCATGCACACAATGGGGTATGTCCAGGAAAAAAAAAATAGTGAGCCTAGATAACAAGACAACCACGTGGATACAAATCCACGAACTGCAAAGATGAGTATTGTGCTAAGTTATGAAAATTTTCTTAAATTTTATGCAACAATAAAATGTTTTCGCATAGAATTATGATTAATATGTGTGTTGTCCAAGATTATTGAAGATAGGTGACAAAGGTTAAGATTATGGAAGGGACCAGACCAAGAAAGAGGGTTAATATTTATGAAGCAGTTGGATGAGAAAGACATGACATGTGTTACTAAGAAAGAACACCGAGGACTGCGTTCCTTTTAAGGGGGAGGGGATTGTAACACCCAAGTTTCCCCCATCTTGTAATTAATCATTAATCAGGATCACCGTGCAATGGCATGTGAACAATGTAAATGTATTATTGTTTGAATTTCCAATAACTAACTGTGGGGGTGAAGTCTTGAAGTACTGGCCATGATATCACTAGAGGAAAGAAAAGGGAAAATTATGGAGATGTTTCATTATGTCAAATGACCCAAATTTCTCCTTGTTGAAATGATACGCCTCATCCTGACCCCAAGGAGAAATTAGTTAATAAGAAAAGGATTAGTGGTTGAACCATCAACCACCCCCATGAATGGAAGCATGGTCTAGCTAAGGAGACAGGAGGTTGTTAGTCTAAAGTACCACAGAGTCCTGCAGACCTTGACTGATCTGAGTTTCCTTCTGACAGAAGGAACAGGATAAGTCCATAACCTTCCCGAGGAGGAGAAAGGCGAGGAAAAAAATACAGGCGAAGGGAGATGAGAGAAGACACATGGGAAGAGAGAGGGTGTGAGGCTCTCCAGCTGAGAAGAGGAACTGAAAGCTTGATAAGTTATTCTGGTTACTGGAGAGAACAAGAGAAAATATCAATGAGAACTTATAGGAGAGCGTGAACTGAGTAGGAGACAATGATATTGATGCTAAGGAAGCATCTGATAAACATCGCAAAGACCATGACAGAGAACGAATCCCTGAAAAACTGTGAAAGTTCCCTAGTGATATCATGGATTGGCATGGGGGTGGCTAGAGTGCTAAGATTGAATTCCTCTGAGCCTATGGTTGCGTGGAAAGGTGCACACCCATAGTCAGTTCCTTGGCTACAATCTGAAATAGATAAGTATTCTCATACCCTATATATTTGAGATATAACTGTAAAATAAAGTTGGATATCCTGTGAATGTTTCAGGGATGTGCTTGTTGTTTGATGGTTAGACTGTGTTCCCTTATCTTTTACTTTATTGTGTATTTAATCAAGTACGGAACTATATGGTTTGTACACATAAATTCTTGAGCCCTGTAGTGGCTCAAGTTTAAGCAAATGAACTGTGAGTTTTTCGACCTTGGGAATAGTTTCCCGTATGCATGTCAACATTCCCAGTTGTTTTTAGTCTTATGGGAGAAGGAGTCTGTTAAGCTCAGGAGAAAGAGCGCAAAGTGCACACCAGTGCCTAATTCTTTCAGAACTAATGAAGCTCAGGAAGCATAGAAAGATTTAATTCTCTAAAGGAAAGATCCTTTCATTTGGAAGAAGAGCAGAAGAGATCCATTTGGGAAGATCCAAGGTCTATCATGATCATTGGATTTGGAGAAGGAGGGAAGGTGTTAACTCCTCGACTCCTTCAATCTTCGCGAGTTCGGAAAATTTTGGTATTCATCATAAGGGAGACGAATCCTCCGAAGTCTCGAAGCCCAAAGTTAATCTGGGTTGTAAATCTGAGGATGCCCATGAACTATTCATGACCGTCAGATCTAGGTTGTGGTTAGTCCAGTGCTAACCAACTATGGAAGCAAAGAGGATTTTACATCGCAAAACTCCCGAACGTCGAAGTTACGAATTAATGTGAGCAGTAGATTCATGGATCTACGTGGATGCACCATGACCATGAGATTTGAGGGACGTTTGAAGGTTTTCATTTTGGTGTGATGTGGAAATATAACATCACTAGCGTTACATGGATCCATGATCGATGATTCACGTGTCACCTAGATTTTTTCAATTCGTAGACCCCATATGCCTATTAGAGCATGACACATGTAACCACCTAATTAGGACACATGACACCCCTAGACCTCACTAATTGTTTTCATATGGTTCGTGTCTGCCTGGCCAACATGGTTGGTGATGCAATCAAGACTTCAGGAGTCTGGGACTTCAGGAGTTCGAAGGATTTGGGGTGTAGTAGCGTAGAGGGACGTTCAATGTAGAACATCGAATGTCGACGTTCAATGTAGGATGTCGAACATCAAACATCGACGTTCAACGTAGAACGTCGAATGTTCAAATTCCAAATGTCAAACGTCAATCACCGAATGGTCGAGGCCACGTGGAGAGATTTTGGGACTTCAGGGAGTATGCATGCATTAAAGAAAAAGAGGGGGGTGATGTGGACCCACGATAAATGTGCCACATGTCACCTGGATTCGATTGTTTCATAGACCCTATAGGTCCATTAACACATGACATGTGTTACCCACTGAAGGGGCCATGTGTCCTCTCTGCCTTGCCACGTGTCATCTATGGAAATTACTTGTTTGGTCCATGTGGCAGAAGATCTCATAGTCCAGAGATTTGCACTCCAAAGGAAGTTGTATGAGAGTCATTAAAGTGTGAAGGCTCCCGAAATTTTGAACAATGGAGCCCATCTTAGTCATCCATCATTAAGGACACGTGTCTCTAGATCCTAAAGTCTGGATACTTAGCACTCCGGGAGAAAGCTAGAAACTATACGCCAAAAATATTGAATATCGGAGTCATGATGTGACGCATTCCATAGATCTGAGGAGTTTCGGGAGCTATTCTAGCCATCAGATATACGTCGTAGTTATCCCAGCATTGACCGCTTTGGGAGAGCGAAGATGTCACAATAAAAAAACCTCTGAATGTTGGAGTTGTGAAGCATTGTGATTCATTGATCTAGGGGTCCTTCGGAACCCTTCCCGACCATCAGATCAAGCCTAGTGAAAGGATAGCATCAAATAATTTGGCAGAGTTATACTCCTGGAGGTTTTACCTATTGGTGATTGAGAACATCGTCAGGGCACTCATCGTAGGTGTGACATGTGTCACCCTTATCTTCTGCCAAATTTCATCTGTTGGACCTGGGCCGTGGTTAGCCCGACATTGACCACTCCAAGAGCAAGGAGGAAGTTGCACCATGAAACCACCGAACGTTGAAATCTCCTCTTGCTTAAGTGTGAAATGGGGAGCGATCCCCTCCATTGGATTGGACGATGGATAGACTTTCCATCGTAGATGTAGAAACTTGTAGACTGTATCTGTGAGGTGGATCCACATGGGCGCCACGTGGCCTTTTCCCAATGAGGCTCACAAAACTTCGGATCCAGAGCTCAAATTGGAGAGTGGCGACAATGGTTGGAAAGCTCTTGATGAGTAGAAGAGGATGAAGACCTCAGACATAGGATCTAGGACATTTGAGGAAATCAAAATTTGATGCCTCGTTCCTTAAAAATCCATTTAAGGGGTTGGGTGTGTTACACTCACTTTATTACAAGTGGATTCCTAGTCTCAAAGAGGAAGTTAAGGGTCTTTCTCATTTTTGTCCTTGGGTGGGTAGTAGATCCTAAATTCATCGATCTTGTCTTTTGGATTATGGAGCTATGAAAAATTATTTAAACCCATATATTGGGAGAGATTAAAAAAAACTTTTGGGAGGTCATTGTGGAGGCCCTTTGGAGAGCTCTTTTAGGAGAGAAACAAGCACGCATGATTGTGATTTGTATGTAAGCCCCTTTTGGGAGAATGTAGCCCTTGTGAAAAGGAGAATCAGCCCCACATTTGGAGAAGCAATGGCATCAATTTGTATTCCAAGTGGGTCCAAATACATAGGCATACTGGTGAACTATGTTATCAATGGCGATCTCTTGTCATGTGTTGTTTTTTCATATCATGTTTCCTTATACATGCTTTGATTCCACAATTATGTTTTACTAAATGCATTAAGTAATGGATTATGAGACAAACAACATATTTCCCCAAATTATATTCAATTTGGATTCAATCCTTCTTAGCACTTCAATTTCAACTTTAATGCAATCAGTTTAATAAAAATGATCTTAAATCTAACCTTTAATGGAGTGGCATAGAACCGAGTAAAGATTGGTAACAGGGTCACCCCGGTCTAGATCAAGTGGTATTAGAACATGATTTCCAGGGATTGCAGGTGTTGAATGCAAGATGGAAAAGACACCAAAGAAGGCATGGCTCAATGAGCTACAGGAAATAAATCTGAGCATTCAAGTGGAGAATGTCGAGTTGAAGAAGATGCTACGATATGCAGAAGAAGAGAATCATAGATTGCGACTTCAATTACTATCCACGAAAGAGGATCTGAAAAAATTGCAAAGTGATGAAGGCTTAGGAATTCTATCTCCCACACCTAATCCAGAATTGATAACTGAGGTAAATTGTACTTCTTCAGTTTCATGTTCTTCTCATTATGATGATGACTTTGGTGCTTTTAAGAAACACACTACAGGCATTGGCTTGAATCTAATGAAGAAAATGGGGTATAAAGGAAGAGGCCTTGGAGCCAATGGCCAAGGCATTGTGAATCCCATCAAAGTGGTGGAATTACCTCAATATGTAGGACTAGGCTATGTCATAGAAGAAGTTGGGGAGTGCTCCAAAGAAGCAGAAGCAAGGGAGTACTCAAGTGACGAATCAGTGCAGGATGATGGAACATCATCCCATTCCGATGATCGTGATTATGAGTCATCTCCAAAGGGAGGTGAGCAGTTCGAGGAAAGAGCTAAGGCAAGTTATCCTCGCCAAGACAACACTAGAGACCACCAAAAAAGGTATAAAAAGTACCATTATTCATACATTCCTTTTGATTATAAGGAAACTGGAAATGATAAGCAAATTCTATGGCATAGAAAACCATTTACTTTTTGTGGTATGAATAACCATGTTGTTGCCAAGTGTTGGAAAAGAATGGCTTTGTACAGGAAGGTTATGGAAACAAGGAAGAAACCACGACATGAAGACCTTTCTCCATGTCAGGAGAAAAAGAAGGGCATGAAAACATGAATCAAGAAGAACCATTGTGCCCATTACAAAAAGGGTGGACATCAGGAAGCCACATGTTGGACACTCCATCTAGAGTTGTGTCCAAAGAAGGACAAGAAAGCCAATGAAGCAGCTCAAAAAGGAAGCCAGCGACCGGAAGAAGATCAACTAATGGAAAAGAAACAACTCAGAAAGGAGTATGTATTCATCTTGATGACTAATAGGATGAACAAAATATTTGAGTTAGTTGATAAGGGCCACCTATTTTGAGTAACTGAGCCATGGGGCTCAAAAATAGCTTAAAAATCAAAGTGCCCATACTTTTATGAAACCAACACCACGTTGAAGAGTTCACTGCAAGATTTTCAACGGTGCAAATGACTCGTCAAATGGAGTCACAGATCAAAATATATTGTGATCTGAAGTTTTCAGAAAACATGTGATGCCAGTGAAATCCGTACAATGCTAACATTAGCATGTTGAGTTGGCAGATGCAGAGGAGGACGCATGTCTTGTTGACATCAACATGACATCAACAAGATGACATGGCAACCCAAGAGGCAGCCACGTGTCACTCACTTTTAGTTGACTTGCCACCCAGTTGGACCAACCAAAATTTGCCATGTGTCATGCTGACATTAGCGTGCTAAAGTGGAAAATGAATAGGACAATGATGTGGAAACTGGTTGGGTCGATGACATGGAAGATCCATATAGTTGAAATGGAAAATCCATACAGTTTACGTGGTACAGTCGTATAACTGACGTGGGAGGTCCGTACAACTTACATGGCAGATTCGTACAGTTGACGTAGCAGGGTCGTACGGATGAAGTGGCAGGCCATACGGGATGATGTGGCAGGTCATATAGGGTGACATGGAAGATGACTTTAGTATTTGACGTGGTAGGTGATGTCATCATCCATCGTGGCATCTGACTAGGTTGTTGACCGTACAGGTGATCGGGTGCCACATGGACCAATTATAGGATGCCATGTGGCAGCCTAAACTTTCCTAATGAGGGATGGGAATGAATTTTGAGACTGTATAGGTGCATTTATTAAATTCCCAAGGGCATGCAAATTGAGGAAAAAATCCCAGGGGGGTCCAAAAGTCACGGTGACGGAATTAAACAAAAGAATAGTTTTTTTCACGTTTTTTCACTAGGAATAAAATGGTGTTGTCTGTTTTATGATCGGAGCAGCAAAATTTAAGGGTTATGGAAGAAGCCCAAGTTTTCCATTAATTCTTTGGCATGATTTACGAGGTGAAGAGCCCAAGAAGGTCTAAGATGAGCAGTGTCATAATTTGATGCAGAGAAAGTCATTTTAACATAATTTTGCACCACAATCGCAATGGCGATGTCCATTTTTGCATCCGAGCATCCCATCATGAGGCTTATGGCATGAAACCCAAATGTAAGCGTTATATTTTTGTGGCTTTATTTATTTATGAAATTTTTCAAAATATGTATGCATGCTACATATTTCGGTGAGCATTGAGTGTTGCAACAAGGCAACAAGACATGATATTTTGCAAGAAACTCATCATATTAGCCTTTGCGTGCAAACCAAGGCAATGTAGTGCTAGTGAGGCTATTTTGGAACTTCGTCAAAAAGTGGCCAACCTTACAATCAAAAGTATCATAATTGCGAGACAAATATGATGGTGATGATTATGCTTGAGTCTGAGAATCATATTCAAAGAGGATTGTTTTCACTAGATGTGAGAGAGTTCATCTTATACCACACGTGTTTGTGAGATCAGACTTCGTCAGAAGAGATCAACCTTCATCAGAAGAGATCATCTCTTTGTGAGAGAGACATTGCCACTTGTTGTGAGAAATGAGCCCTTTGTATTGTCAAATGAGATTGTATCATTGCCACTTTTTGTGAGAACTTATCCCTTTGCATTGTCAGAGGAGATCGTCTCTTTGTAAAGAGAGATGTTGCCACATGCTTGTGAGAAACTAGTCCCTTTGTATTGTAATGGGTCTTGTAACCCTTGTTGAGTGAGAGGCATTTATATTATGCCTAAACATTGTAATGGGTCTTGTAACAACTTTTGAGTGAGAGGCATTGTTTTTTCCGAGGCTTGTTTTGGGCAATCATTGTAAACTTGTCCGAGTGTTTTATAAAATCTGACAACAATGTTATTGCATTGAAAACATGATTATGAATTGTTAGATATATATTTTTACCGATGCAAGTGTCAACATCGACATCCTCATTCCGAAGTACAAAGGTGAAGGAGAAGAAGGGTGTCGACATCCTCATCCTCATTCCTAAGTACAAAGGTGAAGAAGAAGAAGGGTGTCAACATTCTCATCCTCATCCTCATTCCAAAGTGCATCGTGGAGTGTAAGACTCTTCCTAGAAGATGCTTGTGGAGATTCAATTTTCTCTCGATACTTTTGGAGGACCAAAAGTGATTTTTGTGGGGAGGTGTGATCCATGAGGATCTCCACACAAGGAATTATTAACTTTGCACACCATGGAGAAAAAATAATTAAAATGCTAATTAATAATAAGTGGCAAAGAACAATTAATTAATCATGAATGATTTAATTGTAATAAATGATTAATACTTGAAGTGAGTTGGAAAATCTCACTTATTATTCATTTATTTGTAAAAATGGGAAATTAGTTTTATGTGATAATCCAACTCACAAATTAGTTTCCTAATTTTAAGAGGAAATTAGTTTCCTAGTATTAAGGAGGAAGTTAAGGGTCGCATGAGTTGGTTTGGACTCTTCCTCACTTTATTACAAGTGGATTTCTATTATCAAGGAGGAAGTTAAGGGTCTTTCTCATTTTTGTCCTTGGGTAGGTACTAGATCGTAAATTCATGGATCTTGTCTTTTGGATTATGGAGCTAGGAAAAATTATTTAAACCCCTGTATTGGGAGAGATTAAAAAAAATATTTTGGGAGGCCATTGTGGAGGCCCTTTGGAGACTCTTTTGAGAGCTCTTTTAGGAGAGAAACAAGCACTCATGCTCGTGGTTTATATGTAAGCCCCTTTTGGGACAATTATGCCCCTTCATGGGAGAATTTATCCCTTGTGCAAAGGAGAATCAACACCACATTGAGAGAATCAATGACAATGATTTGTATTCCAAGTGGGTCTGGAGACATAGCCATACTAGTGAACTTCGTTATCAATGGTGATCTATTGTCATGTGTTGTTCTTTCATCTCATGTTTCCTCATACATGCTTTATTTATACAATTATGTTTTATTAAATGCATTAAGTAATGGATTATGAGACAAACAACATATTCCCCCAAATTATATTCAATTTGGATTCAAGCCTTCTTAGCACTTCAATTTTACCTTTAATGCAATAATTTCAATAAAAACAATCTTAAATCTTACCTTTAATGTAGTGGCCTAGAACCGAGTAAAGATTGGTAATAGGATCACCCCGGTCCATATCAAATGCATTTATTTAGAAGTGAGTTGGCACCTTCTTTGAGTTAACTAGGTCACATGCATGCATGGAGGAGATAACTAGGCATGTGGTGGAGTTAAATAGGCGTTGGGTATGTGTTATATTCTTTGCATGTGTGTGGGGGGGCGTGTCATATTCGACAACTGCGTATGATGATCCCAACTTCCTTCACTCTTTGTGCCATGTGCATCGGGTGCTTTCATGGGGGGGTCTCAAGGGGGGGCAACATTGGCTCCCCCTGGTTATGCGCAGTGCCCAAAAATTTTCTTTTTTTGGTGGTTTTGTTATTTTAGCGTTTTTTTCTATTTTTAGCGATTTTCTAAATTAATCTCGGATTAATGGATTAAGGCTTTGGTAGCTACGAAATACCTAAAATATTGTATATATTATATTTTGAATGGTAAAATTAGTACAATGAATATTTGAAAGGTGCAGCACCAAAGAAGGATGGTTTTCTCCCGGTTAAGGGTTTCCAGCGTAAATCTTTGTGTATTGTGTGTATGAGCCATTGATTAATTTTGTTTTGCTTAAGAATCTATACGCATTTCTTTCCTTCACGGGTTTAAAAATTACAATAGGGGCATGCTTTCTCTATCTCCACTTCATCATCAGTTAGACTTAGAGTGTCTCCACTTGGACTCCAACACATTACTACTTTATTACACTCTCTCATTACTTCATCATTAGTTAGCTAATGCACATGAGGAAGGTGTTTCACTTGAACTGAGCATACTTCCAAATCATCTTGATTTCAAGGCCACCTTACCTCACTTAACTCACTAATGTGAATGGGTTAGAAAACGAGTCTTGCATGGGTAATTTGACCTCATTAATCATTAAAAGAAGAAGGTCGCTCTTGGATGAAGAGTAGAGTTTTCTTTTGGCAGCAACATATCTCTCTCTCTCATTCTTTGTCTCTTCTTCTACTCTAGCTTCTATACTTTGTGAAAGGATTGACATTGGACCAGTTCTATATCCATCTCTAGGTGTATTCAACCTCTTGAATTATGTAGAATGAAGCTTAACTATGCTTCTTCCTGGCTCTCAAATCTTGTTGGTACTTTGTGATTTTCTTTGTACAATGTTTAGACGTTTATGTAGCCTTTTATTTTGGTGATATTGACCACTTATAATTGATTTCATATATCTTTCTTTCCACCTTTTCTTTATATCTTATTGTTAAATAAATTTTCTACATTTGAATTCAAAATTGTTCTCACAAACTATTTGGCTCCTTAATTTCATGCCAAATATATATTTCTTGTGTTGTTATGTCATTTTTAATTGCATATTTATAGGGTGAAAATCATCACATGAGCACCTAGGGACCCCCCTTGAGGTTGGCAAGAACCAACCCAAATGGAGAGGAGATTCTCCTATGACAATTTGAGCAGATCCTCCTATATGTTACACTTATTTCCACCATAGATTCAGGAAGTTACCCATTTTTCTTGAATGCACAAATTTCTGCACTCAAGAAAGATGGGTGATTTTGTAAATATGTGATGGAAATAAGTATAACATATAGGAGGATCTGCCAAACTTCTCACTGAAAAATCTCCTATCTGTTTGAGCTAGTGCTTGCCAACTTCAGGGGGGGGTCCCTAGGTGCTCATGTGTAGATTTTCACCCTGTAAATATGCATTTAAAAATGATATGATAACACAAGAAATATATATTTGGCATGCAATTAAGCAGTCAAATAGTTTGTGAGGAAATTTTTGAATTTAAAGGTGGAAATTTTCCTTAACGTTAGCATAAAAAATGGTGGAGAGAGAGAGAGAGAGAGAGAGAGGAAAGTGCTTATAAGTAGTAAATATTACCAAAATAAAGACTACATAAATGTTTAAACATTTCACAAGGAAAACCACAAAGTACCAACAAGCTTTGAGAGCCAGGAAGAAGCATAGTCAAGCTTTATTCTGCATAATCCAAGAGGTTGAATACACTATAGATATGGATAAGAACTAGTCCAATGTTGATCCTTCAAAAAGCACAAAAGCTAGAGTAGAAGAGGAGAAGAAGAACAAGAGAGAGATATGTTGTTGCTAAAATAAAATTATACCCCTCATCCAAGAGCGACCTCCTCCTTTTAATGATCAGTGAGGTCGAATTATCCATACAAGACTCCTTCTCTAACCCATGTGCATTAGTGAGTTAAGTGAGGTGAGGTGGTCTTGAACTCAAGTTGATGTGGAGGTATGCTTAGTCCAAGTGAAACTCCTTCCTCGTGTGCATTAGTTAACTAGTGATGAAGTAATTAGAGAGTGTAGTAAAGTAGTAATGCATTGGAGTCCAAGTGGAGATACTCTGAGTCAAATTGATAATGAATTGGAGAGAGAGAAAGCATGTTCCTAGTTAACTCAACCATGTGCCTAGTTATCTTCTCCATGCATGCATGCGACCTAATTATCTCCTAGAAGGTGCTAACTCTCTCTTAAACCATTGCATGTGTCCCAATGGTCTTCAATTGACTCATGAAAATGCATTGATGACTCATAAATACCCACAATTTAACTCCAGCGCCTACCACCTCATGCCAATGTCATGCATGCATCCAAATCTTACCATTTGTCACTCCTAGAAGTTTCCACATGTCATAACCTGGAGTTTCCACATGTCACCCTCCGTGGAGACCATACTTGCTAATAATAGACGTGCTAAAAATAGCAGTCCACCCAAAAAATATGAAAAGATGAAAAATGCCAAGAACTACTAGGAGAACACTGCCAAATATATCACTCCTAAAAATAGGCATTGCTAAAAATAGAAACTTCTCGCATGTCAATGAAATTAGGCTCGTCAAATTCAATTTTATGCAAGGAACCCAATTATGTGCTCAGAATCATCATTTAAACCTTGGATCTCAAACTACTAAAAATAACAATCTCTTGCATGTTGCTCGAAAAAATCCCATTGGCATAGTGAGCTCATAGTGACTCTTAATATATAATTGTTGATTAAGGTTGGTTGTCATTGATGTCAACCCTTGAAGAAAGCCCCATAGCATAAAGGTTTGGGTAATGGACCCAATATTTTTTGATGTAAATATGACTCATTATTGTTTTTTCATGGTTGATAAGAAGTAAATATGGATGAACTCCAAAGTGGTCCCCTTATGGTGAAAGCCCTCACGAGAAGATGCTTTGTGGAGTAAAAGAACCCATACTTAATTGTGGAATAATGAGATGAAGGAAAGTAAATTTGTCAGGGAAAATATCCTTGATGGATAGTTCTTTTCATGTCATTTCCAGTGGTATGTGAAACATCACATAATTCCTCACGGTTAGAGAGTTATGGCCATGAGAAGTTGGAGACCCCGGGTTTGGGTAATAGACCCAAGTTTGTTTGGTGGGTAACGGTATGAGTTATGATATATTTTCAGATAATACAATTTTATATGGATAGTACATGTCATGCCATTTATGGTGGTATGTAGAACGTCACATAACTCCTCACGGTTTGAGAGTTATGGCCTTATGAAGTTGGAGGACCCTCATATGTCATCTAGAAGCCCCAAAAGGTCAAAGTAGTCAAAGT
>ML803752.1:39006-51010 GCA_009831015.1 Picea engelmannii | reverse complement strand
TTACAGGTTCAAAGTTATGATTACTTCAAGTTAGGGTTGTTGACTAATCCAAAACTAGGCATGTGAGACTAAAGAAAAGTTTGATGAAAATGCTAGTCTCTTGTTTTTAAAGTTAAGGAAGGTTTGTAGGAATATGATCATATGCACCAGGTCTATTACAAAGCTACAAATCATACTTGGATGATGAAATTGATGAGGGATTTCGGTTGTGTTACATGTTGATTACATGGTTGAGACAAGTAGTTGATGAGTTGGCACACATACATGAGGTGTATAGTTGATGACATTGGTACATATTGATGAGAAGTTGACACATGATTCGTACATACTTTGTACATGGTTGTATGCACTTGTTTATGGTACAGGTTGATTACAGGTTGGTGCATGGTTGATGCACTTGTTTATGGTACAGGTTGATTACAGGTTGAGGTACAGGTTGATGCATTGTTCGGACTTATTGGTACAGGTTTACAGTGGTATATCTCATAGTGATAGTGTGACATTGGTTCCATCATTCTACTTCTACTTCAGGGTGGCAGGACGGGGCAAGGACAGGTGGTTGTAGCCACCTTTCGGTTGCAGCCAGAGAACATTGGGGGTTGTAGCCTCCTTTTGGTTGTAGCCATAGAATTGAGGAGTTGGAGCTTCCCTCAGGTTGTAACCTGAGAAACTAGGGGGTTGGAGCCTCCTTCCAGTTGCAGCTGGAAAACAAAGGAAGTTGGTGCTTCTAATGAATGTAATTCTTCAAGACATATAAGAAAAATCATTTCGTGGTTTTCTCTCGATTTGGGTTTCCACGTAAAACACTGGTGTACTATGTATGTGTTTGATTGTTTATTTCTTATTGCTCATTATTGGATCATAATTCTACATTGATATAAATTTTGAAGAAAAAGGATTATAATTACGCTATTACTAATTCACCCCCCCTCTCAGTAATCCAACAATAATCAATACTGCAATGCAGACCTTCGAACTCTACCTCCTAAAAAGTAAAACTGCTAAAAATAGAAATCCTCTTCAAACTAATGAAAAATAGGTATAATGTCACTGGAAACCAACTTTGAACCGAGACCATATCATTAAACCATCCTACATCTAAATTTTGTGTAGACCAACCTCCGACTCATGAAAATTTCCTTTGGAAACCAACTCTGAACACCAACCTAATGAAGTAAATTGGCTCTTAAACCTCTATTTTGCAAAAGAGAAATTTGGCGGTTAACAATGGTGACTCAAGGGGACGGGATCCCCCTGAGGGATACTGAGAATCACAATATCTCTGCATATGTATCTATGAATAAATGATCTCTAGAAAATCCAACTTGTATACCAATGTGCCTATCCACTGGACAATGGATTCAATATGCATGGGGCCTCAGTTGATCTATTGAAATGAGGTTTTACCCATACATGCCCATCCATAATTTCTACCTTCCACCCAACTATCATGTACTTTCTTCCCATTGGAATATGTGATGAAGTCAACACATGCGAGAGAGCTACTTGGTCAAATGTCAATGATGCAAACACATTTTAGGTGCAAAGGAACCCACCAATAAGGCTAATGGGCCCTAAGGTATAAGCACATCCTGGCATTGTGAATAATATGTTGGTGTCGAACACTGACAATGATAAGGCCCAATGGTGATCAGCCTTGTCAAATACGAGATGACTTCCAATGAGACTAACGGTCACCAAGGTGCTCAACTTCTGGATCATCCCTAGATGATGCGTCGTAGTTGATGAGGGATGACCTACTAAGAGGAAAGGAAATGATGAAATCCTTTCCCTCAATTCGAAGTAGTTAACAAGAAGTATAAAGAAAGTATGGCATCATGTCCCTAGTGTTGGATGAGGGGGACGCCTGACTCATAGTATATGACTCAATAAATTCAAATGAAGAGACAAACCATAAGATGAATCAAGACTCCCTCGTTGTCTCCTCCACTCTACCCATCCTAATAGTCTCAATGCTTTGGGAATGGTGACAAACATTACCCTCATCCAAGCTCGACCTAGACGTGAAGTGAAGGAAAGACTAGGTGAATAGATGACAAGACACTCAGAATTTGATCCAAGGCTAAAATATGGATAGAAATATTATTAGTGCAGTGTAATAAAATAAACATACCAATCCCATAAGAGGCACTTGTTACTCAAGGACACATGACCAAACGTTGATGTAAACATGGAAAAATCAGCAACAATCAAACTAGGACTGAAAAGTAGACAAAATTAAGGAAAAACCTGCAAAATAAAAAAACCCTACTTGTCGTAAAGAACAAAAAGAGCATTATTAAAATCTAAAAATGATAGTATGGAAATCAACAAAAACTACTACCTAAAACCCAAAAATTTACTTCTCATTTTCTCTTTCTCTTTCTTTTCTTTTTTTTTGTTAGAAACCAAAAACACTTATTCTGGAAGTTAGTCAGAGATGCCATGATCAATTAACATACTCAAATGAACAATGTAACCATGCATCCAAATGATCGATTAAACAAGAAAGATCAACATAGTGAATCTTCCAGTGTAACTAATCATGAAATCTCATCAGCCGAAAAAATGTCTTCTTGTGCTTGCCACTGTAGAAATTGATGAAAGCTATGGGTTGGAACTTAAAACATGGTACTTCAACAATAATGAACATAAAAGTATGAGAGTCAAAACTCCTAGAATCTAAATGTTGAAATACCTCCATCATTCTCATCTCAACTGGATGATGATTAAGCTTGATATCCAAGCAATGATAAAGAAGATGATCTCTTTTAAAAACAAAATTTGAGTGCAAAATCATGGGAAAATTATGAGAAAGATCATCTTTTGGTTGAACCAAAGGTTGATCTCCTTTTTGCAATGGTATTTGATCAAACTATTCCTAAACAACTGTTGGGATATGAAAAGGTAAAGACTCTTGTTGATTCAAATCTGCATCATTGGTTTGTTGTTGTTGTTGTTGTATTTTATCATTATTAATGGAAGAAACCAACAAGCTCACTTGAAAACCTGTCTCTCTAGATTCGTATTTATGGGACTCTATACATGGTTCAATTTTTTCAACTATCGGCTCTCGATCATCCAAGCACAAGTCATCATCATCCTATTCATCTCTGGAAACTTGATAAGATGCAAGTTTTCCATCGTTATGTTCTTCTATAGCTGCAAGAAGTTCTTGCAATCTCTGGGAAACCGTAAGGAATTTCTCAACTCTTTCAACAACCAAGAAAGTTTTCCCTAAATTTGTTGGTTTCTGACTCCAAAAGAGATTACAAAACTCTAGATCAAAAGCAAATGCATCATCCACCATAGTTTTTCTTAGTCAATATGCGAGGGGGATCTTATTATATGTATTGATAAATTTGACATGGAACTCGGGAATAGTTTCATTTTCTCCCCTTTTAATGTGAAAAAATCCAAAACAATATCCTACACCCATTGTATGTATTCAACATCCATGATCGATCATGATATTTCTTAAATCGAATCACCAATGGACGTTGTTAACTGGCGATCCACCTTTGTGTTCTGGAATAGATGTTTAAGTTCGCTAAGGATTGAAACAATGACTTGTGTATGGTCGAATCTTGGAGATTTCTATTTGACTTACCCAGTATGAATTTGATCATGTAAATAGCAGATCTGGTAGGTGAGTTTGAAAATAAGATAAAAATGAAAGAACTCATTGATGTTGTTCATATTTGTAGGGATTGATGACTAATCCTCGGTAACGGTGCCAATTTGTTAGAAAACATTTATGCATCATAGGAAGAAGAATGACTTCGTAAATATGAAGTGGAAATAAGTGTAACATATAGGAGGATTTTCCCAACTTGTCGCTGACAAATCTCCTCTTTGTTTGGGTTGGTGCTTGTCAACCTCGGGAGGCGGGGGGGGGATTCCCTAGGTTCTCATGCATTGATTTTCACCCTTGTAAATATGAAATTAAAAATGATATAACAACGTAAGAAAGAGATCTTTGGCATGCAATTAAGAAACCAAACAATTTGTGAGAACAATTTTAAATTTAAAGGTGGAAATTTTCCTTGCGTTAGCATAAAAAATGGTGAAATGAAAGAGAGATGAAAGTTATTATAAGTGGTAAATATTACAAAAATAAATGGTTACATAAACGTATAAACATTGCACAAAGAAAATCATGAAGTGCCAAGAAGATTTGAAAGAAAGGAAGAAGCATAATCAAACTTTATTCTGCATAAGACAAGAGGTTGAATACACCATAGAGACGGATACAAAACTGGTCCAATGCCAATCCCTTCACAAAGTATAAAAGCTAGAGTAGAACATGACAAGAAGAATGAGAGAGAGATATTCTACTTCCAAAAGAAAAATCTACCCTCATCAAAGAGCGGCCTCCTCCCTTTAATGATTAATGAGGTCAAATTACCCATGCAAAACTCCTTCTATAACCCAGGTGCATTGGTGAGTTAAGTGAGGTGAGGTGGCCTTGAACTCAAAATTATGTGGATGTACACTTAGTCCAAATGAAACCCCTCCCTCATGTGTATTAGTTAACTGGTGATGAAGTAATGAGAGAGTGTAGTAAATTAGTAATGCACTAGAGTCCAAGTGGAGATACTCTGAGTCTAATTGATGATGAAGTGAAGAGAGAGAAACCTAATTAATTCAACCACATGCCTAGTTATCTCCTCCATGAATGCATGTGTCATAGTTAACTCCAAGAAGGTGGCAACTCACTCCTAAATCAATGCATTCATTCAAGTGGTCTTCATTCGACTCATGCAAACACCCTAATGAATCAAAAAAACCTCTAGTATAACTCCAGTGCTTGCCACCTCAATCCAATGTCATGCATGCACATGTCCCCCCATGCATGTGTCCAAATCCTGCCATTTTTCACTCCTAGCCACATGTCATAACTTGGAACTACCACATTGTTACAAGGAAAATGACTCTATGGCATGGGTTAAACCACAACAGATAGAAATAACTACATAAATCAACTCTAATATCAAGTATGCTATATAAACAAACATGCTAACAAGACTAGATAAAGAGCCTACCTCGTCCAGACGTTCGAAGAAGACCACCGTTGAGCACTCGACTCAAAGCTATACACCTGCAACTTGTCCTCAACAACTAAGATACACAAGCATATGGTGATAATATATAAAGTTAGCACATATAATAGCATAATCCATCAATATTCAAAACAAATATGCCCATGGAATAAAAATTCAAATATTTGCAAGACATTAATTGGATGAGAAAAGAGTATTTCTATTAAAATATGATCAACAAAAGTGTATGAATGACAAACTTCCATGTCAACACGTATCAGAACCAAGAAACTAAGTCCCTTCCAACTAGACCTCCACCACTTCAATCCTCCACCAAAGGCAATATCATATAAGAGAGACAATGAGGTTCTCCATCAAATAGGGAAGATCTTGGGGGTTGAACAATGTGTTCATACTTAAAAGGACAAAGGGATGCAGACTCAATATGAAGTGAATAACTTCTCCAGAGTAAATTTTCTCTCAAAGTTGAATTCTTCTCCCTCTCTCTACATCTTGGATATGGCCCATTTATAGCCTTCAAATGGAACTAAAGGGCAGAGTTGAAACATTTCCTTTATATGGAAGGTCAAGGATCATGGATCTCGTGACGTGACATGGAAACCCAACACCATTTTTAATTTTGGGAACAAAACCCAATGTACGCAGGTTGTAATGGTGCAACCTATGTATACACATGTTTTATAGTTGTTAGGGCATGTATATGTGGAAAAATATGTTTTTTAGCTATGGGAATTGCAAAAAGGGACTTGAAGTATGCATAGGCAAATGGAAAAGGATTTTTGAGAAAGTTGCATGGGGTGAGGAAAATCTTGTTATAACAGATGCCCCCTAATGTGTGAGGTAAGAGGAGTATCTGCGATGTCTGAAATACATTATAATTCCCAGAAGTGGAGTAATGGAGACCCGGTTGGACGAACTAGTTGCTCATAAGAATATTACAATCCACAATGAATTTGTGCACATGTCTACCAAATTGAATTACACTCCATATCCATGTGGAAATATACCAAACAGTTGTTCGTGGAAATATACCAAACAGATGTTCATGGCCATCAATACGAAATACAAAGGTAGATACATTCCAGAGGTTGTCATAGTAAGAAACAAGACCCGGTGAAAACTAGTATCAAAATCAATATGAATATATTTTTATACAATGGAGTGCAATATGATCTCCCATGATCACTGAAGTCAAATAGGTATTGGTCCAATGAATGATAGAAACAGCTCAGGAAATTTGTAACTATGAACTGATGTCTTCAAGTCTTCTACATGATCCTCCAAAGGTGAAAGTCGACATCATGTGAATAAAGGAGCTGAGGTCAAACATAATGAGACTTTGTTTGATTATCAGTCATTAAGGTATACCGTTAACAAACGTAAGAGAACCTATCGATAATGAAAGTAGGTATCAAGGCACCGAGTACATTCTTACAAGTGTGAATAAAGGAGTTGAGGTCGAACACTTGAAGAATCCATCGATCAAGAGACATTGATGTATTCCCAACTATCGATGGCGAGAGAACCTGCTACTGATCACTGCAAGACTCTAGGTACTCATAGTACTCTAGGTCTTATTTCCATAATAGATGAGTTGAAGTCGATGGAAGGAGACCTGCTGAAAGGAGAGAATTAAGGCATCTCTCATCAATCATCACGAGGTACAAAGCAGGAGCTTGATGATTTGGAAGAACTTGGATGAAGAACATGTTCACGAACCAAGGACCCTCTATGTCTTTCGCATGCACTAGATGAAATAAGTGCATGAAAAATACCCTTTGAATAGTAGCCAATAAGGAAAAATGTCTACAAAGGCGAGGAAACCACCAATAAGGCTAATGGAATCCAAGACACTGCATGAATCCCAATGTGTGAATATATTTATTGCCATCGAACATTGTTGGAGTTACTTCACACACATATAGGATTTTTTTTTCCTAAGGTTTTTATTTGTTTATTAATCATAATTAGTCATTATCCAATCTCCTATATTTTAGGAGAGATTATTCCACCTGGAGAATATTCTCTTTTAGTTGACACTTCAGTTTGACTAGTTGAGTTGAGTTTAGATGTTTCATTGGGATCATCACCATGATAATTCGACCTTGCCTTGGTATCATCACTAGAGTGTAACATTAGCCTTAATTCCCTGATTTAACTCCTCACTACTCTTTTTTTAGTCAGTTAAATGAAGACTAGTTGACTAGTTAACTCAACTAGGTGGCAGTTCACTCTCATAACTGCCTGAGAGACTAGAATAGGTGGTATTTCACTCCCATAATTGTTGGTGTGTGTCCATATCACTCTATACCACCACTATGGTGACTTGGTTCACCTCAAGTCAAACTCATTGAGTTATACAGAGTATATCATGTGTAAATTATTCATTATTCACAACGGTTAATGAGAATTCTTTCCATTCTTTCTCTCCTTCTTCTTTTTCCAATTCTCTCTGCAAATGTGTGTATCATTGTTTATCTAGATCTATTATGTGCAGGTTCAACACATTTACATGGTATCAAATTCAACGGACTACTAAGAAAAATATACACCAAAAACAATTTGCAGGTACAAAAGATTGAAGACAGCGAAAAGATGGAATTCCAAAAAGAATTCATTCTTACACCTTACAACTTTTTTGAATGGAAGGATAAAATATCCATACATCTTCGATCCAGAGGGTTGTATACATTAACCATGAATACAGATACAGAGCCGACATTATCCATAGAAAAATCCAAGTACTTAAATCGCATGGATGAGGCACTCGGAACAATTTGCAGTCTTATTTCTCTCGATCTCCTTTTTCATATATCTTCCTGTAAGACTCCTAATGAAGCTTGGACCATCTTGGAAGGGATATTTGGAAAACATGATGAGATAAGGGGACACGTGCTAGAGGTGGAGCTTCTCACATTGGATCCAAAAATCTTCGAGAATATCCAAGATTTATTTACAAAATTCAAGGATTTGTTGTCGCAACTCAAAGCTTGCGGGGTTGATAAATCGAAGGAGGAGAAACAAATGGTTCTCACCATTCTCTCCAAGATTGGTCTTGAATTCTCATTATTCATATCCACATTACATACAATCATATTCGCCTCTAGAGCCACCTGGAAGATGCCTTCTTTTGAGGACTTTATCGAATCCCTGACACAAGAGCAAACCAAGCTCATCAACATGGGTGCAATCAAAGGCCCAAGGGTGCATGCACTCACTGTGCATGATTTCGGCCACAAATATAAAAAATATAAATATAAATATAAGAAAAAATCTAATGCACATATGAATAAGGAAGGGTACACAAAACCCTTCACCGATGCCTCCGGATCCAAAGGAGAAAAGGGAAGAAAAAGAGAGAAATGCACATATTGTCACAAAGGATTCCATTCAGAATTGGCATGCATGCAAAAAAAAATAGATCTGATGTCTCAGATACTTCAACAAAACAACCTTGGAGATTGCATCCCCGAGGGTGAAAAGAAGAAGAAGCCAGAAGATCTAAATTCTAAGAAAGGCAATTCTAGCCATGCCTTGATTTCCATCAACTCCTCTCTTGATGCTTGGATCATAGATTCAGGAGAATCACATCACATGGCTACCTCAGAAGCATCTATTCTTCATTGGATGCATGCAAAGGTCCTCCTATTATGATGGGGGACAACTATTCTATCTAATTCACCGGAAAAGGAAGGATTGAACTCACCAACGGAAGCTTTGAGAATGTGTTCCATGTTCCCAAGCTTTTTGTCAACCTTCTCTCTGTGTATCAAATGAAAAATTATGGCACTGGAAAGAAATTCATATTCACACCAAATGTTTTCGACATCTATGACATGAAAACCAACTCCAAGGTTGCTACCAGTGAGGTAAATCATCAGTCTAGATTGTATACATTTTCTAAATTCATTGAACTTGATTCTGCTTTACTTCTTACTCATGTTGATGAAAGTAGTAGGATATGTCACGAAAGATTTGGAAATTTGAATTTCAGATACATGCAACATCTTAGCAAGCATAGATTAGTTGATGGTCTACCAGACATCCATTTCTCCAATGGAGTATGTGAGAGATGTGTTCTCAGAAAACACCCTCAAGAGAAATTCGACAAGGAAAAGTCTCAGCGAGCTTCCACACCTTTAGATCTTATCCACAGTGACCTCATGAGTCCTTTTCCACATCCATCGATTAGCAAAGCAAGGATTTTTATCATTTTTGTTGATGATTTCTCACGTTTTTCTTGGATCTACTTTCTCAAAAAAAAAACCAAGGTCTTTCAAAACCTCAAAGATTTCAAAGCCCTAGTTGAGACACAGTCTGGAAAGAAGATCAAAGTCCTCTGAAATGATAATGGGGGAGAGTATGTAAATCATGAGATCCATAATATTTTTCATGAGGCAAGGATTCAGTTGCAGCATATAGTTCCCTACACTCTGCAGCAAAACGGAGTTGTTGAGCGGAAAAACCGATCTCTAAAGGAGATGACATCTTGCATGTTGCATGCAAAGTCACTACCACATAGACTATGGGCCAAAGCACTTAACTATGCAACATACATCCAAAATATATCTCCTCATAGATCTATCAAGGATAAGACCCCCTACGAGGCTTGGAGTGGCCTCAAACCAGAAGTGACCCACTTTCATATTTTTGGTTCATGTGCATGGGCCAGGATTCCCTCTGAAAAGAGGAAGGCACTTGATCCATAGAGAACTGAGTGAATTTTTGTTGGATACCCTAACGGTGTGAAGGGATATCGACTTATTGATCTTTCCTCGGACCGGCTCATCATTGAGCGTAGTGTCCAATTCGAGGAAAGTGTCTTGCATGTACCTTAGCAGCCACATGCAGACACCTTTACTCTTCCACCTGTCTGAGATGATGAGCATGCACATGCCTACTCTTATTCAGACGAGAGTTTTGATTCAGAGAACTCAGAGGATTCAGAGATAGTACAGTCAGATGTAGATTCAGAGAATCCATATGCAGTTGCAGAGCCAGAGAAGAGGCCCAAGTGGGCACAAACTACTCTTCAAGATGCAGGCGATCTCGTAGGTGATCCAGCTGATACTAGGAGGACTTGATATGATTTTGAGGAGCCTCTTATTGAACTCACTGCCACTAAACCATTACCTTCTAGGCATATTTTCATGGTTCAGTCTTCATATCCACAGTCTTATGGCGAGGCTGCTGGAAATCCCTTTTGGGAATCCGCCATGCAGGAGGAGTACAACTCCCTCCTCGAGAACCAGAATTGGGATCTGGTTCCCCTTACTTCTGGGAGGAAACTTGTCAGATGTAGATGGGTCTACAGGAACAAGAGGACAATGGATGGATAGATCAGCAAATACAAATCTAGGCTTGTCTCCAAAGGATTTCAGCAGGTTCATGGTATTGACTATGATGAGACCTTCGCTCCAGTAGCGAAGATGGATTCCATTCGATTGTCCCTTTCCATTGCGGTAGCCAAGGGATGGTAAGTCCATCAGATGGATGTGAAGAATTCATTTCTTTACGACGATCTCTCTGAGGATATCTACATGGAGCAGCCCCAGGGATTTATGCAGGACTGGTCTATCGACTGAAGAAGTCACTTTATGGGCTCAAGCAAGCTCTGAGGGCCTAGTATGGCAAGATGGACTCCTACCTGTTGTCACAGAACTTTGTACGTTGTAAATCAGACCCAAATGTATACATGCTCAGGACAGTTGATTCACTTCTACTTTTAGTTCTGTATGTCGATGATTTGTTGATCATCAGTTGCTCGACTTCAGAAATTGTTGCAGTCAAGAGGATTCTTCATGGAAGGTTTTTTATGACAGACATGGGTCCACTAAACTTCTTCCTTGGACTTGAGATCAGTCAAGATGCGTCAGGCATCAAACTATCTCAAGCCAAGTATGCAGAAGATCTCCTTGAGAGATTTCACATGAAAGACTGCAAGTCTGCTCCGACTCCTTTCCTATCAAGATTCAAACTTGAGGATGGGGGGAGACTCCATTGGTTGACATCACATTGTACAGACAGCTAGTGGGGAGCTTGTTGTATCTCACACACTCCATACCAAACCTCTCATATGCAGTTGGCACAGTTTCCAAGTTCATGCAGGAGCCGCATGAGCTACATTGGAAAGTTGCAAAGAGTATCCTTCGATACGTACAGGGCACCATCACCTTTGGGATTCATTATGCAACAGACTCTACATTAGATCTCATTGGGTTTACTGATTCTGACTGGGCTAGCGATAACATTGATCGCAAGTCCACATATGGTTACTCACTTAGTCTTGGTTCCGGGCCTATCTGTTAGTCGAGCAAGAAGCAAGTTGTCATTGCTCTATCTTCAACTGAGGTAGAGTACAGAGGGGTATTTAACATAACCATTCAGGCTATGTGGCTACAAGATTTTCTCACTAAGTTGGGCATTCAGTTTCATCGGCTGATCGTCATCTGGTGTGATAACCAGAGAACTCTGAAGTTCTGTAGAGATCTAGTTCAGAGGTAGCGGATGAAGCAAGTCGAGATCCACATGCACTACATCTGGGACTTAGTACACGAGGGGATCATCGACTTACATTTATGTCCTTCAGCAGAATAGACGACAAACATTTTCACCAAGACCTTCACTGAGCAAAAATTCCATTCTCTGCGAGGTCATCATGGAGTGAAGGATACAGTTGCCTAGAAATTGTAGTTCTTCTTTTTACATACATTGTACCTTGAGGGGTAGGGTTTCCCATGAGGTTTTCCCTCTTTCCTCACTTTATTTTCAGTGTATCTTTTGTACTTGGGTACCTAACATGGCCTCATTGTCGGGACCCAATCTTTATTTTCACCATAGTGATGTTCAGGGAGGGTGTTGGAGTTACTTCACACACACCTAGGATTTATTTTTCCTAAGGTTTTTATTTGTTTATTAGTCATAATTAGTCATTATCTAGT
>ML803752.1:28090-38828 GCA_009831015.1 Picea engelmannii | reverse complement strand
TAGTCATAATTAGTCATTATCTAGTCTCCTATATTTTAGGAGAGAATATTCCACCTGGAGAATATTCTCTTTCAGTTGACACTTCAGTTTGACTAGTTGAGTTGAGTTTAGATGTTGCATTGGGATCATCACCATGCTAATTCAACCTTTCCTTGGTATCATCACTAGAGTGGTGCATTAGCCTTGATTCCCTGATTTAACTCCTCACTACTCTTTGTTCAGTCAGTTAACTGAAGACTAGTTGACTAGTTAACTCAACTAGGTGGCAGTTCACTCCCGTAAGTGCCTGAGAGACTAGAATAGGTGGCAGTTCACTCCCGTAACTACCGGTGTGTGTACAGATCACTCTAGACCACCACTATGGAAACTTGGTTCACATCAAGTCGAACTCATTGAGTTATACAGAGTATATCATGTGTAAATTATTCATTATTCACAACGGTTAATGAGAAATCTTTCCATTCTTTCTCTCCTTCTTCTTATTTTTCCAATTCTCTCTACAAATGTGTGTATCATTGTTTAGCTAGATCTATTTTTTGCAGGTTCAACACATTTAAAAACACAAGGGAAACCCCCCAGTCAGCGACCAATGAGGAGATGTTGACTCCTCGGTTCAAGGTTACCTACCCATAAGGAAAGTAGGACCAGGGTGCGTAGTAGGACAACAACTTCATGTAACTTTGAGACACGCTAAGGGTATGGCCGACATGCAAAGTTAATAGTTTTGAGAAATGGTCAACATGGGATTATAGACATCCTTTAAACAATAGCACGAGACATATGGAGGACTATGGAAACATAGACTCAATGATGAAACTTTGTGATGCAGGAGGCACCAATCAAACTCACCATAGGGACTAGAAGATTAACCAGACGAAGGAGTAAACTCTAAGTAATGATCTTATCTTCCTAAGGTCATGATAAACCCAAACTTTGGATGACAAGTGGACTCAAAATTCTATGCTCTGTTCAAAGGCGACATGATTGCTACGAACATGACATAATATTATTTTCCCACATGTCTTTTTTTATTTTTTCATAGACAAATGAATGCTATGATACAGAGGAGGAAACGAGTGTCATGAGTAAGCAATTGGTTCCAATAGTGGAACATACCTATTTTGAAAGCAAGGAGGTGCATGAAGGATGTGGACACTTGGGTGAATGTTTCATCTTAGGGTACAGGTTGTCAAGGTGCAAAGGATATAAAGAAGGCTTTGCTTGGCTAGCGATGCAAATTGCTGAGGTAGTAAGCTTATAGCGAGAAAGCAGGAACTGACAATAGGTTCAATACTACAAGCAAGATAATGGAATGCAATTACAAATTAACTCCAAAGAATGTCATTTTTCGTAAATTTATTTCCCTATGCCCGAAAAATTATAAAAGAATACCCGGGATAACTCTTCTAGCCACTAGTGACTAGAGTATTCATTTTTCAAAATTAGTGTACTTAGTCCGAAAAAGGGTTAAAATTGCACCAGATAGATGTCATTTCAGATCCAATTAACGAGAGTGAAAGAGATAAGTTCACTCTGTTGATATTATGGTAGCTATGGGAGGTATTTACCTCCACATGTGAACTTGACGAGAATAGAATACTCCGAGAAGAAAGAAGAAACCCTAATGAGTTGGCTAATAACCCTAGAAGACTTGTCGACTCAAGAAGATAATTTATATTAGGTTACTAACCTCCAAGAGAAGAAGTCGGCCAGAAATAATAATAATATATTGAACAGACAGGAACCCAAAACGAGAAGTCGGCCCCAGTAAGTCTACCAGAACCACTATAAATACAGGGCGTCGGTCTCTCATTTGACACATCTTAGTAGTTGCAGAGAGCCAGTTTTTCATAGTGCAGTTGCAGTCTTGTGCGTAGGTTTGGAGGAGAGTTGTTGTTGCAGTTGTTACAGGTATCAGTTACGTTTTGTCTTGGATTATCTCTTGGCTAGGGTTTGGACTATCTAATCAGCTCTTGTTGATGCGTTATCCTTGGGGAAAGGTGCGCTACCCTTTGTATGGCTATCTAGCCTAGGGTTTGCTTTCGGAATGATTCTCTGTCAAGGTTAAGGTGCTCGGAGGGTGGCTTCGGCCTAAGGTTGGGTGACAAGGGTATTGTCAATGGTAAAACGAGCACACATCCTTCATATTCTAGCAGGTTATGGGCCCACACCTCCTTCATTCAGTCTAAACGCTAGAAGGAAACATAGCTACTAGGATATTGATCTCGCTGAGGAACTGTCACTAGGGTTACTAGCAGAAGCAACTTCCAAGACACTGCCTCTAGGGTTACTAGCAGGAGCAGTTGTAGAAACCCTAATCCTCTTGTTGAGGCACCTTAAGTGAAGAGATTGACCTAATATCTGGACAGATCAATGCGCTCTAGCCTAGCGCATCTCCTGATACTCTCAAAAAGCCAAGATGTGAAGATTGAGTTTGTGGTCAAATCTAGGGTTTGACCAAGTCAAAGCAGCCATGAATTATTCTATGAAGTCAGAGAACAAGTTATATGGAACTTCTAACTTCAGAGCATGGAAGAAAAAGATTGACCTCATCCTTGCCAAGAATAAAGTGTTGGATATCGTGAAAGGAAATATCGTGAAGCTAGAGTTTGAAGAAGGAAAAGAGAAGGAACCGCAGAACGTTGCAGCTATGGAGAAGTTCAAATATAGTGATATCAATTCTATGAGTATCATAGTAGAATCTATAAAATACCACTTGATACCCTACATCTCCCATATTGACTCATCAAAGAAGATGTACGATGCCCTAACAAATCTCTTCTCGATCAGAAATATTGGACAAGTTATGAGTCTGAAGAATGAGCTCTGTGACATGAAGATGAATGATGATGATAGCATAACATCGTACTTTGTGAGGATCTCTCAGTTAAGAGATCAACTACAAACTATTGAAGAGATCACTTCAGAGAAGGAATTGGTAAACATACTACTCAATGGTCTTCCCAAGACATGGGATGCATTTGTTGCAAGCATGAACACAAGGAAGGAGTATCTAACATTTGAAGAACTTTGGACTTGTTGTGCTCAAGAAGAATCAAGGATCTGTGCAAAAGAGAAACCCAAAAAGAAGTACAATGATTAAGCCTTCACAGCAAGATTCAAGAACTTCAAGAACAAAAGGAAGTTTGGTTCAAGGAGGAATCCAAATCAAGAGAAAGACATTTCAGAAGTACAATGCTTCAACTGTCGAAAGTATGGTCACTACAAGAATCATTGTCCTGAGCTAAAGAAAAGGAAGGAGAAACACGAAGCATCAATTTCCAAAGAAAAGGAACCTACAAAGAAGACTAAGTGGGATGGAAGAGACTTCTTCTTCTAAAGGTAACAAAACTCTTCTTACTTCTTGTACATATCTTGTTTACATAATCTCTATACATCTCTTGTATATCTATCTCTTGGAAGATAATGTGTTCCAAGAAGAACTATACCTATGGAAGAACAACAAGACAAGAATGGATATCATTAGATAATACACATGAAAGGATGAAATACAAATCATGTGGAAGCTATTGCATGATAAGTCGAATAAATCATGAAGAGACTTAGAAGAAGAAAAGACATAAAGAAGTCAACAATTGAGAGGAAATTGGAAGAAGACTTATGACGTTTTGTAGAAGACAACAAGACATAAGCGTGGACTTTGTTAGACAAGAGATCCAATTATATATTGCAGAAGAAAATAAGGATGTTGATGGAAGCGTGGACTCTATTAGACAGAGGGAACCGATTATATGCATTCATACACGAAGCAAGGATTAGAAGGGAGCTAATCCTATGATCCATTGAAGATGATGAAGTATATATCCATGATAGCAACCATGAAAGACAATACGTATTCTTCAAATAGAAGCCTTAAAGTATCCTTGGTTGTCCATCCACATCTGTGATCCTATGATGGAATCTTTAGGGCATGGAATCTATAAGAAACTCCATGGACCCAAGAATCTAAAGAAGAACATGAAGACTCCAAGAAAGAAAGAGAAGCCAAAACAACCAATCATTGTATCGAGAATCACAAGATTACCAGTAGGAATTGAAAGTCGTGATGAAGATCGGTGTATGGAAGACTTATGAATGAAAGCATTACGAGATCTAGAACTAGAGGTTATCCTAGATGAAGGGAGAAGACTATGATGATTACTTGTTCCAGTAAACCAAAATTATCTCTACATGAGTCATTATATCATCTGCAACATCCATGAGTTGGAATTCTACATCAGATGAATCCAAAGAATGTTCTCTAGAGAAATTGAATGAAGAGAAATCTCAAGACTTTGAGGCATACCAGAAAGAGACCCTTGTATGTAGATAGAAGAAGATAACTTGGTGGAGAACCTCCAGTGCACAGCAGAAGTGTGGTGAATATTTCCTATAACATCAAGATGATTACTCAGTAGATTAGATCTCATGATGACAGAAGAAGTGCCACATGGATATGTTCCATTTTTCCAACAATGATATACTCTATTGTTCAGAGCTACATAAATCCTTCACAATGTTCCAAACTAAAGTACATTTGAAATCAAGAATTACATTATCCATGATGAAGTTCAGAAAGGAGAAAGTGGTTCTCCAATACATATCTCCACAGATGAGCAGATAAACAAACATTTTGGTAAAGCTTCTATCCAAGATGAAAGAGTTTGCGTACTCAAGTTGGAGCTCATGGAAATGACTTCTTTATTGAAAAAGGAAGATATGACTCCTAGGTTGGGAGGGAGCACCAAAAATATTATTGAAGAAATTCACTTTCAAAGATTGAAAAATAGTCCATCTTGGACAGATGCTTTCCTGTTCGAAAAGTGGATTGATATTTCTAACGGACAGAGATTTCCCATTGTGGTTAACATGGGAAATGGTCCAAATTGCTGATGTATCAAAGACAATGATTTCCCATTGTGGTTAATATGGGGAGTGGTCTAGGGAAGTCTCTCTTCTTGAGGGTTAATCAAGAAGATTGGCTTGCCTCGCCGGACAATGATTTCTCATTGTGGTTAACATGAGGAATGGTCCATTTTGGAGGTTGATGCAAGACAGTCTTTTCCTCTTGTGGTTAACAGAGGAAATGGTCCAGACAATCATTCCTTAGGGTTTATACATTCTCTCCAAGGTGCACTTTGATTAGTGTAGGAGGAATGGCCCAGCATGGGGAATGGTCCAGGCTCAACAATCAAGGACAGGCATTCCTTAGGGTTTATACATTCTCTCCAGGGTGCACTTTGATTAGTGTAGGAGGAATGGCCCAGGGTCAGGAATGGTCCACGCTCAAAAATAAAAAATAATCATTCTTCCTTGTTTGAGAAGAATAGGGTAGAGAGCCCATTGTTGATGTTCTGCACTGAGGGCAGATATTCTTTCAAGATCTCACAAATGTGAGTGAAAGATTGGACCAGATGATTCAGTTTATATCATAACATTGTTTCTATGCAGGTTGCTATCAGATGTTTGTTATGAAGACTGTATGATAGTATATGTATACTATTGTGGTGGATATGTTCCACTGTTTGTGACTATACGTTGTTGATCAAGTACTTGTGTGTTACTTGGTGTGGTAGTGTACCACTAGATTGTAGTTATGTACTACTATGGATAGACACAGTTGTGTTCTATTTTTGTTTTGATTGTATTGAAGACTATCAACAGTTTATTGGAGATAATCATTAGCCAGATGAATGATGAACAGAGATTTTCCAGACAGAAAATGGTTCAGAGCATTTACTCTTTTAGACTAGAAGAATGGCTCTTGTATCACTCTGTGGAGTGAGCATCATGTCTAATTACTCAGATAAGAGTATGGTTTCGAAAGATGATGCAGCTAATGACACTGATGATGATGGTGGTGCTCATGATCTAGTCTATACAACTATGTTGATGTTACGAGGTGAATGGTATGTTTTTGTGCTCAAGACCATTACCTGTAATACCTCCCTAGCTAGGAGGGAGTGTTGATATTATGGTAGCTACGGGAGGTATTTACCTCCACGTGTGAACCTGACGAGAATAGAATACTCCGGGAAGCAAGAAGAAACCCTAATGAGTTGGCTAATAACCCTAGAAGACTTGTCGGCTCAAGAAGATAATTTATATTAGGCTATTAGCCTCCAAGAGAAGAAGTCAGCCATAAATAATAATAATATACTGAACAGACAAGAACCCAGAAGGAGAAGTCGGCCCCAATAAGTCTGCCAGAACCACTATAAATATAGGGCGCAAGTCTCTCATTTGACACATCTCAGCAGTTGCAGACAGCCAGTTTTGCGCAGTGTAGTTGCAGTCTTGAGCGCAGGTTTGGAGGAGAGTTGTTGGTACAGTTGCTACAAGTAGTAGTTACATTTTGGTTTGGACTATCTCTTGGCTAGGGTTTGGACTATCTGATCAGCTCTTGTTGATGCGCTATCCTTGGGGAAAGGTGAGCTACCCTTTGTATGGATATCTAGCCTAGGGTTTGCTTCCAGAATGATTCTCTGTCCAGGTTAAGGTGCTCGGAGGGTGGCTTCGGCCTATGGTTGGGTGACAAGGGTATTATCAATGGTAAAACAAGCACACATCCTTCATATTCTAACACACTCGACAATCTTTTCACTTTTTTAGAGTGTTGGAAAAGAGATTAACTAAGACTCAAGAATGTTGTTTTAAGAAGCCTATCATGGGGGAGTCCAGGGCTCCCATGTAGGAATTCTGTCAAAAGTCAGCAACTCATAGATAGTTGACACATGCTTGGGAAAACCCAAAGATTTCAAAGTCGAGGAGGATAAAATAATTGCAGAGGTTACCTTATCTACAATATATCGAAGAATGCCCCTTATCTGGAACGGTGTAGAAGAAGGAAGTCGAGGCTCTACAAGATCATTCCAATCAAAGTAAACCACCCTAGGACTTGGAGGGAGTGTACTCGAAGAGAGTGGAATTCTCCCTTATGCAAAAGGTACATAAATAGAAATGCTAAGTACATGGTCAAAAGACTCGTCACCCCCCAAAAGAAGAGTGGGATTGACCGAAGATTGCATTGGTAATGTCACTTCCTTAGATTTGTCACTCTCCGAGAGAAGAGTGGAATCGACTGAATATTGCATCGGCACAACCACTTCTTCAACCATTGGTTGAATAGGATGTGAGACGAGAAGGTAAAGAGATTCATCACCCCCAAAAACAAGAGTGTTGTCAGTCGAATATTGTATCGACATGACCACTGGTTGAACAAGATGCGAGACAAAATTTTCAAGAGACAAATCACCCCCTAAAGGAAGAGGAGTGTTAGTCGAAGATTACATCCACATGACCATTGTATCAACCAAAGAAGGACTATAATTTTTGGAAACCAAAGACGACTCAGAACCCAAAGGGCCCCCAGGAAAGGATCACGCTTCTTGTACCACAGCAGTAGAAGGGAAAAAACTATTAAGGTGATCTCCTTTGCAAATCCTGCAAAGAAACTTGGGCTTATGTCTTATACGTCTAGGCTTCTCAATCATATGAATTCCCCTAGCGTGACTTGCAGTGGCTAGTGACATGCTCCTAGCATGACTTGTAAAGGCTAGTTGCATATTTCCAACATGACTTGCAGAGGATGGTGATGTATGTGTAGTGTGACCAACAGTGACTAGATTTGTGCCCCTAGCATGACTTGCAGCGGATGGTTGTTGGTCTTCAACATGAATTGTAGAGGTTTTCGACCAATCTCCAACATGACTAGTAGAGGTTGGTGATATAATGTCAGTATGACTTGCAGTGATTGGACTGGCGACGGTTGGTTGCAGCATTTGATACCAAGGTTCCAGGAAAGACTGGTTTTTAGAAACTACAGGCCAGGAAGGGTTCTGCTATACACCATGGCCCTGTCCGGTAAGAAATTATCCTCCTCCAAACTGATTCATAAAGGGTTGTAAGGGAATCGTCACCGATGAAGCCACTTGCAAAGAGAAAGTGAAGTGACAAGGGTTACTCAGGTGAGGATACATGTTTCCCCCGGATGAAGGAACTTTGTGAAGGGGGTTTCCCATACTATAAAAATGACTCTCCCTGGATAAAACACCAGAGGACATATGGAGTTCCACCATGGGAAAAGTGTTCATAGGAACTGACATAGTGGAAGCAGGATAGATGGAAGGGATGTAATAAGTAGAATGACCGCCCATTTGAGCACTTTCTCCTGGAAAAGTGAAGCTAGGATTGGATCCATAGGAAGGAAGATTCAAACCTCCTACCGTAAGAGCTGGTTGAGGGATATGACTCCCACCAAACGAAAAAGGAGAATAAGGAGGTATCATGCCTCTAGACTCAAAACTTGGATTCACATAAGGCGATGAGACATAGGATGGCTAGTGCAAAGACATGTCTGGCATGCCAAGAGAAAAAATATTAGAGGCCCAAGGTATTGGTTGAGTATCATGATTTGGCGTACCACTCGGAAATACAAAAGGATTCATCGCCATGGAATTAGAAAAGACCATGGGATGAGTAGTGATAACTGAGGGAGTCACGGGGGCTCCACTAACCATAACAATGAAAACTCATGACACAATCCAAATCCTAAGGCCAACTAATAATCAAAGAGCACACCAAAGTAGAGAAAAAATTCCAATTCACAAAAATAGGATATAGTAGCTGAAAAGGGGCCTCCCTCGCTAGAGTAGGTATGCCTCGCCCAAGAGGGTCTTGAGACTCCCTTCAAAATATCAGAGGTATCAGAATTAGTTATAAGGGCCCTCGTGAGCTTCATAGTGCAGTCAATCATATCCCCCTAGAGAGGTAATCTTCCATAAAGGCTCTGTGTTGTCTGACCCTTATCTGACCCAGGGTACCTGCAGAATAACCCCTACAAGTAACCTATGTGGCTACCTATGTCAAGCAACTAAATCCACCACGATATAACCAATGCAAAGGTGAAAAGTTGTAATTTAGGTCCACCGTATGGGTAGGGTAAAAAATCCCGAAATATTGAAAGCATTGCCTCTCACAGAGGTAAAGGCACTAGCAAGACCCTCAGATACGAATAGATCCCCGGAAATATTTCTGATGCTAAGAAGGTATTAGAGGGATATCTCTGCAACCAACTTCGTGCGACCTCATGCTTAACTCTGGTGTGAGCGGAACCTCTTGATGTCACCAATTATACAATGGATTTCACCACTCCCTTAGTGTAATATACCAGATATAAATGTATGCAGAACTGAAATAAAATGCTAGTAATGGCAGAATAACAACAATATAACCAAAACATTCACCACAATAAAACTGAAATGATATAAGAATAACAACAGAGATAACACTTTGAATCTGAAAGAAATGTTCACGGGCCTCTTCGAGGGGGCAACCTCCAGTTGAGTAGAGATCTATTACAATAATATCCAAGCTAGGGTTCTCATACCCTCGACTCCTATTGATACTAAAAAGAAGCATCTAGAGGAAGATACTTCTAGAAGTGGAAGCTTCTATTAGGTCTTCTTACATCTGCCTTATTCTATTTTATTGAAAGGATTTATTAATATTGACCTTTATTACATCTGAATATATTGTTCTACCTATGTGTGGGTTAGGACCCTAACATGTCTGCCCCCTTAAAAGCAGCCTTGTCCTCAAGGCTTGAGATGAGGAAATTGTTGAAGAATGATATTTGGTTCCCAAGTGGCGTCTGCTGGAGTTGTATCTTTCCACTGTACTAGCACTTCCTTGATGGTTCTCTAACATAGGCGACGCTCACGCTGGTCCAAAACTTCTTCTGGCTGTAGCCAAATGGATCCTTCTTCAGCTAACTCTAGAAGGTTGGTTTGAATTTGGCACTTAGCTCCAATCACCTTCTTTAAGCATGAAACATGAAAATAGGATGTAGCTTCGAATTGTTGGGCAAAGCTAATTGATAGGCGACTTGTCCCACCCACTTGAGTATGGTATAAGGACCATAAAATTTGGGCACTAGCTTTTGACAATGCTCGGCCTTGAGGGAAGTTTTCTTGTAAGGTTGCAGTTGAAGAAACAGTTGATCCCCTTCTGCAAATTGACATTCAGAGTGACCTTGATCTACTTGTTGCTTCATGTGATTCTGTGCCATGACCAAATTCTCTTTGAGGGTACGAAGAATAGCCTCTCAAGCTGTAAGTGTTAGGTCAATCGTGTTAATGTTTATGCCATTATTATAGTTCTTTTCATTTCAATAGATAAGAGCAACATAAGAACAAGATCACTGAGATATACACATTCACAAGAGACACAAAATTTATCTTGGGAAACCCTCTAGGGGAAGAAAACCCAACAAAACTTCCTTATCATAAATTGCTAATACAATGTTCAAGAGATAACTCAAACCAATACAGATAGTCCTCTCCAAAAGATGTGCCACTTGTTGGTCACTATAATTGCTTAATTAATTTTAAACAACCAAGTGAAACATAAATTATCAACCCAGGGAAGTCTTTTGTATCAAAGATAGCCACGCACTATATATGCTCAATTCCAAAAGCACTTAGTGTTGTAGTAAAGAAATTCACACTATTTATTCTTGCTTGAATGAACTGAAGCTCTGAATTAAATCACAGGAAAGCAATTCCCCTATTGCAATTCTTTAAAGCTTAATTAAAAATCCTGGATTACATTAAAAATAATACTGCAATGGGAAAGAACAACTATCTTGCAATCAGAGAACAGGACCCTTACTCTCAAACAGAGACTCAGTACTAACACTCTTTCATGAAAACAATAATGCAGAAAACAATTAACTCTA
>ML803752.1:0-17204 GCA_009831015.1 Picea engelmannii | reverse complement strand
ATGAGAGGAATGGTCACCTTCAATATGTGGAGGTGAGGAAGAGGAAGGGTTATCTGTAGGGATATGCAGTTTGGTGCAGAGTGCCGAAAAGACTGATTCAAGCTGGGTGGTGAGGTCTTGTTTGATTTCCCCCATTGAGGACTGTATGGTTGTATTGATGGCGGAAACATTGGCACTGAGTTGTTTCACTTCTTGTTGGGTCTCAATGAGACCATATTGCAAGGTGTTGAACCGAGCTTCCAAGTCTTGGCTACGAGTATGGGCTATGAGGATGAGGAAACTGAAAAGGGGTGGGCGGGGTAAAAAAATTTGGCCGAAAAAATGATATGGATGAATTTGATAAGGGCAAAGAGATGAATCCAATGGAATAGGTCTCAAATAATGGTGAAAAAATTTATAGAGTTATACTCTGGAAATTTAAAGAGTTATACTTCGGTCTGAAGAATACTGCAGAGATGAAATGCCCAAATGCTTAACCAGAAAGAAATGTGTATTTACTTGGCAACCCGAACACAATTGCGCAACAATAGATCTTGTTTGTTTTAATTTGTTTATGTTTATGTCCCCCAAGGTTTAGGTATTCAAGGGTTCTACAGACAAGGGTTTGCCCTGTGCTATAGCTCTCTGATATACATGTGGGGTCCAACAATAGTACTCGGCCCAATATCTTTGGGCACTAACCAAGGAGGATAGACCGTACCCTTAGCCGTACTACCCGACTATCCAGGTACTAGAGAGTATCTTCTCGAGTGTTGTTCTCGGTGACACTATAGCAGTCAGGTGGTCAATCAGTTTATCTAAAGAGGGCTTCAGGTAATCTAGGTCGATCCGTACATAGGTGTTGTCTGATGCACTACCACTCGAAGGGGTACCAACAGGGGTTACAAGGGTGGCCAAAAGATGTGCACTTAAGTACCACTTGTATTTCCTGCGTGTATGAATCCCTCAACTGTGGGTTTATGCACGTAACGACAGATCTATGTGGCTTAAAGACGTTGGAATACGTCTCTACCCTGGAAAAAAAATTAACCCACACTTTTTGCCGAGGAAAGTTCTCTGATACCACTTGTAATATACCATATATAAAATGTATGCAAAACTGAAATAAAATTCTAGTAATGGTAGAATAACAACAATATAACCAAAACATTCACCACAATAACACTGAAATGATATAAGAATAACAACATAAATAACACTTTGAATCTGAAAGTAATGTTCACGGGCCTCTTCGAAGGGGCAACCTCCAGTTGAGTAGAGCTCTATTACAATAATATCTAAGCTAGAGTTCTCATACCCTTGACTCCTATTTATACTAAAAAGAAGTATCTAGAGGAAGATCATTCTAGAAGCGGAAGCTTCTATTAGCTCTTCTTACATCTGCCTTATTCTATTTTATTGAAAGGCCTTATTAATATTGACCTTTATTACATCCAAATATATTGTTCTACCTATGTGCGGGTTAGGACCCTAACACTTAGTCAGACACATATGTTGAGTTTAATAGCCTTGGATAAGTTAACTCACAAAATCCTATTCTAAGGTTGTAAATCTTAAGCTAGTTTGTGCACCCTGAAAAATAAAATCGTTTCTAATCAATTTTAAATTTATCAGTGTTACTTTTAGTGGCTTTGTTTACTTAAAAGATGTGGTCATGAAACTGATGATGTTATGACTCAGCAAGTAAAATAAATAAATATGAATATAATGCAAAGTCCTAACTTCAATTCTCAACAAATGATAAGCTTTTCAAAATGCAAATTTCAATTCAACTCTGCGATTTCAAATAAGATGCAATATTTCCATACATGTATCAAGATCAATAATAAGAACCCAAAAGATTAAATTCCATAATGCAAAATGTATATTTTTTTATTTTCAATATAAAGAAATGAAAATGAAAGGACTGAATAACAGCTTGATATATAAACCCTATTGTAAGCAAAAAGAGACAAACCAAACAGGATATCAAGAAGCAAACACCCAACCCAATATGCAAGGAAAACCAATGAAAAAGAAGATGAGAAAGAAAAAACTGCCCAAAAATTCAACCAAAGAAAGGTTTCATATCACTCTAAAGGCACTTAACAATCATGACAGAGACCCAAGAAGACTTGGCAACCATCAAAGCTTACCCAGCAAACACCAAACTCAACAATCAATCAAACAAGGATGATGTACATGATTGTTCAAGGAAAAATTGTTTATGTATGCGCCCTATAGAATGACATCTCATGTATGTACACGTCTATCAAGGGAAAACATATGTATATGTATTGAAACACTGTCAGGTTAAGGATAAAGCCAAGAAACGCAGATTCAAAATGAAAATAGGTTGTCAAGCAATCAGACGACAAGAAACTCAATATAATCGAGAGCAATCAAAGGAGAAAAAAAATCTAAACCCCGAAAAGAATATTATATTCCCAGTATGGTCACTAATCCTGTTACAAGGAAAATCCGTATATGGCATTGAGTAAACTAGAATAGATGAAAATGACTGCATAAATCAACTCTAATCTCAAGTATGCTATATAAGAAAACATGCTAACAAGACAAGATAAAGATCCTACCTCGTCTAGACGTTTGAAGAACACCATCATTGAGCACTTGACTCAAAGATATACACTTGCAACTTGTCCTCAACAACCAAGATATGAAAGCATATGGTGATAATATATAAAGTTAGCACATATAATAGCATAATCCATCAATATTCAAAACAAATATGACCATGGAATAACAATTCAAATATTTGCAAGGCATTAATTGGACAAGAAAATAGTATTTCTATTAAAATATGATCAACAAAAGTATATGAATGACAAACTTTCATGTTGGCACGTATCGGAACTGAGAAATTAAGTCCCTTCCAGTTGGGCTTCCACCACTTCAATCCTTCACCAAAGGCAAGCTCATATAAGAGAGACAGTGAGGTTCTCCATCAAATAGGGAAGAGCTTGGGGGTTGAACAATGTGTTCAGACTTAAAAGGACAAAGGGATGTAGACTCAATATGAAGTGAATAATTTCTCCAAAGTAACTTTGCTCTCAAATTTGAATTCTTCTCCCTCTCTCTACATCTTGGATATGGCCCATTTATAGCCTTCAAATGGAACTGAAGGGCCGAGTCAAAACATTTCCAGTATATGGAAGGTCAAGGATCATGGATCTCGTGACGTGACATGGAAACCTAACACCATTTTAAAATTTGGGCACAAAACCCGATGTACGTGGGATGTAATGGTGCAGCCTGTGTATACACATATTGTATAGATGTTAGGGCATGTATATGTGGAAAAATATGTTTTTTAGATCCGGGAATTGCAAAAAGGGATTTCAAGTATGCATAGGGAAATGGAAAAGGTCTTCTGAGCAAGTTGCATGGAGTGAGGCAAATCTTGCTATAACACACATATCACCCTACATGGCAACCATACTTGCTAATAATTGCATTGCTAAAAACAACAGTCTTCCTGAAAAATATGAAAAGACGAAAAATGTAAGGAACTAATAGGAGAACACTACCAAATACAACACAACTAAAAATAGGCACTAGTAAAAATAGAAAATTCTCACATGTCAATGTAATTAGGCTGGCCATATTTGATTTTCTGCAAAGAACCCGAATATGTGCTCGAAATTGTCATCTGAACCCTGGAACTCAAATTGCTAAAAATAACAGTGTCTCACATGTTGGTCGAAAAAATCTCATTGGCATTGTGAGCTCGCAAGGACTTTGAATATATAATCAATACTACCATGTGGACCTCTGAACTCTTCCTCCTAAAAAATAGGAGAACTGCTAAAAATAGCAATCCTTTCCACACTAATGGAAAAATGTAAGGTAGCTAGAGAGGTAGTGGGGGGGAAAAGGGCCCATAGTGATAATAGTGGAGGCCATTCAATGTAAGGTGGACTAGGTCCACTATATTATTAAATAAGGCTCACTATAATAATTAGATATAATAAATGTAAGAGGACTTCTTAGAAGATTCTACTTCTAGAAGATTCCTCCTCTAGAATGTTCTTAGGTGATGGTAGTACTATATAAAGGGGTTCAAACAATGTAATGGGACATGAAGAGAAATATTGTACTTCAGCACTATGGTCCACACTTATCCATGGGACTCTGGTATATGGTTGTACATCAAGCATTGAGGGCAATGCTTTCATAAGGGGGATGGAATGTAAGGTAGCTAGAGAGGTAATGGGGGGGCTTAGAGGGCCCATAGTGATAATAGTGGAGGCCATTCAATGTAAGGTAGACTAGGTCCACTATATTATTAAATAAGACCCATTGTGGTAGTTAGATATAATAAATGGGTAGTTAGATATATTAAATGTAAGATGACTTCTTAGAAGGTTCTACTTATAGAAGATTCCTCCTCTAGAATGTTCTTAGGTGATGGTAGCACTATATAAATATGTTCAAACAATGTAATGGGACAGGAAGAGAGTATTGTATTTGGAGCGGTAGCTCAATAGGAGGATTCCCCCTCGAAGAGGCAAGTGAACAGGAGAGGATCCCTTCCATAATAGGATTCATTGTATGGTGTTGCCCTACCTCAAGGGTTTTCTCTATATTCTTGTGTTCATGTTATGGTGAATGGTTTATGGTTTATTCTTTGTATTATTGAAGTATATTCTTCATATCTGGTATATGTGCTTAACAATTGGTATCAGATCACTTTCCTTGGCAGACATTGTGGGCAAATATTTTTGTAGATTTTTTTTTCGAAGAAGAAAAAAGAGGGCCATGACATTCCAGAACTTTTCGGTATATTTATATGAAAAATTTGTAGAAACAGGTTGTATATCTGATTTTCTCTCATAAAAACACCCAAGTTAAAAAAACAAATCGTTTGAAACGGATTCTGAGAAGTCAAGATATTGAAGTTTTAAAATCTGCAATTTTTCAGGGTTTTTTTCCGCGGACGGCGGTGTGATTTGTTTTTATTTATGTAGTATCTAGAGGCCGAATTTGACCAAACAAGTTACAGATCTGAGTTCCTCTCACAATTTCACCCAATTTCAAAAAACAAATCAGCCGAAACGAAGTCCAGGAAGTGAAGTTATGAACATTTTAAATTCAACAGTTTTTTAGGTTTTTCCAGAAAAAGCCGCAATTTTTTGCCATAACTTATTGTTCTATTTTTTGAGTTTTTTCATGACAGTTGTAAGACTAAAGAGTTCATAGGGTGCTCAAATGGATATTTCCTCTCAACCCCTCAAATAAATTCTACAAATTACTGAAACATTCAAATCCCAATTGTATGACACATTGGATGTCAAATTGGATGGCATCACAAACTACCTCAATGATAGTTTTCGCATTATTCAAGATTTATTGAATAGCATGTAGGAGATATTTCTTATCGAGGACATCAGGGATGAATATAATCAAGAAATATATGTTTGGTATGATTTGGAGACCGATTGCGATGATTGGTATGTGGATAGTTTTCATTTCTGGGATGACAACCACTTTCATATTTTATTTGATAACTCGAATCCACCTTTTGTAGAGAGTATCAATGTGACAAATAGGGAGCCAATGATTATTACCAGCGTCCATCCTGCATATTCTACAGTGATATTATTCCTTCCAAATTCTGCTACGACCATTTTCCACTATGTGGATGGATCTTCTTATTTGGATCCACATGACAGGTGTCAATTTTTGGAGCATCATTTTCAGTTGGTTATTGGGTGTCGATATCTTCCATGTGGGGTTCACATGAGCAATTGGACATGGGACACTGGTTTATAATGACGGTTGGACTACTTCAGCATGGTGGATTCTATTTCTCAATGGGACCATGGTTCTCTAGTCTACTTCAGCATTGTGGTCCACACTTATCCATGGGACCTTGGTATATGGTTGTACATCAAGCGTTGAGGACAACGCTTTCATAAGGGGGATAGAATGTAAGGTAGCTAGAGAGGTAGTGGGGGGGGCAAAGGGCCCATAGTGATAATAGTGGAGGCCATTCAATGTAAGGTGGACTAGGTCCACTGTATTATTAAATAAGGCCCACTATGGTAGTTAGATATAATAAATGTAAGAGGACTTCTTAAAAGGTTCTACTTCTAGAAGATTCCTCCTCTAGAATGTTCTTAGGTGATGGTAGTACTATATAAAGGGGTTCAAACAATGTAATAAGACATGAAGAAAAATATTGTATTTGGAGTTGAAGCTCATTAGGAGGATGCCCCCTCGAAGAGGCAAGTGAACAGGAGAGGATCCTTTCCATAATAGGATCCATTGTATGGTGTTGCCCTACTTCAGGGGTTTGGTAATAATAAAGTGTGGTTTCTTCTATCTTGCTATGTGGATCTATTGTGTATTCAGTATTTGTGGTGATTATATTTGTAGATCTATTTAGGTTCTTAACAAAAAACATGTATAATGTCATTGGAAACCAACTCTCAATGAGGACCATATCACTAAACCATCCTTCATCTGAACTCTGTGTGAACTAAGCTCTGACTCATGAAAACTGCTTCTGGAAACCAACTCTAAACACCTGCTTGATGAATTTAGTTGGCTCTTAACCACATACACTGAGAACCACAATATCTCTATGTTTGTATCTTTGAATAAATGATCTTCAGAAAATCCCACATGTAGACCAATGTGCTTGTCCATTGGGCAATGAATTCAATATGTATGGTGCCTTAGTGGATTTGTTAAAATGAGGACTTACGCATATGTGCCCATTTGCAATTGCTATCTGCAACCCACCTATCATGTACGCTCCTCCCACTGGAAAATGATTTGAAGTCGAAAAATGGTAGAAAGCCACCTAGTCAGGTATCAATGAGGAAAATACATGCCAAGCACGAAGGAACCCACCAATTATGTTAATGGGCCCTAAGGTACAATTCAACTTACTTCATCGGGCCAATGCTCAAAGTTGGTTTCCAAAGGTAGTTTTCATGAGTCGGAGGTTGGTTCACATAGAGTTCAAATGCAGGATGGTTCAGTGATATTGTCCCAGCTTAGAGTTGGTTTCTAGTGACATTATACAAGATTTTCCATCAGTTTGGAGAGGATTTCTATTTTTAGTAGTTCTCCTACTTTTTAGGAGGCATAATTCGGAGGTCCGCATGGTAGTATTGATTATATATTCAGATTCCTTGTGAGCTCACGATGTCAATGATCTTTTTCTGGGAAACATGCGAGACACTGTTATTTTTAGTAGTTTGAGTTCCAGGGTTTAGATTATGATTATGAGAAGATATTCATGTTCCTTGTAGAAAATTAAATCTGATGAATCTAATTTCATTGACATCCGAGAGGTTTATATTTTTAGCAATGTCTATTTTTAGGCGTGCTATATTTAATATTATTCTCCTAGTAGTTCTTGACATTTTTTGTCTTTTCATATTTTTTGGGAAAACTACTATTTTTAGTAGTGTTATTATTAGCAAGTATGGTTTCCATATAGTGTGACATGTGGCAATTATGGGTTATGACATGTGGCTGCTTTTGTGAGTGACAAGTGGCAATATTTTGATGCATGCATGAGGGGACATGTGCATGCATGAAACTGGAGTCAGATTGGGGGTTTGTTTGAGTCATCAAGGCGTTTGCATGAGTGAACTAAAGACCAATGGGATGCATGCATGATCTAGGAGTGAGTTGGCA
The DNA here is from genome assembly GCA_009831015.1 of Picea engelmannii. Classification (NCBI taxonomy): domain Eukaryota; kingdom Viridiplantae; phylum Streptophyta; class Pinopsida; order Pinales; family Pinaceae; genus Picea; species Picea engelmannii. The sequence continues at coordinate 9,551 of ML803752.1, read as the reverse complement.
CCTTCTTGGAGTTAACTAGGTCGCATGCATGCGTGGAGGAGATAACTAGGGATGTGGTTGAGTTAACTAGGTTGAGTCTAACTAATGATGAAGTGGAGAGAGAGAAAGTGTGCACCTAGTTAACTCAACCACATGCCTAGTTATCTCCTCCATGCATGCATTCGCCCTAGTTAACTCCAAAATGGTGCCAAATCACTCCTAAATCAATGCATGTGTCCTAGTGGTCTTCAGTTGACTCATGCAAATGCCTCGATGCCTTAAACAAACCCCAAGTCTAAGTCTAGTGCTTGCCACCTCTCGCCTATGTCATGCATGTGCATGTCCCCTCATTCACGCACCCAAATCCTACGCACTTGTCACTCCTAGAAGCTTCCACATGTCATAATCTGGAACCACCACACGTCAACCTGCATGGTGACCATACTTGCTAATAATAACATTGCTAAAAATATGCATGCTAAAAATAGTAGTCCGCTTGAAAAATATAAAAAGATGAAAAATGGAACTACTAGGAGAACACTACCAAATATAGCATGCCTAAAAATAGACACTACTAAAGATAGAAACTTCTCGCATCGTAATGAAATTAGGCTCATTGGATTCGATTTTTTGCAAGGAACTCGAATATGTGCTTGGAATCGTCATCTAAACCTTGGAACTCAAACTGCTAAAAATAACAATGTCTCGCATGTTTCCCAAAAAAATACCCATTGGCATTGTGAGCTCATAAGGACTCTAAAATATAATCAATATTGACATGCAGACCTTTGAACTCTAACTTCTAAAAAATAGGAGAACAACTAAAAATAACAATCCTCTCCAAACTAATGGAAAAACCTGTATAATGTCATTGAAAACTAACTCTAAACTAGGACCATATCATTGAACCATCCTGCATATGAACTTTGTGTGAACCAACCTCCGACTCATGAAAACTACCTTTGGAAATCAACTCTAAACACTACCCTAATGAAGTAAGCTATCTCTTAATCCTCTAGTTTGCAAAGGAGAAAATATGTGGGTTAACAATGGCAACTCAAGGGGATGGTATCCCCTTCAGGGATACCAAGAACTGCAAGATCTTTGCATTTGTATCTGTGAATAAATGATCTCTGGAAAATCCAACTTGTAGACCAATGTGCTTGTCCATTAGGAAATGGAGTCAATATGCATGGTGCCTTGGCTGATCTTCTAAAATGAGGACTTGCCCATATGTGCCCATCTACAATTTATATCTGCAACCCACCTATGATGTACACTCCTCCCACTGGAAAATGATGTGAAGTCGACAAATGGGAGAGAACCACCTAGTCATATATCAATCATACATGAAGGAACCCACCAATGAGGTAATGGGACCTAAAGTATGAGCACATCCTTTTCAATGTTCAACACCAACACATTATTCACATTGACGAGAAGTGCTCATACCTTAGGACCCATTAGCATCATTGGTGGGTTCCTTTGTGCCTGGTAGGTATTTTCCTCATTGATATTTGACTAGGTGGTTTTCTCCCATTAGTCAACTTCAGATCATTTTCGAGTGGAAGGAGTGTACATGATAGGTGGGTTGCAAATAGCAGTTGCAGACAAGGACTTATGGGTAAGTCCTCATTTTAGCAGATCAGTCGAGGAACCATGCATATTGACTACATTGCCTAGTGGACAAGCACATTGGTCTACAGATTGGATTTTCTATAGATCATTTATTCACATGTATAGACGCAAAGATCTTGTGGTTCTCAATATTCCTCAGGGGGATCCCGTTCCCTTGAGTTGCCATTGTTAACCCCTAGATTTGCTCCTTTGCAAACTGGAGGGTTAAGAGCCATCTTACTTCATCAAGCTGGTGTTCAGAGGCAATTTTTATGAGTTAGATGTTGGTTCACAGAGAGTTCAGATGCATGATGGTTCAGTGATATGGTCTCGGTTCATAGTTGGTTTCCAATGACATTATACATGTTTTTCCATTAGTTTGGAGAGGATTGTTATTTTTAGCAATTCTCCTACTTTTTAGGAGGCAAAGTTTGGAGGTCCACATGGCAGTATTGATTATATATTCAGAGTCATTCTCAGCTCACGATGCCAATGAGATTTTTCTGGGCAACATGCGAGACACTTCTATTTTTAACAGTTTGAGTTCTAGGGTTTAGATGACGATTCCTATCACATATTAGGGTTCCTTGCAAAAAATCAAATCTGATGAGTCTAATTTCATTGACATGCGAGAAGTTTCTATTTTTAGCAGTGCCTATTTTTAGGCGTGTTATATTTGGAAGTGTTCTCCTAGTAGTTCTTAACATTTTTCATCTTTTCGTATTTTTTGGGTGGACTATTATTTTTAACCCATATATTTTTAGCGGTGCTATTATTAGCAAGTATGGTCGCCATGCAGGGTGACATGTGGTAGTGTCAAGTTATGACAAGTGGTAGCTTCTAGGAGTGACACGTGGCAGGGTTTGGACACATGCATGCAAGGACATGTGCATGCATGACATTAGAGTGAGGTGGCAAGCACTAGAGTTAGATTGGGGCTTTGTCTAAGTCATCAAGGCATTTGCATGAGTCAACTGAAGACCACTAGGACACAAGCATTGATTTAGGAGTGAGTTAGCACCTTCTTGGAGTTAACTAGGTCACATGCATGCATGGAGGAGATAACTAGGCATGTGGTCGAGTTAACTAGGCGCAAGCTTTCTCTCTCTCCGCATTATTATCAGTTAGACTCAGAGTATCTCCACTTGGAATCCATCACATTACTACTTTACTACACTCTCTCATTACTTCATCACTAATCAACTAATATGCATGAGGAAGAGTTTCTCATGGACAAAGCATACCTCCACATCAACTTATGTTCAAGGCCACCTCGCCTCACTTAAGTCAGTAATGTGCATGGGTTAGAGTAGGAGTCTTACATGGGTGATTCAACCTCATTGATCATTAAAAGGAAGAGGTTGCTTTTGGATGAGGGGTAGAGTTTTATTTTGGCAGCAATAGCATATCTCTCTCTTGTTCTTCTTCTCCTCTTCTATTATAGCTTCTATACTTTGTGCAGGGATCAACATTGGACCAGTTCTATATATGTCTCTATGGTGTATTCAACTTCTTGGCTTATGCATAATAAAGCTTGATTATGCTTCTTACTGGCTCTCAAAGCTTATTGGTACTTTGTGCAATGTTTAGACGTTTATGTAGCCTTTTATATAGGTAATATTTACCACTTATAAGCATTTTCATCTCTCTTTCTTTTCACCATTTTTTATGCTAACGTTAAGAAAATTTTCCACCTTTAAATTCAAAATTGTTCTCACAAACTATTTGGCTGCTTAATTGCATGATTTTCCACCTTTAAATTCAAAATTGTTCTCACAAACTATTTGGTTCCTTAATTGCATGCCAAAGATCTCTTTCTTGTGTTGTTATAACATTTTTAATTGCAAATTTACAGAGTGAAAATCAGCGCATGAGCACTTAGGTTGACAAACACCAACCCAAACAGAGAGAAGATTTGTGGGTGACAAGTTAGGCGGATCCTCCTATATGTTACACTTATTTCTACCACAAATTTACGAAGTGCTCACTGGACAAAGAGAAGGTGCAAGGGTGCACATTCAAAGAAAATTTTATGGACAATTTTGTATGAGGTTTAACGTTTGACTTGGGACACAATAAGCTAATACTTTGAAAAAGAGTGTTAAGATTTGCATTTATAAAAGAAGATTGGTAAGTAAGGGTTAAAGAGAGGATGAAGAATAAGGAATATAAAAGAATAAAGTGTTAAAAATAGTTGTTGAGATTAGGAAATAAAGTATTAATGAAAATAACAATGTATTAATATATAGTATTCAATAAAAATGATGAGAAAAACTCATAATGATATTAATAGTATTTTCAATAAAGTAATAGAAGTACTAAGTTGAGGAGATACGATAAAGAATAGAAATGAATAAAGTATTAGAAATAGTATCTCAGATTATGAGATAAAGTATTAATGAAGAAAATGAAGTATTAATATATGGTATTAGATAAAGGTGATGAGAAAGATATTAATAGGATTTTCAATATAGTAAAAAGAAGGGGTTGAGAATATATAAAAATAAAAATGAGAATAATAATAAAGTATTAAAATAAAGAATTAAAATGACTTGTTGAGATAGATTAATAAAAAAAAAAAGATTTATTTCTTGAGATTTAATGTATTTAATGAGATAATAGTAAAATAAAAGAAAGTAAAATGATTTCTTTAATTAAGAGTGAGATTTAGTGTATTTTATATGAGATAATAATAGAATAAAATGATTTCTTTAATTAAGTGTGAGATTTAATATATATAATCTGAGATAATAATAAAATCAAATAAAGTCAATAGGTTAAAAAGGAGAAAACAGTGAGATGAGGGGATTTCAGAGAGATGAAGAGAAATTATGAAAAGAGAGGAATGGTTAGAGGCTAGGAAAAGAAACTGTATACAAGAAAAGAATGAGGGAAAGAATAGAGATGATTAGGAAACTGAAATCTAAAAGGAAGAAGTCTAATGGTCAAAGTGATGAATCCAAATTTTTAAGTAGTTTCAAATGACATAATTTTCCTTAAATAACTATAAAATCAATCAATATTTACAAATAACAACCAAAAATAACAATCCTCACTATTAATTAACAACTAAATTAAATTATAATAGATCTTACCACCTTAAAAAAAAATCATTCTTTTCAATTCCATAATACAATATTATTATGATACCATTTTCATCAATTCCATTCCATGATACAATATAATTATGATACCATGTTCTTAGTATGCATGGTACTTACTCTCATTCTCGTAACAAAATCACACAAATGCCATGAAATATTACACAAATTTGATTCTAAACAACTTGGGAATTAAAGGCAGGTCCTAGAATCTTTCTAAAAACAATTTGCCCCTACAATAGTTAATCCTGTCCAGTAGATAAGACCAAGATTGTCCCGTACATTTGTTCCTGTTCCCGCCCACTGCGCATGGATAAGACCAGATATAAAAGCTTTTAAATGCTAAAAGTGACGATGAATTCTGGAACGCCATTTGTAAACTGCAGAATATTGACTGTGCAGGAATAACCAGCTGGCTATGTAGTAGAGCTAACTTGCAAAAGTAAAAATATACTTTAAAATCTGTTAATACATATGATTAGTCAATACAAGTTAAATCAAATCTGGTAATAATATAGTAGACCAAGTAAAAGATAAAAAAAAAATCACTAAAAATAAGTTACAATGAGTTATTGCACAGCCACAATAAACCGTATTTAAAATAATCAACTCGGCCGAATGGAAACTGGATAGTATAGGTGATCTACAGAGTGACAATATAAGATAGTTACAGGTTATGTCTTCAACTACACAATGCAATACAACAAATAGTCGGTATAATGGATTAGTATAAGTAATTATTGGACCTACTCACATAAATTTGACTACTTTTACAGTAGAGTTGAAAATTAATTGCAGTTTGATTAAGACTAGTTTTTAATCAATTAAAAATGGAATATGTTGGAATATATAATTTATACTTATTAATTGCTAATGTATTGAGAAGTAGTGTGAATTTTTATGAGTTGTGTAATTTTATTTTTAGAAAGTTGTTTGAGAGTTAGATTTGTAAAATCCTATTTTGATGTGTGGTTGAGATATTTTCTCAACTGGTTGATTGTGTAATCCGAGTTTGTTGATTTATATGTAATTATGAGATTAATTCAGTATAATAATTGATGTTTGATGTAATTACATAAATGTATAAATGTATATTAGAGAAGTAACACATTAATTTGTATTTATGTTTTTTTAAGCTATCCACACTAATTTGTATTATCTAGAAAGGGCACTGTACAATAACTGCAAAAGCAAAAAAAAACAAATTAGAAAGAGAAATCAGACCAGCAGCAAAAAAAACAAAAAAAAAATCAAATTAGAAAGGGAAATCAGACCAGCAGCAAAAAAAACAACCAACTTGTCCAAATTGGTTTGAAAGTTAGGTTAGCTTTTTACAGCATGCCAGAAACTTAGGGTAGCTGAAATTTTTTTGATAGTAGCCTGTCTAACACACTGATAACTGGAGTGAAATGGAGCTAAAGTCTCCAGACCTCTGATACTAGTAAGCAATAAATTTAGCGGAACTATCATTAGCACATTAAACCAGAGGAAGATGGTCACTAGCCACAGGAACCTGGAGCTGTGGGTAGTCCAGGCCAGATTTCTGGATAGCAGGTTGAGTTTGTGGTCGACCAGCCAGATTTGGAGTTGAATTCATCCATTCTGTCATTATTTTTGCAAACCATTTTAAGAGTTTCAGTGAAGTATATGAATTGATATTCTCAGAATCAAGGATGTTGACGGGATATACTGTAGTTAAGTCTTATCATCAATATTTAAGGACATAAAGCAAACAAAGCCATAATGATAAATTGTTCTAAACTCGTATCAATCCACTTTTTGTAAACCCATCTTCAGAGTTTTTGTATATCTCCTAGCAGATCTGTAAAGTAACGAATCCAATTCTATCGTCAATGTTTTAAGGACATTAAGCAAAGCCACAATGAAAAATTGTTCTCAAACTCATATCAATCCATTTTGCCATTATTTTTGCAAACAGTCTTGGGAGTTTTGGTATATCTCCTAGCATATACTTCTGTAAAGTAAAGAATCCAATTCCACTCACAATCAAGGACGTTGACAGAATATACTGTAGTTGAAGTCCTATCATGAATCTTTAAAAGACATAAACATAAAAACCATAATAAGAAATTATTCTTAAAATGTGCCAATTGGCCAATCGTGAGAATTCGCCAGACAGGTTACAAACTGCACATTACATTTTAAAAAGAATTGACACCTGAAATTAAGTTATCTATATTTGACAGCAAAATACTTCTTTACAATACACACAGGGTTGGCAATTTGAAAGTTTCAACTATGATTGAAAACAAAATTGCAATGCCCCAAAAAAATTCCATTGGAAAAACAGAAACACACTGATTTTAGTTATATGCAGCATTTGACTCTTAAATATGTGAGTGGTGTGCAACTATTAGTTCTTAAAAAGAGAGGTGGATACGAGCTCCTGTATTTTTGAACGGTAAATCCTGAAGTTCCAACTAGGATCATGACATATTGTTATGATCTGCCATTGGGAAAACAAAAGAGGGTTGATTCCCCTGCTTGGGGGCTCATGATATTTTCCATATTGATTATTGTTCATGCCCACTTCCCGTGGATAAAACCAAATATAGCATCTTTTCAAGTACAAAAAGTGAACCAAAACAGTTATCTTAAAGTAATGAATCACACATTCCCCTCAACAGAGAGTTTAAATTAATGAATCAAACTCAGCTCACTAATAGAATAGAAACCATATCATCAATCTTAAAGAATTAAATCACAGCATAATGAGGGATTGTTCTTGCACATTAACAATTAACTGGGAATTAAGTAATCAACTTAGCTATTACAGTCCAAAGCATTCATCAATCTTAAGGAATTATATCAAAAAAGCCATAATGAGAGATTGTTCTTGCACATTAACAATCGACTGGGAATAAAATAATCAACTTAGCTATTACAGGCCAAAGCATACATAACCAGCAGCAGCTTATAATGCTGCAAGATGATGGACCATCTCTCAAAACAATAGAGTACAGATGATAATATGGCCAATCTGTGAATGGAATCCTAAAATAGTATGAATTGTAATATGAATTACAAAATCAGCCACAGATATTGTAGATAATGAATCGAATTCAGCTCACTTATATGCTAGAAATGATATCATCAATCTTAGGGAATTAAATCAAAGCCATAATGAGAGATTGTTATTGCAGCTTAAGAATCAACTGGGCATAGAATAATCAACTTAGCCATTACAGTACAACGCATACATTACCAGCAGCAGCTTATAGTGCTGCAAGTTGATGGAGCATCCGTCGAAACAATATGGAATACAGAGGATAATATGGCCAATATGTGAATGGAATCCTAAAAATAATATGAATGATCATATGAATTACAAAATCAGCCAATAATATGGTCAATATTATATGAAAATATGGAGTACAAAATCAGCCACTATAACCCAAACAGTTACAGGTCAAAGCTAGAGTGACAACACAACACAATTACTAACACATTATTAATACTACTAGTAAAGAAAACAGCACAGATGAAGTTATTGGCAATGAAGAAAAATGCTTCTAATTTAGGCTTGAGCCTTGTCCCACTTGAGAGGCTTAACAGTCTCCCAGGTGAAGTCGGGGTCGTCCCTACCAAAATGGCCATAGGCAGCGGTCTTTTGGAACCTCCCATTTCCTCCTCTCTTCAGGTCAAGGTTGATTGTGATCATGCCAGGCCTGAAATCAAAGTTCTCTTTAATGAGCTCCAAAATTTCCTTGTCTGGAATGCTGCCTGTACCATACGAGTCAACAAAGACGGACAGAGGCTCCGGCACTCCGATGGCATAAGACACCTGCACAAGGCATCTCCTTGCAAGTCCAGCTGCAACAATGCTCTTGGCAGCTTGTCTAACTATGTATGCCCCACTTCGGTCCACCTTGGTGGGATCCTTCCCAGAGAATGCACCTCCTCCATGAGCTCCCCACCCTCCATAAGTATCAATGATAATCTTCCTGCCAGTGAGGCCTGCATCTCCATGAGGTCCTCCGATCACAAATCGGCCAGATGGGTTCAAGTGGAATATGGTGTTCTCGTCCAGGTACTTCTCAGGAATCACCGGCTTTATCACATGCTCCTTCAGATCTGCAGCAATCTGATCATTGGTCACTGTCTCATCGTGCTGAGTGGAGATGAGAACAGTGTGAACGCGCTCAGGAACCATGGCACCCCCTTCATTTCTGTACTCGATGGTCACTTGGGTTTTCCCATCAGGCCTCAACCAGGGGCAGGTTCCATTCTTTCTGACCTCGGTGAGCTTCGCTCCCAGCTTGGTAGCCAGCACATGGGTCAGGGGCATCAGCTCAGGGGTCTCATCAGTTGCATATCCAAACATGTGACCCTGGTCACCAGCTCCAATCTCCTCAGGCCTCTTGGTAAAGTGCCCATGAACTCCCTGGGCAATGTCAGGGCTCTGCTGCTCAATGTTAACCAGCACTTTGCAGTGATCAGCATCAAGACCCACATCGTCAGAAATGAAACCAATCTCCCTGCAGGTCTTGCGAACGATCTGCTCATAGTCGATATCGGCCTTGGTGGTGATTTCACCAAAAACCATGACCATGTTCGTTTTAGTGCAAGTCTCGCACGCTACCTTGCTGTCGGGGTCCTGGATGAGGCATGCATCCAACACTGCGTCGGAAATCTGGTCGCAGAGTTTGTCTGGGTGTCCCTCATTTACAGACTCAGATGTGAACAAGAAGGTCTCCATCTGCAACAACAGTCAAAATCCATAAGTAAATCCCACAACCCTAGCTTAATCCAACAGATCTCTAAAACATTTCTAAAAATGCCTGCAGTGTTCAGATTCAAATCCGTCTGGATCAAAGATCTCAGATTTAAACA
>ML803751.1:428525-496018 GCA_009831015.1 Picea engelmannii | reverse complement strand
TGATGAAATGGATATATCAATGGGGAACACATCATAAGAGGATTCATGACATCAGTTAGATTATTGGTTTGAATGCTTCCTTTGATGATATTGATCATTTCAAAATGTGAAGCATAAACATTAAAATTCGAACTAATCAAAGAGCGAATATGCAATGTAGAATATTCGATCTCCATAAGGATGAATGCATTGTCTTTCTCAATAATAAGTCATGTAAAATCATCTTGCAACATGTTATTTTTCCATGCGAGTGACGAAAGTGAAAAAGCATCAAATCCAACTTCATAAATGTTATGTTTTGAATTAATTTCACCAAATTTTGGCATATCGAAATGATTTGATTGGGATGGAAAATAGTAAGATATTGTGGGTAAAGTATCAAGTCCACCAACATCTAAGAAGAGATCGGGATATACAGAGTAAAAGGAATCAGAAATGAGCACATGAAAAGAATATCTTGAGCTATGATATTTAACAATGGTATTCTCAAGACATTCCTCTTTACTTTCCTTAAAAATTTCACTTTGTTTTGGTGATAAATTCTTCAACATAATATGATCATCTAAATTTGTCTCATGTATAATAGATAATTCAAAACTTTCACGACAACCATCTGATATTTCTTGTGGATAAGGTATGATTTGTAGATGAGGGTTTAAGGTTTCCTCTTCCAATTGCAGATCTAGATCTCTAATCAGTTTCATAGGAATGTTAGAATGCTTAAGATCATTTTCATCACCTAAGTCTTCTTCAAAAACTGAATTTAAATACTAATTAGAGAAAGATTTAGGAGAACGAGGACATTCACCTTGACCCAACATCGAATCTTCTTCCACGATGGCCAAGGACTAAAAATACAATGATTCAGAGGAAAAACCAATTTGATTGTTAGTAAGAGCATTTTCAATAGATTCTACCTCCCTTGATGGTTCAACATTTCCGGATGGATCCCTCTCATCCTATGAACACAATTCTTCTTGCAATTGAGTGATAGTATTTGTAATTGCTTCATCATTTGCGATTGAATATGACTGGATGCAAGCATCATAGAGGAGATTTAATACAAATGACATGTTATCAAGATTAAATTTACAAAGAACATGATGGATTCTTGTCGAAAAGAATTTTGAAGATGAATCGCCATTGATTAGAGAAGTCTGAAATTCTTCACATAATTGATTGTAATCATAGATTTCAAAAGCATCTAAAAATTCATCTACAAAATGAAACCAATAAAAAATGTGATATGCTGGAAAAGACTCAAACCAATGTTTAATCCAACCCTTGAAAATAAAAACAAACAATATGCACAAAACTTTTAAATCAAAAATATCATGCTTGATGCATTTACACCAAAACTTGTTAATATGGTCTTTTGCAGATACATTCCCCCCACCATCGAAGGTGAGTTCAGAAAAGAGAGAGATTGTCTTGTTGGGAATATCAGGTAATGAGAAGTGGAAAGCATGTTCCAAGACAGTGATTTGGGGAGCCATGAGAAATTAATTAAATTAGAAAAAAAAAGACTCCTATAAGGCCAGCTTGTCAGTATGGCCCTCCTTCTAGCACCATCTGTTGATGGGAAAAATTGACCGTCCGTCAATTGGAAGAACAACTATGGTCCAGGGTTGTCTAAATAACCCAAGTCGTTTGGTATAACTCGTTCTGACAGGTTTAGTGGCTCCGTTGGCCAATCTAAAACTCCTAGAAGAAACAAATAAAATATATAAAAGAGATGAAATAACTAACTAATTACTAACACTATATATATATGTACATGTGTTCTAATGTAACTGTAGTAGTTGTATTTAAGTAGAATATATACAAGTCTCATTTATTTACATGATTTACAAGATGAGAGTTTTAATTGAAACTTACGAAAATCGATGTGAAAAATGATTGCTTCTAGGAAGCAGATAAAGAAAGAACATAAAAATATTTATTGTTTTTCTTTTATAAATTTAAAGAATCTTGCAAAAACAGTTAATGAAACATGAACATGTGGATAGTCAAAGTTGAACCATACATTCTAGTTTCAATGATATGTAAATGACATAAAAATACAAAGAATCTATCATGTCAGTGAATTAGTGAAGTGTATCCAAGCATCTGCATGAGTGGTGAACATCCGACTGCCATGTCCAAGAGAGAAATCTGCAATGAACCTTATGACTATTATAAATAAATTCAGAACATGTATTGACAGCTTAGGTTTTAATGACAGAAAAGGAAACAAAAACATAAACCTGTGATCTCATAATTATACATGATTACAGCAAGATAAACCTGGAAGCAATCTATCCATTTTATCATTCAATTTAAAACTCAAAGATAAATCTCATTATTTAAATCGAATATAATCAGAACATTTATATTTTGATTGAAGCAAATGATAGATGGTATTTATGATATAAACCTCCTACACATCACAAATCATTTAATCTAAAGATATCATACCTGCACATGTAACAGGATTAAAAAAGCATAAATAAAAACATTATAAACAAAAGGCTAAAGCCAAAATGCATATATGTCGTTCTATTAAGTTTTTGGAATCACTTGTCCATTCTGTAATCCTGGAAGAATTATTTTGGATAATAGACTTTAAAGATTGGAAAAATTAATACATAAATGATAATAATTAACCATGTATTGATAAAAAGACTAAAGCTATTTAAATCAATGCATAATCAATTATTCAAAGAATATGAAGATATTATAATGAAAATAAAACCATTTTACTCAGAGGACAAAAGCCATTAAGCAACCTGGAATTTCATATTCTTCTTTGAAAATACTCGTCCATTCTCCCAAAGATTCCAGCCATCCATTACTCCATTTGAAAAGAAATAAAAAGTTTACAAAAGAGAAAGGATTAAAATCCTCCTCTCAAATTCTTGGCTCTCTTTGGCTCTGAACTTTCTCATATATTTATATAATGAATGAACAGTCTGGGCGTCACTATTAATTTTCACGACCTGAAATTAGCCTTGTAAAAAGACATCAATATCTCTCAAATCGTGCATTGGTTTGGGAAAATATCTACACAGAAGGGAAATGGGTCCATTTCGGTTCTGGGTTTTCAACCGTTTCTTCAAATTCCCCACGGTTTGGCTACAATCAGTTCTGAAAAATCGTCTGTCTGATCTTGACGCCTTTCCAAATTTTATCTGTTGTTGCTCATAAAATTATTTGTAGCAATCCAAATTTTTTTTTGGATCAATCATCTTGAGCGTATTTGGATAATAAAATCAAGCTATGATCATATCCGTATCAAATATTGGATAATAGAAACCTATGAAACAAAAAGAAACCTAAATTAATAACCTAAAAATTGTGAATAAAACAAAATCTAGAAAAATAAAAAATGATTTTAAACTAAATATAAATTATAAAGAAACATTGTTTATAATTTGCTTTCAAATATGATCTAAAAGCTTCAAGTTAATGGAGAAAAAATATTAATTTTAGTTTTTTACAAAATCAAACAAATGATAGATAATTCTTTTATTATTATTATTTTGAAATGAGATGCAAAATGAAAAAATAATTTAATTAATTAATATCATCAAATGATTTCATGAAAATGAGAAACCAACCAAGATATTATTTGATAAAGTATTGAACCCATTATTCAAAATAGTAAAACTTGCTAATGAGCAAAAGAAAGAACACATAATCATAATTTAAATGAAAGTAAACATTTGATAAAAATTAATGTTTTTGTTTAAATTGAGATTTTTATGCTCGTTTCTAACTTTTGACATATACTCTTGTAATGAATATATCATACTATAGTGAATGTCTTAAGTTTGTCTCAAAGCAAGACAAGGTATGGAACTATTTGAAAAGGTTTATTATGTAGCTCATTATAATTATCAAGATTCTAACGAGGGGCCCTTTAAATTTTGTAAAAATTTAGGGGGAGTTGTTGGGGCCCAACACGGTCACGATTCAGTCTCCTGAAATGGTAAAATGTCATAACTTTGGCACTTTTCCCTTCAAGTCTTTGTGACTTCCAACCTTTCAAATATCCCAAATACAATATCACCAAATAGATCGGACAGTTCACATTTATATCTCTGAACCATATCAATGGTTATATTCGATCCTTACATCTATACTTCATTGCTTAATCTGAAGGCCAAGACTTAATCAAGGAATGAGATGGATGGCCACCTTTTACTCTGTGACTTCATCTATTATGCTTATGATATCCTTCCATTGTGTTTTGATCAACGGTTGAGAATGCACCCGAACATCAGATCGACGGATGATATCTCTTTCAGGTCTCCAGACTTCAGAGATTTCGAGGTTCAACCCTTTCATTCTTCTGGAATGATCACCTGCTTGGTAAGTCATAAACGGTGGATACCTCTTACTGTTGGTCAACACTTCCACTTACACTATCCTTCCATCGTAGTAAATCGACGGGAAATAATTCTCGCGAAGTGATCTTTCAGATTAGACATCTCGTGTCCACTTCGGGTCTTCGACATTTGGGACTTCGGTACATTGCGCGAGTGTGGTGGTAAAAATCTGAAAGAAAAACTCTCGAAGTGATGTAACTACTTGCGTCACCTTATAATGTGTCACGAACTTAGAAGCTGCCACGTGTCACTCATATTCATGATTTGAATGTACCTAAAATGTTGATTTCAACTTGACACATGTCATTTTCTGACTATGCCACGTTTCCTTGCTGACGTAGACTGTTGATGTGGTATGTCACAGTTTCTTGTTGACGTCGATGTAGATATCCCGATGTGACACATGTTCGTCTCCTTTATCTAATGGTAATCCTAACTCACGATGTATCTTAGATCGATGAATGAGAGTGACTTCAAACCTTTGTCATTCAGGACTTTTGACATTTCTTGGTGGTGAATCTCCCAAAGTAGATTTCCTAGAGTGACGTAACTTTCTTACGTCACTTGTTGACATGGCACAAGCCAATTTCCTCTTGACACTTGTCATCACCTGATTATGCCATGCGTATTTCCTGACATGGTCTTCCGATGTGGTCTTCCGATGAGGTCTGCCACTATGTCATTTTGTTGATGTGGTCTTCTGACCAACATCCCTGAAACAATGGTCCTCGTTTGTCCTCCAAATCCGATGGTCCTTATTCATTTCAGATTTCTGGGCTTCATGTATTTCACATATCAAACATTTCGGAGCATATCCTCCTCACGAATTTAAACTCAAACTAAATGTTGTTCGTTGGTTAGGATATTATATCAAGGGCTTGATCTGTCTGTGTTGCGGATCTACTAGCTTATCCTATCCTTCCATTTGAAAGTGATCTGACGACTGATGTGAATTCACATAATCAAATTCTCAAACGTTTTTCTCACTTATCTTGTCCTTCCACTCTAAAGTGATCCAACGGTTGTGAAGTTTCTTAAAATAGATCCATGATCAAGAATGATTGTGCAACCACAATCTGCGAGTTTTTTAATACATCGCCCAACTCCGCAATGGGAATATGTGTGCTATTGGTGAGTTAACCACAATCGTTGATCTCCGAAGCTATAAGATCGGAGTGTCCTGACTAATTGTGGGATGCGAACAAAAATGATGTTTAATTCTCCTTTCAATCTTTTCAATTCATCCCTTCCATAGATTTGGCGATTACGCATCCAACGAACATGATTTAATCTGACTTAAAATCATTTTTTGTTCGATCAACCGCAGTCATAGATATTTGAAGATATGATATCTGACAATCTAGATAGATTGTATGATTGTAACTGGAGATTAGTTTAATTCATATTTTGCTCCATGCAATTCATCCTTGTCATTGATATGTCTTTCATATCTGACGGTCTTGATTTGATCTGCGTTTTATTGCGCCATCTCTTATGAGCTTTAATCTCTAATCACTTTTGTACTATGATTTCCTTTCTGAGCTATGATCTCTTCCTGTTGTTCGCTCCTCCTCCTAACCTTACACTTCATTCTGCTCCACCTTTTGTTTTTTTCATCAATGAAAAGTACACTCTTTCCTGTAAAATATGCCAACAATGTCCCCCTTAGGCATTGATGGAAACCCTCAAAGGCTGCAGTAGACTACTTGGACCTCCAACTTTAGCATCCAAACTACTCCTTTTCTCCCCCTTTGACATCAATGTCAAAGAAAACATGCTCCCCCTGAGCTGTTGCAGTACTTTTTGGAGGTATCAGATATTCAACCAACACATACTCCCCCTCACAGGATGGAATCACTTAGGTGAGAGTAGGGATGACACCCAGCTTCTGACGAAGATATTCAAAAGGTTTCTTGACTAGGGGTTTAATAAATATGTCTGCAATTTGTTCTGTGGAAGGAATATAATTCAGCTGAACATCTCTGTTTGTAAATTGATCTTTGATAAAATGATACTTTATTGGGATATGATTCATCTTTGAATGGAGAACAAGATTATTTGAGACAGTAATGGAACTGGTGTTATCACAGTGAAGTGGAATTGGATCAGTATAAGTTACATTCAAATGTGCAAGAGTTTGTAACATCCATAAAATCTGAGTGCAACAAGTAGCAACAGTAATGTATTATGCCTCTGTAGTTGATAGTGAGATAGATCCCTTATTTTTACTAAGTCATGCTACTAACGAATCACCTAAGAAGAATGGACCTCCACTAGTGCGCTTTCTCTCATCCAAACAATTTGCCCAATCAACATCTGAATATGCAGTTAATTGTATTTTCTGATTTCTAGGATACCAAAGACCATAAGTCATTGTACCCTTCAAATTTTTGAATATCCTCTTGACAACAACTAAATGAATTTGTTTAGGGGCATACTGATAATGACCTACCATTCCAACAACCTGCATTATATCAAGATGGGATGTTGTGATGTACATAAGACTGCCTATCATTGATCGATATGTTCTTTGATCAACATCAGGTGAAATATCATCTTTACTGATGTTGCAACCAACCACCAGAGGTGTACTAACAGGAGAGGAATATTCCATCTGAAACCTCTTTAACATCTATTTCAAATATTTTTCTTGAGAGATAAATATCCCTGCATAAATCTAATTGATTTGTAAACCAAGAAAATATGATAGTTCTCCTATCATGGACATATCGAACTCATTCTGCATTGAATTAGCAAACCACTGAACTAAAAGGTCATTACTTCATCCAAAGATAATTTCATCTACATAAACCACAACATCTAATAAATCATCAACTTCAAATTTTATATATAGGTTATTGTAAACAATACCTTTCTTGAACCCTTTGTCCTGTAGAAATTTTTCCAGTCTATGATACCAGACTTGTGGTGGTTGTTTCAGTCCATATAATTCCTTTTTCAACTTATAGACATAGTTAGGATTATCTATCATTGAAAATACTTCAGGTTTCTCCATTTATACTTCTTCTAGGTCTCCATTAAGAAAAAATTACTTAACATCCATATGATATACTTTAAAGTTCTTATGACATGCATAGGCTACAACCATTCTGATGTCTTCCAATCTTGCCACTGTTGCACAAGTTTCATCAAAATCTTGTCCTTCAACTTGTGCATACCCCTTACAGACCAATCTGGCTTTATTATTAACAATTTTTCCTTGTTCATTTATTTTATTCTTAAACACCCATTTGGAGCCAATTACATTCTTATCTGCAAGTCTAGGAACAAGTTCCCAAGTATTGTTCTTCTCAATATGATCTAGTTCCTCATTCATTGATTTTAACCAATTTTCATCTTCACTGGCTTCATTGAAGTTCTTGGGTTCCACCATGGATATGAAGGCTATATGTGATTACTCGATGTTTTTGATTATCCTTCTCCTAGTTTGTACACCTTTTTCTTTCTCACCAATTATCTGACTTGCAGGATGATTCTTTTGAGTAATTCTTGAGGAAGGATTTGATGTTGTTTGTTGATTTGATTCTGCCTGAGAATTTTCATCTTCATTTGACTCAGAGTCTTCTTGTTCTTATTCTTGGACCTGTTCAGCTTCAACTTCAACTATATCATCTGTTGTTGATTCAATATTTCTCACCTCTCTTACTAGGACTCCTTCATCAACTTTTATGTCAATACAATCAACCAATTTATGCAGCCTCTTATTATAGCATCTGTATCCTTTATTGTTTGTAGCATACCCTAATAAGATGCCTTCATTAGCCCTGTCATCATACTTTCCAAGGTTTTCATTATTATTCTTTATGTAGCACTTATTCCCAAAGACTTTGAAGTGTTTGATTGTAGCAGGTCTTCCATGCCACAATTCATAAGGTGTCTTGTCACTATGTGGTCTGAGATGAGATTTGTTAAAAATATAGATTTTTGTGTGTATTTCTTCTACCCATTACGTTTGACCAATGTTCTTCTCAATCATTGACCTATCCATTTGTTGAACTGTTCTGTTTTTCCTCTCAACTACTCCATTTTGTTGTCGAGTTCTTGGGATTATGTATTCTATATTGATCCCATGTTTGTCACAAAATTCCTTGAAATCACTGGAAATAAATTCTCCTCCTCTGTCTGATATTACAACCTTTAATCTGTTGCCTGTTTGATTCTCAGTTAAAGCCTTAAATATTTTAAATTTCTCAAATGCTTCAACTTTTCCTTTGAGAAAAGCAACCCAAGTGAGTCAGGAGTAATCATCAATGATCAACATGAAGTAGTTTTCCTTCCATGTGACTTCCTATCTTGATGGTCCACATAGATCCATATGAACTAATTTGAGTGGTTTCTTTGTTGAAGTAGAGTTCTTGGATTTAAATTGTGTCCTGGTTAGCTTTCCTACTTGGCAGGGTTTACACATAGAATCTTGTGACTTTGATATTCTTGGAAGATCTTTTACTGCCTCAAGATTTTTGAGCTTGATTAAGTGGTCAAAATTTAGATGTTCAAGTATCCTATGCCATAACCAACTCTCATCATGTTTTCTTAGACGACACTCTTCTATATCTTCTTTCAACACATATATATTATTATCTGTCCTTATTCTTTTAGCCACCACTTGTCCTGAATTTACATATTTTATCTTACAATCTTTGGAAGTGAACGCCACTTCACATCCTCTGTCACACATTTGAATTACACTAATAAAATTATGTTTCATCCCATATACAAGCAGGACATCCTGGTCTTTTCCTTTGCCATTACTTAAACTCACCATCCATTTAACCTTGATTTTACCTGGTTCATCATTTCCAAAGGTCACATTTCCTATTTTTCCCTTAATTATAGACAAAAACTTATCCTTGTCTCCAGCCATGTGCTTGGAACATCCACTGTCTATATACCAGGGGTCTTTTTGTTTTTGAGTTGAAAGTAATAGACCACAATTTTCACTATATTTCTTTTTCCATTCGCTGACATTTTTAGCTAAGGGTTTTATCGTTGTATCTATTTTCTAATTCTTCAGATGGCAGTTTGCAGCTTTTTGGCCGAAGTTATGACAGTTATAGCATTTGCACTCATTGTTCAATAGGTCAAAGTGATTGGTACAAATTTTTCTATTCATTGGTTTTTTAGTTCTATGTTGCAAAGATGGTTTATTTCTTGATCTTCTCAATTGCATGTCTCTAAACTTGATTTGACAATTTGCAATCTTATGACCAAAATTAGAGCAGTAAAAGAAGTAACCATGAAAGAAATTTTGGTACCTGAAGGATGGCCTTGTTCTTGGTATTTTTTGCTCCATATCATGATATCTTTGTTTTTTCTCAGGGATCATCTTATATTTATTAGATTTTGGTGACATAGTACTCACATGGTCTGATTGTCTGTTGATTTGGAACTTGATCATCTTTACTGACTCTTTGTTTTTTCTTTGTTTGCTACTTGAACCACTTACATAGCCTAAACTAGTCTTCAACAAAGGAGATCTCTATTTTTTCAGAATGCCATTTAGTTCTGTTGAGGCTTTAATGCTTGGAATATTTTGGAGATACAATGCGCTAAATGTCTCCATCTCTTTTCTGGTTTTTACTACCTCTTCTTCGAAGGCTTCACATATTTCCTTATTTTCTGATAACTGGTGTTTCAGAATGTCCTCTATATAATTTACCTCTTCTAACTCCACTTTTAGCAGGGCAAAGTCTTCATTAGTTTTTTTAGCATTCTTTTCAAACTGCATCAACAACTGTTTTTGTTTTCTCTTCTTGAGTCTGAGTCTGTCAATATCTTCTAAATCACTGATCAGTTCACCTTCCATATCAACCACAACTTTTTCATCATTAACATCACTTCCTATGTTTTTATTATCACAATCCTCTTTGGCCCTAAGCACAAAGTCATTAACCTTATCTTCACAGGAAGAGTCACTATCTGTGCCTTCTGAAGAGTCATCATTGTTTACACATAAATGTTTCTTTTTACTGAACCTCCTGGGTTTGTACTTCTTTTCACCTTCATAATTCTAATCATGCTTCTTGTGTGGACACTTAGATGCAAAGTGACCTATCTTTCCATAGTTAAAACACTTGAAGGAAAAATTTCCTTGATACTTGCCTGATCCTTTCTTTAGTCTTCTCACAAATTTTGCTTCAATTTCATCAAGGTCAGATTCCTCATTCTTATCTTCTTTAAAAAAATATTCTCTAGTGGTGGACTTATCTTTGCCTATCCTCATTTCATATGTAGTCAATGTTCCTATAAGTTGATCAAAAGCCAAAGTTTTTAGATCATTAAGTTCTTCAATAACAAATACCTTTGGGTTGAACCTATCTGGCAGAGATCTCAAAATTTTCTAAACTAAAGAGGCTTCCTCAATTTTTTCACCAAGAGCTTTCATTGCATTTACTAGTTCTTCAAATCTTAGAAAGTACTTCCCAATAGTTTAACCTTATTTCATTTGTAGTTGTTCAAACTGTACTCCATAGGTTTGAATCTTGGCATCGTTTACCTTCTCATTACCTTCATAATTGCTAATGAGTTTGTCCCACATGTCTTTGGCAGTTTCTAAGTGCATAACTTTTACAAATTCTACTTTTGCAAGCCCACTTAGAATAACATTCATAGCCTTAGTGTTGAATCTAAATTCTATCTTGTCATCCTTATTAACTAGTACAACTGGCTTTACATAACTAGTCTCTACCACATCCCAAACAACTGCACCTAAAGCCATTATGTAGGTTCTCATCCTAATTTTCTCGAAGGAAATGTTTTTTCCATTGAACAGAGGGGCCTTATTGGTTGAATTTACTTCATGACTTGACATGTTTAAGCTTATTGATCTACCTTTAAATAAAAGGAACCTACTCTAATACCAATTGTTGGACAACTGAGAGGGGGAGGGGGTGAATCCGTTGTCACTATGCTTAAACAATTATGCCTATTTTAAAATATTTATAGAACACTCAATGATGATAAAGATAATGCATGGAGGTAAGCAATATAATATTCAACATCAATCACACACATGAAATATACAGAGACAAATATTTCCTGAGGAAACCCATAAAGGGAAAAACCTCTTCTTCTTGATATGATAAGTAATCTTTATTTTCTGTACATTATCATTCTTATGAGCTCCAACTCTTCCTAAGGATACAACCTCTATTTTACAAGAAGAAACTTGTTGAGAGTGCCAACTCTTTGGTTTCTCTAGCACCCACCAGAAGGAAGCACCAACTCCCTGAGTGTTCCAACACCAACTGGATAGAAGCACCAACTTCCAATCATACAAGCATCAACCTCTATAACAAAGAACAATAGTTCTCCCTTGTACCACCCTACTACTTTGTTTTTTCTAGCTGCAACTAGATGGAAGCTACAACTCCCTGTGTTCAAGCACCTACTTGAAACTATGAGGACAACAGTCCTCCCTACAACCTCCCTACCACCCTGAAATATAAATCTTTGCTTTCTTGAATTTATCACAGTTATACAACATTTATCTATGGCTTACCAGTCTCATCATTGTTCTTCTACACTACTCTTCTCTACCTGCATTAATGTCTCTCTGCACGACACCTTGCACTTTCTGTTATTTTTCCTTTTATGCTTTATGCGCCATCTAACTTCTATGCGTTATGCCTCTTCATGCTCTTCATTACGTCATTGTTATGTCCTACAGGTTGTTCACTACGTCTCTTCCTCGCAACTTCATAGCTAAGCAGCAAAATCACATGGCTTCTCTATTCTACATCTCTTTCTCACGTTGAGTCCTCTACCTGATCATCATGGAAACTCTTTGTCATCCTTGGTGGTCAGCTCCATGTGTTCATCATCAGTGGGAGTTATGTTGAGATTCCTTAGCTTCACTGGAAGTCAAAACTCTTCATCTTCTTTGTCAGTTACAACGAGTCAATTATGGATTCTTCAGCTCCTAAGCCCCTTCCTTCACGTGATCACTGGTGGTGACCATACGCTTAGGCTTATCAAGTGCTTATCAATTCAACGGTCACAATTTAGTCTTCTAAAATGGATGACTGTCGTAACTTCATCACTTTTCCCTTTGGGTCTTTGTGATTTCCAATCTTTCGAATCTCCCAAATACAATATCACTGAATAGATCAGATGGTTCACATTTATATCTCTGAACCAGATCAATGGTTATATTTGATCCTTACATATATCCTTCATTTCTTAATCCGACGGTAAGGACTTAATCAAGCAATGAGATGGATGGCCAGCTTTTACTCTGCGACTTTGTCTATTATGCTTATGCTATCCTTACAATATGTTTTGATCAACGGTTGATAATGCACCCAAACATCAGATCGACGGACGATATCTCCCTCGAGTCAATAGACTTTGGAGATTTTGAGTCTCAACATGTTATTTACTCTAGAGTGATCTCCTTCTTGGTAAGTCATAAACGGTGGAGACCGATTCTTGTCAGTCAACGCTTCCACTTACACTATCCTTCCACTATAGTAAATTGACCGACAATAATGCTCCTGAAGTGGTCTTTCAGATCAGATGTCTCGTGTCCACTTTAGGTCTTCGACATTCAGGCGTTCGGGACAATGGGCGAGTGTGGTGGTAAAACTCCCGAAGCAAAACTCCCAGAGTGACATAACTACTTGCGTCACTTGATAACATGTCATGAGTCGAGAAATTTCCACATGTCACTTAGATTCTTGATTTGCATGTACCTAAAATGATGATTTCAACTTGGCACTTGTCATTTTCATGCTATGCCATGTGTCCTTGCTAACGTCGTCTGTCATAGTTTCTTGATGACGTTGACGTAGATATCCCGATGTGACACATGTTCATCTCCTTGATCTAGCGGTAAGCCTAACTCGCAATGTATCTTAGATCAATGACTGAGAGTGACTTTAGACTTTCGTCCTTTGAGACTTTTGACATTTCTTAGTGGTGAAACTTCCAAAGAAACTCTCCCAGAGTGATGTAACTTCCTTATGTCACTTGTTGACATGGCACGAGCCAATTTCCTCTTAACGCTTGTCATCACTTGATTATGCCATGTGTATTTGCTGATGTGGTCTGCTAACATGGTTTGCTGACATGGTCTGTTGACATGGTCTTCTAATGAGGTCTATCACTATTCCCTTTTGCTGATGTGGTCTACTGACCAATAGCCCTGAACCAACAGTCGTCATTTGTGCTCCAAATTTGACGGTCAATATTCATTTCAGATTTATGGGCTTAGGATATTTCACATATCAAACATTCCAGAGTGTAACCTCCTCATGACTTTAAATCCAAACTAAATGTTATTCGTCGATCAAGATCTTAGATCGAAGGCTTGATCTGTCAGTGTTTTGGATCTCCTAGCTTATCCTTTCCTTCCATTTGAAAGTGATCCGACGAATGACGGGAATTTTCATAATCGAATTCTGAAAAAAAAATCTTGCTTATCCTGTCCTTCCACTCAAAATTGATCCAATGGTTGTGAAGTTTCTTAAAACAGATCCACGTTCAATAATGATTGCACAACCACAATCTGCAAGTGTTTTAATCTGTCACCCAACTCCGCAATGGGAAGATGTGCACTATTGGTGAGTTAACCACAATCATTGATCTTCAAATATATAAGATCCGATGGTCCTGACTAATTGTGGGATGAGAACAAGCGTGATTTTCAATTCTCCTTTCAATCTCTGCAATTCATCCCTAGCATAGATTTGGCGATTGCACATCCGACGAACATGATTTAATCTGACTTAAACTCATTGTTTTTTGGATCCATCCCGTAGATATTTGAAGCTATGAGATCTGATGATTTAGACAGATTGCGGGATTGTAAATGGTGAGTAGTTTAATTCATCTTTCACTCCCCGCAATTCATCCTTGTCGTTGATCTGGCTTGCAAATCCGACGGTCTTTATTTGATCTGAGTTTTATCACGCCATCTCTTCTGAGCTTTAATCTCTAGTTTCTTCTATACTATGCTTTCCTTTCTGATCTATGATCTCTTCTTGTTGTTTGATCCTCCTCCTGAGCTTATGTTTCCTTCTTCTCCACCTTCTGTTCTTTCCATCAATGACAAGCAAACTCTTTCCTACAAAATATCCCAACACATCAAACATGCAACAAAGGATGGTGTTGCGAAGGTGCGGGATCGCATCACTACATAAACAATTGACCAAATTTTTCAGAAGGAGCTAAAGGTCAAGGAAAAGGCGACAACAATGAAGGTGACCTTCGAAGAATTCATGGTGCACTAGAAGAAGTACTAAGTGGCTCAGGATGAGCCACAAGTGAGTGTTGGGAGCTTGTTGGATAGGAATTTTGGATATGTTTTGGGATATACACCAGGAGAAATCAAATAATAAAAGATGGACCAAATAATTTGACAAGAGAATACTTTAAGGAGTGAAAGTATGAAACAAAAGGATGCACGATAGAGCAACACGAAAAAGGAATAAAACAATTATAGAACGTTAGGATTTTGGGGACATTTTGTCCACTTTTGTAATGGGATTAGTCCTATTTTTGATGTATAAATATGTAATGGGTTTTTGGGTAGAGGAGTGTGTGATTAGAGTGAAGAGGAATGTGAAGATAGTGAAGAAGATATATGCATGAAGAAGATAATGTTTGACTGAGGAATAAATATCACACTACAACATAATGGCTAGGAAGGTTTGGGTAATGTTATCATTGCATATTTTGTAGTGTAGTGTGTTGTTGTAAGAGAACTATAAATGGATAATATAAGAATCCAGTCATTGTGGATGTATCCCAAGTTGGGTGAACCACATAAATCTATGTGTTGTGATGTGTTTTTAATTTATGTTGTTTAAATTTATGGTGCAATAATGATATATGTTGAATATATGGTTGGTGTATGATGTTATAATGTCATGCACTAAAGTATATACTAATTGAATGAATTTTAAATGGGATAATGTCATGAAAAAAATAAGTTGATTGTTAAGTAATTGTTGAGTAATGGATAGTGTGCACCCAATGTAAATGGTAATAATAATATGTTGAATTCCTATCTTCCCCTCATCACTGCATAACCTTCGTTCTTGTAGCCCCTCTAGATGCCTTACGTGATACTTCACTTGCTTTGCAGGTGATGCTGAAAGGGTTGGTGTCCAATGGTTTTGTTGGTGCATATATGATTAGCCCCAGGTATATCCCCTGCACTCCAACTATTATGACCCTAAATTTCACCATACATGCATACCTAGCATCAAGCCATCTTACTTGCTATTTTTTCCAAGCCATTACTCAGCAGTTCTTCTTAAAAACACAATTTTTGAACATGTACGCACCCTTCACCACTACTGCCCACATACATATGCCTGCTGCACCACTACATCTCACGTATGTATTCTAGATGCACCATTACATCTCGTGTATACCCACAAAAGTTGCAAAAAATTAAAAAGTTGCAAGGAATTCATTGAGATTATGGGCTATTGGGCAGTTTCCCAACTGTTCCACAACCTATATCCCATCACCCACCCTAATAACCATCCTTTTGTCATATAAAATGAGGTGTTGGGGTCTCATTCTAAAGATAAGAATAAGAACAATGAAACTCTGCCCATTTCAATTCCCCCCCTTGCCCCAAGAATTTGCAACAACATTGTGAGTTTTGAGCCAGAATTCCCTATTCTTTCCTTTTTCCTCATTCATAAACCTATGTCATTTCCCTAGAGATAATTGTTAGAGGAGAAGGATACATGGAAGCAGTTTCATCTTGGTGAAAAGGAGCCCAGACCAGGTTCGAGGAGCAGTCACCGATCTCATTGTAAGTGACTTTCTGAGATTAATAAAAAGAAGTACTTTTTCTATCCCGCCATTTGATGTGTTCAATCTTTATGTTTGATTCATGTTTTATTATGACTCCTAACCCACTAATTCATATATAATATGCATGTTTGTAGTTCTTTGTTTGTCTATTTATGAATGCAGGTCAACCTTCGAAGGAGATTTGTAATAGAGGAAAAATTGAATTTGACATCGGACGTGGAGTTTAAGGTAGAGTTATCAAATCCTTTTACTTTGTGTTTTATGCATGAATGTGGGGTTTAGTTAGGGTAGTTGTTAAAAGTTAAGAGACTTTAGATGGTTAGCTCTGCCTACATGTTTAACCCTAGTGTAGTCCATAGGGGGGTTTTCCCACTATAGCAGAGTCTATCAATGAAGAATCACAAGCATGAGGGCTTGAGGATCTACAAACAATGAGATCAAAAGAAGAAGGAGACTCAATATCAATTGGACCTAGAGGGGGAAGCAAGGGCTCCCATTCCCACATTGGATAAACCAATGGATCAAATTTTGAGACCAAGTATCAAGATGGCAAACATGATTTCACAGGTTCCTTCTCAGAAGCAATTCAATACCGAGGATAAGACACCACATAATTAACCCATGGTGGGGTAGAGTCTAGAAAAACACTAGGAACATATAAAGGGGAATCCTGAAGTAACATTGAATCAGGATGATGATTATCAGATGCCAGCTGGTATATAGTGACAATGATTCCATTGTGAGGGCAATTCATCACCCGGAAGAGCTTTAGACACCAGAACATTCATAGCATATACATAATCATGCGTGAGAAGCATATTGAAATCTAACGAGCCTTGCACCACTATAACATCAACAAGGATAGTCTTCCCACCTAACGAGATATCCAACTAAGGAAGAACCCCCAAATATTGACTGGGACATCTGTCAAAAGAAAAAAGTTCATGCTAAGTAGACACAAGCTCGAGAGATCCCAAGACTTTCCAAACCGAGGAGGATAAAATACTTGCAGAGGCTCCTTCATCCATAATACATCAATAAATGTTTTTTGAATTAACTTCAACTCTTATTTGAAAGGGTGCGAAAGAAGGAATATGAGGCTCAACAAGGTGATTCCAATCAAAGGAAACCATCCTAGGGATTGGAGGGGGTTTTCTCGAAATGAGCAGAATGCCCCCTTGTTCTAAAAGTACTGAACTGGAAATGATAAAAAAATATTCGGTAGACACATCACTCCCTAAGAGAAGAGTGGGATCAGTCGAAGATTGCATCGGCATGACCACTTTGGTAGACTCGACATTCTCCAAGAGAAGAGTGGGATCAGTTGAAGACTGGATCAACCTAACCACTTTTGTAGACTTGACACTCTCCAAGAGAAGGGTGGGACCAGTCAAATACTACATCGACATGAACACTTTCTCAACCAATGGTTGAATAGGCTGCAAGACTACATGGTCTAAAGGAAACTCACCCCCCAAAAGAGGATTGGGATCATTCTATGATTGCATCCATGTGACCACTTTCTCAGCCAATGGCTGAATAGGTTGTGCGACTACATGGTCCAAAGGAACCTCACCCACCAAAAGAGGAGTGGGATCAGCCGATGACTACATCGGTATGACCACTTTCTCAACCAATGGTTGAATAGACTATGAGGAAACCTCAAAAGTCTTAGAATCAAAAGAGATTGCAGATAGGGACCACAATCTTCATACCTCTAGAAGGTCAGGGAATAAATCAGTAAGGTGGTGTCCCTTGCAAAGCTTACAAGGGAACTTAGGCTTACATCCTATCCGTCTAGGTTTTTCAACAGAATCAATGCTCCCAACATGACTACCAGCGCCTGGTTTCACATATCCAACATGACTTGCATAGGTTGGTGATGGGTCGATAACATGATTTACAGAGGATATAGACCTATTACCATTATGACTAGAAGTGACTAGACTTTTTTCCCCAACATGACTTGCAGAGGGTGCATGCTTTCCCCCAGCATGAATATTAAAGGTTGGGTGCTGGTCTTCAACATGAATTACAGAGGTTGATGACCTATCTCCAACATGACTCGCAGAGGTTGGTGATTCATTATTCCTATTCTTCCTCTTTCTACTTCATTTAGACTTCTGATTACTAGTAACTGTACTCTCACCAGAGGCGGGAGAAGGAGGAGAAGAAGAAATTATTGACAAAGGAACATAAAAATGGTGCCGATGACATAGAGTTATTAATCGAGAAGCGTCAAGAGCATTCAGGACATTTGTAATGGTTCCCAAGAAGACTGGTAGTCCCACATTCAACCCAGGAATGTACAAAGTGGCCATCAAATGGACACCAATGCTTTTGAAGAAAGGAAAAGCCCAAGAATCCCCTTGTGAAGGGGTTCCTTGGCTAGTAACGTCAGTGACTTTAGCCATGAAGATATTATGCATAGGTTCTCCCCTTTTGGGATCATTCAAGTCCGTAAAATTCTTACACACTAACTCCAACGAACCAATGTTATCAAAACAACACCTATAAAGAGGCAGCTCCGCGTTTCTAAGTGGAAGACCGAAAAGTCCTCATGACCGACAGAGTGGGCGGTCTACCACCTTAGGTTAGAGACCCAAAACAATGAATGACTAACTCACTATGGAAAACTAGGGAGCACATAACACACACTAAAAATTCCTAAAGATAAATCAAGCAGACCACTATCTAGTCGGAGGAACAGTTACGCCAGCCAACACTAGAGAAACTTACCGGTGCAAGTGAAACTCGAACACGGAAGCACCCTTCGGGTATATTCTGCAAAGTGTGGCTTGAAGTTTGCCCTAGGTACCATGGTATACCCCCACAATCACCTGTGTAAGTCCCTAAAATAAAGTAAACTAGGTTGCCAACTCGAGAACACTGACTAGGCGGGTACAGTCGATAGTCGGGTGGACCTTAATGAGCAGGGTATCAATATCGAAACCTATCGAGGGTATCGAAAGAAAGTGGTCCAGAAGAAAATTGAGGACCTTAAATGGATTCAAGATCCACAAAGCTCCATGGAAAATGTGACCAACAAAATCCCACGACAAGTCCTCTATATGAATTCCCCAATACGCTTGGTCCGACTTTGGAGGGGTTATATCCACTACCTTTCCTCACGCGACCTCGTGTTTAGCCCCTGTGTTAGAGGGGGGTCCCGAATAACTTTAATGTTTATTGGAATTTTGACAGTCCCTAGCACTACCTCCTATGTTCGCTTTTAAATCCATGAAGAATTTCCTCTCCAACCTAAATCAAGGCTCTAGCCTAGACTAGTTGATGGACCCTACAAACATAAAGTCTAGTAAATTTTAAATTTAGTGTTCCTTTTACTGGCTTGATTTACTCAAAAAGGGTGCAGTAGTGCAATTGATGTTGTTAAGAATCTTGCGAAAAAAAAAACTATAAGAACACTAGCAAAGAAGGATTATTTTTCTTATTTTCTTTTGAAATGCTTTCAAGCTGCGAAGAAAACACAACACTATGCTAATTTATTTTTCTTTTTCAAATAACAATGCAAAGCAAATGCCAAGAAAGAAAGAGATCTAACAAAATAAGTTTTTTTTTTATATTTTCTTCCAATCAAATAAGAAATAACAAAATATTCTAAAATAAACTAATGAATACATGATTCATGCCCCCCCTCTGACCATGAGGGGGAATGTTTTTTCAAAATGCAACTCATTTTTCTTAAACTTTCAAGCTAAAAATAAGTTTAAAAAGCTAGGAAACAAAAGAAATATTTAAGAGACAAGAAAAATGATGTCAAACCCAAGCTAAAGAATGCAAAAATAGAGACTAGTACTAGATCAAGAAAACCCCTGAGAAGTATGACTTCAATCAAGGAAGAGGTTGACTTCCTCTTCTTGGAAAAGAAATTATTAACACAGGCATGCTACTGACACTTTAGCAGCCTGTGTATGTACATGGGATATCTAAATATAGGGTGAATATGTACACATCCATACCCACTACAGGCTGCATACACCTCTGTAACATCTCAAAAAAGAAAACTAACAGTCAGGATGACAAGGTAGGGAGTACTAGTATGGCATACCAGAATCCCTTAAATACTCAACAACTTAGAGAGAACTCAAAAAGGTAATCAAACCAATTAAAACACCTAAAAATATCCCCTAAAATCTCTAGAGGCTTCCCCAGTACGGTCGCCAATTCTACTATAGTGGGAAAACCCCCCGATGAATACACTAGGGTTCAACATGTAGGCAGATCTAACCATCTAAAGTCTCCTACTTTTTAACAACTGCCCTGACTAAACCCCACATTCATGCATAAAACACAAAGTAAAAGGATATGGTAACTCTACCCTAAACTCTGTGTCTGGTGTCTATCCTTTTGTGTTCAGTTGTTCCTCGACTACAAATATCCTCCCAAGGCCGACCTGGATTCATAAACAAACAAAAAAAGAACTACGAACATCCATATTATATATGAATTAGTGGGTTAGATGTCATAATAAAACATGAATCAAACATAAATATTAAACACATCATATGGTCAGACAAAAAAAGTACTTTTTTTTATTAATCTCACAAAGTCACTTACATTGAGATCGATGACTACTCCTCGAGCCTGGTCTAAGATCCTCTTCACCAAGCTCCAAATGCTTACACATATCCTTCTCTCTCACAATTCTCTCTAGGGAAATGACATAGGCTTATGAATGAGGAAAAAGGCAAGAATAAGGAATTCTGGTTCAAAACTCACAATGTGGCTGCAAATTCTTAGGGCAAGGGGGGAAAGTGAAATGGGTAGAGTTTCACTTTTCTTATTCTTAGCTTTAGAATGAGACCCCAACACCTCCTTTTATATGACAGAAGGATGGTTATTCGGTTGGGTGATGGGCTATAGGTGGTGGAAGAGTTGGGAAACTGCCCAATAGCCCGTAATCTCAACGAATTCCTTGCAACTTTTTAATTTTTTGCAACTTTTGTGGGTATATGCAGGTTGCAATGGTGCAACTAGTGTATGTACGTGAGTTGTAGTGGTCCAACAGGCATATGTACATGGGTAGTAGTGGTACAGGGTGCGTACATCTTCAAAAATGGTGTTTTTAAGAAGAGTTGCTCAATAATGGCTTGGAAAAAAATAGCAAGTAATATGGTCTGATGCTAGGTGTGCATGTATGGTGCAATTTAGGGTTATAACACCAATGCATGGATCAATTGAGTAAAAATGAAAATTTTTATAAAGAAATAACTTTTATCTTAGAACTCATAATGAGGCATGAGTATAGTTGTTGAAAATTTGATTTAAAGAGGAAAGTGTTTAAATAATTAGAATCCATATTAGTGCATATGTACTCTTCATAAATTCATATGAAGAATTACCTATAGACTAATTAATGAAATATTTTACAATATGCATAATCCTAATAGTAATTATTGCATGCACATGTTTACATTATTAGGGGTACATGCACAACAAATCAAGTTCATAAATGAGGAATAAATATATGGGTGATTCATAGGGCCCTTATAGTCACGATGATTGAATCATAGGATTAAATACCAATTTATAAAATGAAAAAATAGAGTCTAATGGACATAGAAGCATAGTGGATTGTGTTGATATAATGAAGAGCTTGCAAAGGGAAGTGCAAATCTATAGAGAATAGAATGACATGTTGATAATATTTCAAGAGGAGAAGAACCAAATTAATTCTTAGTTTCTATAGAGTTTGAATAACTTGAAAATACAAATCAACAAGGAGTCCAACATAAGACATGTGGCCAGTGCATGGAATTCATCCGAGCACATATCTCATGATAGGAGGGATGACTACAGAGGGGAAATGAACTCAAGAAATGTAAGTATACATCATCATTCACCTAGAAATTCAACTAGAAGATCACCTGCATTTTCATAATCAGAGAGCATTCCAAATAGGTCCCCTATAATGCATCAAAGGATAAGGTCTAGGTTAGATAGTTTACAAGGAGATTTCAAGAGGCTCAAGCCACCAACATTTGATGGAGACCATAGGAAGGGTGAAGAAATTGAATATTTGTTCTTGGGCATAAGAAAAAAAAATTAGATACACAATTATTTATCAAATATGGAAGAAATGATTTCCATATATAATATTTAATGGAAATCATCCATGTGGTGAAACTAGTTGAAGCAAGTGAAAGATATTGATGAGAAAATAATTTCTTAGAAGCATTTCAAGAAACAATTTCAACTATAATACTTGTCATAGCATTATTATGACAATAGAGTGCAAGAATTATTTGAGATTAAATTAGGAAGCATGACCATAGAAGAGTATGAAAAGAAATTCTTGGAGATTTTGAGGTATGTGGATTTCATAAATGATGAGAAGGTTAAAATTTATAGTTTCTTGAGTGGGTTTCCATCACTCTACAAGGATAAAATTCAGTATGATGAGCCCAAGACTTTGAAGGAATATGGAAAAAGATAAGTAATTGTATGAGAATATTAAGGCAATCAAAATATTTTCAAAAATCTTGGGAAAGGTTTCAAGACACCTTTCTTCAGGAATAGTTCACACTCATATCAAAAAGGGAAGAAAACATTAAATGGACCCAATATGAGAGATTCATTGGGGAAAATGCTATGACAATATCCTATATAGTGTTTGGGATGTGAGGGAGACCAGATGTATAAATATTTTTCTCATAAGGGAGATAGGACAAGGAATATGCATAAAATTCAAGAAGATGATACAATGGAAGACATGGGCAGGGACATGCCAAACATTTATGCATCCTTGGAAAATAGACAAGAAGACTATCAATCCCACGTGTTGGAGGTGGAAGGTAAGATTTATAATAAACACATAACTATTTTTATTTATTCTAGATCTAGTCATAGCTATATAGATCCTAATATGATTGATAGATTTAAATTGAAGAGATGTAAGCATGAGAATTCTTGGTTGGTTGAGATAGCCATTGGAACCAAGAGAAGAATCAGTTAGTAGATCACTAAGGAGTATTTTAACATCATACTTCTTGGTTCATATGACTGCTTTATTAGTATGGATTTGATGGGAAATCATCATTCTATCGTAGAGTGCTATAACAAGGCTTTCACATGTCTCGATGAGGAATATAATTCAAGGATAGTTTAAGGTATTCCAAGGCCTATATATTCTAGAGAGACTTCAACATTACAAGTTAAAAAAAATTTAGAAATGGATGCCAGGTATATGCGTCGCATATGGAGGAGTCAACAAATGATAAGGATCCAAATCTCGGAGTACGAATATGTGCTTGGAGAATATTTTATAGGATTTCCACCAAAGAGAGACATTGAATTCTCTATTGAATTGATTAATGGAGCTACCCCAGTGTCAATAATTCCTATAAAATGAGCACACTAAAGATAACAGAGTTTCAAATGCATCTAGAAGAGTTTTTGAAGAAGGGGTACTCACCTTGGGGTGCCCGAGTAATTGTTTTGAAGAAAATGGATGGGACTCTTAGGTTATGTATTGAATTCTGAAAATTGAATAAGGTTTCAGTAAACAACAAGTATCCTTTGCCAAGGATTGATGAAACATTTTATTAGTTGAAAGGAGCAAGGATATTTTCCAAGATTTACATGAGATTAGGTTATCATTAACTGAGAATCAGAGAAGAAGACAATAGTAAGACAATTTTTCAAATAAGGTATGGTCATTTTGATTTTGTGGTGGTTCCATTTAGGTTGATAAATGTGCATGCTACTTTTATGTGTCCAATGAATGGAGTGTTCAAATATTACCCTAATAGAAGGGTTTGAAGTTCGAAGAGATTCACTAAGGTTGAGCTTTACTATTGTTGTAGAGTTGAGATCATTTTTATGTAATGTTTTTGACTAGATGTACTATTTTCTATAAAGTAAGTGAGCTAAGAGAAAGAGAAAAGGTAGATATTGAGGATTAGGTCGTAGGTTGAGGAGCCTGGTGCGATCAAGTTTGCCTCACAAAGATCTTACCCATCTGAGGAGAATTGTAAGAGTGAGGAACGAGAATTGCATAACTTCCATAATATGAGAGCGAAGAGCCAAATCTTTGTGGATGTAGCCCAGGAGGGGGTGAACCACAGTAATACATGTGTAATGTGATGAATGCGTACATATATTTGTCATATTATTTGCAGTTAAATGTTGTATGCAATGAATGAATGAGTTATTATATTTATTGGTTAATTACTGTGGGAATATAACGAAAATGTATCGTGGAGGTTAGAATATAAAAGAGGATAATAGTAGTTCATAATACAAATCATAGTTAATGGTTCAAAATATAGATTCCCTATCTCATGCTCAATCCTAGTCTGTAAACACCTGAGTCTTAAAACCACCCATTTAAATCTATCTCGAGTGAGACTACACAGTGCACTTTGTGTACTTTGTTGCCTTCTGGTTTACCGGAAGGGCCGCTAGTTTTAGGCTTTGTTGGTACCCTTAAAGATATGAACCCTAGGTCTACGACACAGGTAGTAGAGAGAAGCCGTACAGTAGAACCAAAAAATGATTATGTTGTCGTTGTAAGAGGAACAAGAGAGGACTAAGTAGATGAGATAGAATGCATGAAAAAAGAATGAGTGAAACCATAATACCTCTCAGCCACTAGAAGGGAATGTTGAGACCGTGGAACCCCACAAAAGAAGAAATTGAAGGTTGGTTGAGAACTAAAGAACTAGAGTTTGCATAGAAGGATAATATAAACCCTAGCCTCACACCTCACAAATATATGGATAAATACGTGTTTACAGACTTACACGAAGTCTTCTTCTTTGATTTTCCCCACCTACTACAGGAGTCGATACTAAGGTTGAAAGATAACCAAACGATGAACTGGATCCAACAACTAGATTGGACCCCAATACAGATTGAGCAGTTACAACAGGTGAACAACAAATTCACCCGCGCAGTAGACTTTTGGCTTGACAATATTGTGGTAGGCTTCATCACAGAGTTTGTAGTTGACAGAGCGAAGTCATATAGTGCAACATAGCATGAATTTCTATGCGGACCTCACGGAAGGTACATTCAATCACTGTATAATTCTATTAAAATACTGCTATATAACAAAGGTGTAATGACAATGGAAGCAGGTAGTTAGACTTCCCTGCATGCATGGGGGAAGGGGGGAAGCACCGATAAAGGAAGGATAAATGGATGAATGGGAGGATAAAGGCACGAAGGAGGAGGAATTCTTGGACCTAATCTTGATGGATGACAACCAACTTAAGTGGATCTTGGCATCACCAGGAATGACACATAGTGAAGTACCCTACCAATATAAGGTGAATACCAAGAAAAGAGCCATAGACACGAAGGAGGGCTTGACAATTGATGAAGAAGAGGTAGAGGATCTATGGGCTATGGAGAAGATTGAGGAAATCCTATGTGCAACCTATCAGAGGAAAAAAAGAGGCCCAAGAATAGAAGGAGAAGATATCCATCCTTTCCATATTAATGTCAGTGTGGAACCCATAAACCCATGTGCGACCAATAAACCAAAGAGAACACCATCGTTTAGACAACCAAAGTTAGAAGGAAGTCCGATAGTGAGAAGTATATCTACCACAAGAGAAAAAATTGTAGGAGCCAGTTCAAGCAGTAGTAGTCAAGTATCTACACTGTGCGATGAAGGTAGCAATTAAATATTTAAAATGGAAGGACATGACACCACGATCATATTACCATAATTTCGAGGAGAAGCAGCAGAAGACCCTGAGAAGCATTTGTTTATTTGTGCAAATATCTCAGAGGCAAAACAGATCACTGATGAAGATACCAAACTTGTTGTTCGTGCTCGAATCGTCGCCGGGTGAGCAAGAATGGGAGCACTAGCATGCCCTGTTGGGCTCAGCAAGGCAGAACAGGTTCGCTGTGAATCATAAAGGGTTAACAGAGAATGGAAAAATAAAACAAAATAAAATCTACTTACAAGCTGAAAAACAAATAACATTGCAGCCATAAACAAAATTCAAACGTGAGACAAGGGAGTTCCCATTGGTTTCAAGGCTTGATCTATTAACATAAAAAACCAAAGCACACGCTGTAGGAAGGGATAATGGCTCCTCTTCCCTCCAGCGGAAGGTCCTTCAGGAATCCTCAACTGTATGCTTCCCTTACAAAATGAACAAAGCAGAAATGAAATGGATGATGAGAGAACTCTGCGCTGCACAGCGGATGAACTGGTGATCCAAGACTTGGGCTTAGAAACATCTGAACARCGTAACTCTACTATGAATTCCCCGTTGAAACAACGAGCCTTCACTGCTTTTTATAGCCATTTCCAGGCGGTCACGTAGCTAGTTCCCGGTGTAGACACAGGCTAGTTTAGGGTTTACTTAAGCCATAAATTCGCCGTTTCTGCAGGACCGACCCTGATCTGGATGTCAAATCATCTCGGGCGAAGGTCTATTGGCGGTCGAGAGGCCTACTTAAGCATTTAATGTGCCGTATTAGCAGATGCGCGGATTTTTATATGGACAGTCGCGCATCGTGCGCTTTAAGCGCGCACAACACGTTCTTATCCCGCGCATACGCGCGCACCTTATTGATGTGAAGTGTCTTTCAATTTTTTGCATAGTTTCTGACCTTTCTGGAATGCTGTGAACAGTGCCATGAATGACTTCATTGCTGTTTTGATGCTATAGAGTTCTTGTCGCTATGTGCAGATGATGTGGAGTTCTTGTTGCCATGTGCGGACGAAATTTCAGTGCTAACACTTGTGAAGATAGCGATCACACTGAGAGACCGCGCACTAGACTGGTACATGAGTCTAGACATGAATAGTGCCCCTAGGATGACAAGGACACTGGAAGACATTAAGAAGATAATGATTAATGAGTTCCAGAAGCCGAGATTAGAGGACCATTACATGAACAAAATTATCGAGATCAGATAGAAACCAGGAGAGTCTATATGGGAGATTGACCAAAGATTCAAGTGACTGAAGGGGAAGTTAAAATACCTTATGATCGAGATGCAACATTGACACTTTCTTTTCAATTCACTAATCCCACACCTAAAATATCCCTTACGACAGTAGAAGTTTCATATGCAGGTCGAGGCTCTATAGGCAGCCTTGCAGCTGGAAGAGAACCAGTACCAGTAGACGGACCCAGCTATTGAAGAATTGAAGAAGGATTTGAAGAACCTAACATTTCATTTGAATCAGAACAAGAACAAGGACAAACGAGAAGTCATTTGGTGCACCACATGCAGGATGGAAGGACACCACAAGAATGAATGTCCAACATTCGCGTAGTATATGGCCACAGGCATGCCAAGCCCACTACCATAGGGAGGATTATGGTGTGAAATATGGAAGAAACTGGGTCACGATCCTTATCATTGCACGATGATGAAAAAGTACTAGATAGTTCCAAAGAATTCGTATTGCACCTTTTGTAAGTCAGTAGGCTACGATGACAAAGATTGCATAACTATGGAGATGATGTAGGAAAGAACATCATACACATATAGAGTACATGTCAAAATGATGACTGGGCAAGCAGCGCCACAGTTCAATCAAGCCCCAGCTCCATACAACACTGCGCAACAATAGTACAACAATGCACAACAACCGTACAACAACACATAACCACAATACAACTTGATGCAACCCCAGTATAATATCATGCAGTATAATCAGGCACCACCATATAACGCGTTGAGAGGATACCGATAAGGCTATCGAGGAGGAGGACAAACTAGAGGAGGTTTTAGATGTGGCAGAGGACCAATCACATGTCACAACTATCAACAACCGGTCCATTAGGCACGGGAATGCTCACTACCTCCAACAGATTTCATGTATTGTTGCGCATCGGATCATGAGACAGAGGAATGCTTGAAACTCTTAGTAAATATCTAGGAAAAAAGGAATCAGAACAACCAGAATGTTCAATGGATTTCAACCGAAGCAAGGGAGGATGGATGAAACATCAACATAGTCACCCGTGGAGGAACGAAGATAGGAAATGACATAGTCCGACAAGAACCCACACAAAAGAAATGGGTAAAGAAGAACATTGAACCAAGGAAGTAGTTCAATGCACCCAAAGAAAAGGAGACTTTTAAGGAAGCTAAACAAGAATTTCAGAAGAGGGACACAACATCAAATTCCACCATGCAACTATCCCATGAAGCCCCAAAATACGAAATGTCACTATCATTGGGTCATACCAAAGGAATGCCACCCAAAGGACAAGTAAGTACTATCGAATACCTTTTGCAGTTATGCATAAAAATGTTAAGTGATCCTTCATATGTGAAAATATTTCAAAACATCCTAGAGAAATGTAACAACAAGATGGAACAAAAGCTAGAATAAAAAATTGTCAATCATCTACACACAAGAAGAAGAACATGTAGGGAATTTAGATTGAATGCCAACATTGGGGATTTCAATATGGGAGATATCATATTGGACCTAGGATCCGAAGTGAATGTCCTAACCAAGAAAAACTGGCAATGCATGGGAGAGCCAACATTGGGATATTCAAATGTCCAACTAAAATTAGCAAACCAACATAGGGTCCTATCAATAGGGAGACTGAAAGGAGTAATAGTAGATCTTGATGGTGTGCACACTAAAGCAGATTTTGAATTCATCCAAATATTAGATGGCACAAAACTATACCCATCACTACTCGGTATGAACTGGGTGTTTGACAACCAAACCATAATTAATTTGAAGACAAGAAAAATGACATTTGAATTCAGAGATTACAGGGTCATAACAACACTAGATCCATCATAAGGGGGGAGGTTTGTAGAACCCACTTGCACACGAGGAGGATTATGTAAGCCCAACTACATATGGGGTACTCAGTTGGCACAACATTACTTCATGCGCAACAGATTTAGACAACGAGCTAAAAAACTGGTAGCAAAGACTACATGAAGTATTCACGAGAAGATATGAAAGAATAGACCATGCAGTACGGTGGATAGGCATAGAAATCAAAGAACCACACAATTTCCATATACTAAATGAATTGGAAACATTCTTGAAACTATATGAAGATGAAGTACTAGAGAACCAAAGGCTACTAGCACTAGATTTAACACTTAATGCCACACCCACGAGATGGTGGGGCGCACACAAGGAGATTGTCGCAAACTGGTACCATTGTAAGCGATTACTGCACTTAAGATTTGGCATAGAATAAAAAAACAACAAACAACAAAGATATGAAGGACTAGGGACACTAGAAAAACACTTGGAGGAGTGCGAAACAATGTGCAAATTGACACCACCAAAGGAATGGCCTCACCACTTTATTCACACTTTAGAAGGCATACCAGCGAATTGGTATACAGATCAAGAACTGTGCAAAGGAACTACAACATGGGTGACATTGCAACAAAACTTTACCATCACTTTCTCATTTGAGCATGAGAACCCCAACATAGATGCATCCCTTAAATGGATCAGAGGAGTCATATTCATTAAAGAACCAAAAATATAACTTATTACCGAAGAGCGACAGTGAAATAAGAAGACAGTCAAGGAACTACTATCATGTTACCAGGTACAAGAGAAAGCACCAAACGAAGATGACCTGCATGACATTTAGATTGAAGAAGTAGAAGGTGAAAGAGATGTGAAGGGACCACCCATAGAATCCGAATTTATTTCCACACCAATCAAGGTAAGAAAGTTAACATCGAAAAAATGGAACATCCCAAAATGGCCATCATTGGAGACTACTGGGATGAGCTGACAGTAGAAAGCATTATCGAGTTGTTGGGCGAATACAACGACTTATTTCCTACAACATTTACAAAGATGAAGGGTATAACAGGAGAACTAGGAGAGATGAAAATACCTCTCAGACCCGAAGCGAGACCGATTAGACAACAACCATATAGACTGAACCCCATATATAAGCAGAAATGTAAAGAGGAGATCAACTGGATGCTTGAAGCCTTCATAATCACCAGTCGAGGAATCAGAATGGATAAGACCGATGGTCGTATAGGACAAGAAACAAGGAAGAGGGATTAGGATATGCATCGACTTGAGGAAATTGAATGATGCATGCCTACATGACCCATTCCCTACACCGTTCATGGATGAAGTGTTAGAGAATGTGGGGGGATATGAAGCTTACTCATTTACTGATGGATTCTCAGGCTACCATCAGATTAATATAGCATAGGAGTATAGATAGAATACCACATTCGTGATGGAATGGGGATATTACCAATATACAGTCATGCCATTTGGACTGAAGAATGCACAAACAATATTCTCCAAAGTGGTTATCACAGCATTTAAAGAATTCATCCATCATTTTCTCAAAGTATACCTAGAAGACTGGACAGTCTATAGTCTGTTTAAAAACCATGTGGAAGTTCTACACTTAATGCTAGAATGATGCAGACAATGTCATATATCACTAAAAATAAAGAAATGTATATTTGGAACATCGTTTGGGATACTATTGGGCCATATAGTATGCAAACAAGGGTTATTGGTTGATCTGGAAAAGATCGTAGTCATCGTTAATTTACCAGCACCAAAAATAGTCCATTAGCTACGAGAGACATTAGTACACACAGGATACTATCGAAAATTCATCAAAGGATATGCACAAATCACAACACCAATGGAAAAACTACTAAGGAAGGATACAAAGTACCAATGGAACGATGTGTGTCAACACGGTCTGGATACCCTAAAGGAAAAGATGGTATTGTACCGATATTAGTATTTCTAGAATGGGGAAAGACATTCCATGTGCATGTAAATGCATCAGCGATAGAACTTGGAGCTATCTGAGTGCAGCTAGGAGCAGGAGACTTGGATCACCCGATAGCATTCACAAGAAAAAAACTATCTGATTTAAAAAAAAACTATAACACAATGAAAAGAGAAGGCCTAGATATGGTTTATGCACTTCAAAAGTTCAGAAACTACCTATTGGGAAAACATTTTAAGATGTTTACAGATCAGTTAGCCCTAAAATACCTAGTCAACAAGCCAGTGTTGGGGGGGGAGAATCTATCGATGGTTACTGTTATTTTAGGAATTTGACTTCGAAGTGATCATCAAACTAGGAAAATTAAATGAAGGACCTGACCACCTATCA
Source organism: Picea engelmannii (assembly GCA_009831015.1). Taxonomy (NCBI): domain Eukaryota; kingdom Viridiplantae; phylum Streptophyta; class Pinopsida; order Pinales; family Pinaceae; genus Picea; species Picea engelmannii. The sequence goes on along the minus strand of ML803751.1, from coordinate 464,748 downwards.
TGGGTTACAAATGGAGAAGAACCCACGAGATTAGAAGACAATTTTTCAGATGCATAGTTATTCTCAATATAGATTGTTGTTTACCACTTCATAGAAATCATCCAGTACTTGAGTAAAGGTACCATGCCACAATATTATACCACCACACAGAAGAAGAACCTGGTAGTTCATACAACTGACTATCAATTGATCACATGACATCTATATAAAATGGGTGCAGATAGCATTTTATGAAGGTACATGTTAGAACACGAATGACCAAGAATTTTAGTAGAATCCCATGAGGGATTGGCAGGAGGACACTATCCAGGAAAAGCTACAATGCAGAAGGTACTCCGCGTAGGATTATGGTGGCCAATGATTCATAGAGACTTGAAAGAGTACTGTCAGGGATGTGATGTCTTTCAAAGGGTAGGCAAACCCAATAGAAGGGACGAGATGTCGTTATGACTGCAAGTGAAATTACAGGCATTTGATAAATGGGAAATAAAATTTGTGGGACCTATCAACCCACCAACCAAAAGAACAGGGTCAAGATACATCATCACTACGATGAAATACCTAACAAGATGGGTGGAAGCCGCACCAGTAAAATACTGCAGCGCAGAGACTGCTACACACTTCTTATTCGAACAAGTAATTACTAGGTTTGGGTGCCCAAGAGTTTTGATGAGAGACCAGGGCACGCATTTCATAAATAGAACCATCTGTGCGATGCTCGAACAATTTGAAGTTCACCACCAGAGAAGCACACTGTATCACCCACAGGAAAATGGCATAGTAGAAGCCTTCAAAAAAATTCTAGAGAATGCACTCACAAAGATCTATAATGTCAACAGAGACGACTGGGACCTCAATGTGCCAGTAGTATTATGGGTGCATAGGACGACATGTAAGAATCTGATAGGGCACACACCATTCAAACTCATTTACAACCAAAAAGCGGTAGTGCCATTAGAATTTTTAGTACCCAACTTACGTGTAGCCGCTATCACACAAATGGTAGAACACAACGCAATACATGAAATATTGAACCAGCTATTAGCAATGGAGGAAGACTGAATCTTGGCAGGATTCCATCAAAAAGTGAAGAAGGCTAGAGACAAAGCATGGTACGATCGACACATTAAGAATAATACCTTCACGGAAGGAGGTCTAGTATTGCTCTATGATAGCAAATCCTTTTAGCATCCAAGAAAGATGAGAATGCATTGGTTAGGACCATATGAGATCAAATATTTAATAGATGGTGGAGATGTATAGTTGAGATATTTAGTAAGCACAAACCTCATAGGAATGATCAACGGGAGCCAACTGAAGCTGTACAAGGACAGTTGACCACCCACTGCGCAATAAAAAAAATAAAAATAAAAACCCAAAAAGCCGCGAAAAAGCCACAAGATGCTCGAATCATGAATGTAGTAAAGGAAAGATAAATGGTTACATGACTAAGACAAACGAACGGGAAACAGAAAATTGACAAAAGCAGGATGACATGACAACACTAAGCGGAATTAAGGCATGACAAGGACTGATGGAACATCACATTAAACACACCAACTGGAAAAGGAAAAGGAAGTGTAATGGAAAGTATGAAACGGTCGCAAATGAATTGAACCCACAATTATGGTGCATTAATCACATCATGGAGGAAGCGTCCTCGATAAGCTTCATGACAAACCCATATAACATGCGAGAATGAAAGAAAATTGTCTATTCATGAAAGGAGAATGGAGAGAGAGAAACAGTAGCTAGAATGAATAGAGAGACACCACAATCCTCTAAATACAACAAATGTTCGACGCTCAACATTATGGCACCACCGAAGTTTGTTGAACCAGGCCAGAATGCTAGACCGACCAGAGTTCAGACTAGGTCACGAGGACTGTTGGAAGAAAATGAGAAGCAACAACCGGAGATCGCCGATATCAATGAGATCCCATCTCTAGAGATACCATCAGTGAAATATACACTAATATTGGAAGAGATTCAACAGCCACAACCAGAGGAACTGAAAGAGGAAACACAAGGAGAGACACAGGAACCTCAAAACGAGGAAGCAGAACCCCAACAGGAAGTGTAACTAGAAAGCACTAAACCAGTCATGGAAGGTAACATAACGTCATAGAATTAAGGATCAGAAGGGAAACCAGACGAGTTGTAGGTACCCAACCTAGATCAACCAACATAAGAGACCACAGGAACTACCTCAGGTTGGCCAGAATGGATTACAGGGCAACAACCATGAATTGTTGGAACTTCGTACCAACCACTACAGCAGGAAGACAAAGTTCTGATACCGAACTCACCTCACAAGAAACTGGTAGCAAAAATTGTGCTACCACGCATACCAGAGGGAGTACAAGTAGAGACGCAACTACTGGGTCACGTTGGGAAGCTCAAGTATTCCGATCATGACGTCTCAAACGACACCAAGTACCCGAAAGTTGTGCCAAGGGTTTTTATGCAGAACATAGTGGTCAACCAACTTGGAGAAACAATCAGCCAACCACATCAATGGGTAGTTGGACTGGACCGAATCAACATTTTAGGGTTGTTGAAACTTTCACACTTTGGCAGAGGTCAGTACACGACAACATGTGTTAATAAGATGTTAGAAGTTATGCATGGAGGGGATATATGGCTGGACAAGGGACAACAATTGTAACAAAAGGAACAACAATTGTTCAAATGAACAACAAAAGGAACAACAATCGTGATAAGGGAACGACAATCGTTATATTTGGATGGAATAATTTTGTATTAATTGAGTTGTAGTACTTACCCAACTATCTTATTTGTCAACATGGGGTTCATAAACTGATGAAGCACACACAAAGTATATGCAATATTGAAGCATGACTAATCTAATCTAATGTTTAAGCTACAACTGAAATTGAGTCATTAATCTAACACACGACTGAAATAAAATCATTAATCTAACACACATCTCGAAATGAATCATTAATCTAACACACGAGTGAAATAGAATCATTAATCTAACAAATGACTTGGAATTGAATTAATCTAGTTGCATAACTGAAATTAATCTAGGAATGAGAAATTGCTTGAAGAAAATTAATCTAGAAATGGAGAACTACATGAAGGAAAAGCAAGTACAACATGTGAAGAGTTGAATGGCATAACAACATATGAGAGCTCTCACCAATGAAGCAATTTTACATTCAATAATCAAATCAATCTTCATAACAGAATAATGAAAGCATGAAAACCAAAACCATGCATCAAAGCTAAGAATCCATTTCTCTTTCGAATCCTAATGACTACCATTAATGACTACTCAAATAACTCTAATTGCATCCTAATTCCTCTTCTACTTGAATCCTCATGAAGAGAGAGCACTCTCTTTTATACATGAGATCCTTGAAGATAAGATAACCATCTCATTATTACAGATCCACTTTTCTCTCAACCAATTTTCCATTATTACAAAATATAATCCCTTCAAATCCTCACACATATCTCTCATATATCTTGGATAAGATATTCCAACCAAATCTCCATGATCTTCTCCTTGGAATGAGCTTGAATTATCTGCTCAAATATTGAAATGGTGGAGGAAGTATTCGGGAATTCCTTTGAATTAATCCTTCACATATTCCTACACATTACAAAGCTCACACATATTTGAGATATATATGAAAACATGTCAATTTTCTAACATTTAATCGCAAATTCCTTTTAAATACTAAAATGAATAAAGTGGAGAATCATAAGGTGAAACCCAAGTATATTTATGGAAATGATATTGTGAAAGGTTAATGGGGCGATGAAATGTGAAGAATAATGAAGGGAAAGGTGGATGAGAATAGGACATTTATGAGCCCCAACATGCCCCCAAACTTAACTTGTTGCATGCCCTCATGCAACCATGCATGGATCTTCTTAACAAAATTTTGGCATCTGAATGTTGGATTTGAGTGATGATAATGAATGTTTTCCAAGATGGGATTTACATGAGTAATAACTGACATTTTTTGCTTATGGTTGGTTCTTGTGTGACAACCATGAATATAAAGAATGTTGGTTCTTGTGTTAACAACATTTATTTATTATTTGTTCTCTTGCTGTTATGATAATAATTTGCCCATATTCTTACTGGAAAATGTATGATATCAATGTGCATAAGGAAAACATCACTGAGTATAAGAAATCCCTTTTTTATTTATATGTGTGAATCATGCCAATATGTATATCAATGCTTATGAAGCAAAGTGCAACAGAGTATTGTTGGAAAATAAATGTTCATAACTGGTAAATGAGATGAAAAATGGAGTGATGATAGTGAATAAAGTCCCCTACCCCCCAACTTAAATTGTTTCATGTCCTCATGCAACGTGGCATAAGTCATAGAAGTGAAAAGGAAAGGGAACTGGATGAGAGAATTTTCTAAATTATTCATTGCTAGCAGTTGAGGAATTACATGATTAAGTTTTAGAAAATAACATACCTCCACTTACCCAAAATGTTGATGAACTATGCAAGAGGAATATGGTTGATGCGGTTGGTGGAGCATGGAAGATGTCATTGTTGCGGGATCATGTGAAAAGTGACGGTTGTTGTAGTTGTGACTGTTGTCTGTTGGATTAGAGAATGTGAAGTGGAGGAATCTGAAGTGCTAATGAACGAATCATTGAAAAGACAAAGTATGAAAGTGGAACTGTGGTAGTCTCATATGGCTGAAGTCATGTTGTTGTAACTATTGATAGAGTCATCAAAAGTGTATAGTCTTCACCTGCTGCTAAACCTGATGGCACAATTCTAATCATAAGAATGAATGTGTCGATGTCGAGCATGAAAATAAGTCATTGGATTACCGACCAACGATGAATGTCGTTAACCAATGCGAGGAAACTCACCATTGATGTCAATGAGTGCCAAGGTACCCGAGTACATATTGCGAAGTGAGAATGAATGAGTTGATGTTAAGCCACTTGAAAGATATAAAAATCAAGGGACATTGATGTATTCCCGTGATTATTAGTGAGAGAACATGCCATTAAGGCATGCAAACCTCCAGGTACTCAAAATGGACTCTAGTCTATATTCCAGATAAGGTGTTGACGTCGATGGGAAAGACTTGTTGAAAGGTGGGCCTTAAGGAATCCCACATCAATCAACACGAGTTCTGATAAAAAGAGTGGTAGGACTATAAATGAAAATATCTCAGTAGTAACAGTGTTTATGGCAAGGCAATGTAGTCATGGAAAGGGAGCTGGATAGTTTTATTGACAAGGAAAACTGAACTAAAAAAAACAAAATAAACGTATGTGACTCAGAAAGATAGGCGTGTGCGGAGTCATGAAGGATAATTCAAGGGAAGATGGGATTCAACACAGGGATGATCAATTTGCCTTGAAGGAGAACTGGAAGAAGACATTCATGACACAAATGGGTTTATGAAAAGGTTTATGTGTAACAACAAACGTCATTGTGTTTATGATGAGCAACAACTCCTTCAAGTAGTCAAGAAAGCATGTCTTTTGTTCAAAAGTTTTTGTGATTTTTGAAAATCACTTCAACAGAAAGATGCGATCGATCGTGCTCCTAAAAAAAACTTAGTACAAATCCTGCATGAAAACTTGTGAGATGTTCGAAAATATAAAATGCAAGGATAAGTATGAATGTGATCAAATCAAATTCAGAAACAAAGTTCATTTACCTATTGCCCTTTGCGCACAAGTTTCATCATCGATCGTTGTTGAAGTGACTTAATGAGCCAAGTTAGCATAAATAAAGAAAAACATGACTCCTATTTAAGTTTTCAAGAATTAATTGAAATCCATTTGCTAAAGATTATTCTTTTTGTTTTATGAATTTTTTATTAATGTTATGTTTGACCTATGAGTGTTTTTTTTTTTTTAACAAAGCAAATAAAATTTTATTTAAAACAAATTAACAAAATTTTTGTTTTGTTATTATTCAAAATTTTATATAAATTTATTATTATTATTATTATTATTTTTTTTTTTACGTGCAACAACCTGACATGGAGGCTAACAGTCTAGAGATAATACCAAATCTTCATTGATTGCCAACAATTATTAAAGAACAAAATGTCTAGATAAACGCCAATCAAAGTTGGAACCAACTCTAATTATCTCTTCTTCAAAATCCAGATGTATAAATGTTGGCCGCTAAAATTTAATAATCAAATATATAAAGGATCACATCTGATTAAATATAGATTGGCAAGAATATGTTGCAAATCCAATTAATATGAAATCAATGAAAATGGGATTTAGTCTGGCAACCTCCAGAAAAAATTCTTTGTTCGGTTGAATATGAATCTAAAAAAGGATTTCAAGGGATATGCTGAGAAAAAAATGGATCTGCTTACCTGGTCGATCCCTCTCAACATGAATTTACCTACTCATTTCTTTTAATCATTTATTCCAGCAAAGTTGTTGGAGCGTGCACCTTCATCTCATCCAAATTTGTCATTCGATCTGTGTACCAATCATGTGCAATGGTATTCGAACAAGTTTAAGCAGCAGCTCCAACTCCAGGTGTGGATTCATTTGATCGGGTGAATGCTGCATATCTCCTCCAACATTGTTCTCTTCATTTTAATTATAGCGTGTCAGTAATATACAAGCAGATGTTCATGCACAGATAAACAATTTCATTCTGATCAAATAAATTAGAGTCCCATGCTAGTGAAGGCTAGCTAAAATCGAGTTATCAATTGACTGCCTTCATCTTTGATTCCCTAATGAGGAAATTCTGGTCAGAAAAATAGAACATTAGACTTGTCTTTGTTCTCTGCATTTAGAATTTATGATATATTGTTTTGTTTACAGGTTGTTATAGGGGTGTATCTGCAGGGAGTCAAATGTGATTTTCTCACAAACGAAGAATTGGGATTAGCTAAAATTTTACAAGCAAGTTTCTATGGTCCAAATGCTCTTACACGCCAAAAATTAGCCATACCCACATCACAAATTTCGAGAAAAATGAAAAATGGCTGAAGGTGACTATCTTGATTTTCTTGAAACTCGTGTACTATATTGGGCTGAAATTTACTAGTTTTTTTTATCATAACATCATGCACTTCCAATCCAAAAATCACAAGAACCAAGATCCCAGTTTGTGAGATATTTTCAGTTTAATTTCTGCATTTTTTCTTTATAATTTGTGTTTTTATTCTTTACAATTTTTGTTTTATCGTTTTGTTTGCAGATCAAAGGATAGAGGCACAAATTTATTATATTTTTTTCTTTTTATGTTTTCAGAAAATAAAGAACCTTTAAAAATTCAATGCAAAACTTATTAAAAAAAATATTGTGATCAAATGGAACAAACTTGTTGTGAGCAAAGAGTGGGATCAAAAATATTGTGAGCAAATGGTAGACTCAACACTCTCCAAGAGAAGAGTGGGATCAGCCAAAGACTGGATCGACGTGACCACTTTTGTAGACTCGACACTCTCCAAGAGAAGGGTGGGATCAGCCGAAGACTACATTGGCGTGACCACTTTCTCAACCAACAGTTGAATAGGCTGCAAGACTACATGTTCTAAAGGAACCTAACCCCCCAAAAGAGGAGTGGGATCATTTGATGACTGCATCGATGTGACCACTTTCTCAGCCATTGGTTGAATAGGTTGCTAGAATACATGGTCTAAAGGAACCTCACCCCCCAAAAGAGGAGTGGGATCAATCAATGACTGCATCAGCATGACCACTTTCTCAACCAATGGCTGAATAGACTGTGAGGAAACCTCAGAAGACTCAGAATCAAAAGAGCTTGTATATAGGGACCACAATCTTCGTACCTCTAGAAGGCCAGGGCATAAATGAGTAAGGTGGTGTCCCTTGCAAAGCTTACAAGGGAACTTAGGCTTACATCCTATCCGTCTAGGTTTTTCAACAAAATCAATGCTCCCAACATGACTAGAGTGCCTGATTTCACATATCCAACATGACTTTCATAGGTTGGTGATGGGACGATAACATGATTTGCAGAGAATATAGACCTATTACCATTATGACTAGAAGTGACTGAACTTTTTCTCCCAGCATGACTTGCAGAGGGTGCATGCTTTCCCCCAACATGAATTGCAAAGGTTGGGTGTTGTCTTCAACATGACTTACAGAGGTTGATGACCTATCTCCAACATGACTTGCATAGGTTGGTGATTTATTCTTCCTATTCTTCCTCTTTCTACTTCATTTAGACTTTCGATTACTAGTAACTATACTTTCAACAGAGGCGGGAGAAGGAGGAGGAGAAGACTTTGTTGACAAAGGAACATCAAAATGGTGCCCATGACAGAAAGTTCTTAACTGAGAAGTGTCAAGAGAATTCAGGACATTTGGAATGGTTCCCAAGAAGACCAGTAGTCCCATATTCAACCCAGGAATGTACAAAGTTGCCATCAAAGGGACACCCATGTTTTTGAAGAAAAGAAAATCGAAAGAATCCCCTTGTGAAGGGGTTCCTTGGTTGGTAACATCAGTAACTTTAGCCATGAAGATCTTATGCACAGGTTCTCCCCTTGCAGGATCGTTCAAGTTCATAAAAGTCTTACGCACTGACTCTGATGAACCAATGTTATCAAAACAACGCCTATAAAGAGGCAACTCCACGTTTCTAAGTGGAAGACCAAAAAGTCCTCACGACCGACAGAGTGGACGGTCTACCACCTTAGGTTATAGACCCAAAGAAATTAATGACTAACTCACTATGGAAAACTAGGGAGCACATAGAACACACTAAAAATTCCTAAAGGGAAATCAAGCAGACCACTCTCTATTTGGAAGAACAGTTATGCTATCCAACACTAGGGAAACTTACCGGTGCAAGTGCAAATCAAACACGGAATCACCCTCCGGGTATACTCTGCAAAGTGTGGCTCGACGTCTACCCTAGGTACCGCAGTATACCCCCGCATTCACCTGTGTAAGTCCCTAAAATAAAGGAAACTAGGTTGCCAGCTTGTGAACACTCACCAGGCGGGTATAGTCGATAGTCGAGTGGACCGGAATGAGTAGGGTATCATGCTCGAAAGCTATCGAGGGTATCGAAATCAAGTGGTCTAGAAGAAAATTGAGGACCTCGAATGGATTCAATATCCATGAAGCTCCATTGCAAATGTGACCGACAAAATCCCACGACAAGTCCTCTATATGCATTCCCCACTACACTTGGTCTGGCTTTGGACGTGACCTCATGTTTAGCCCCTGTGTTAGAGGGGGGTCCCGGATAACTTTAATGTTTATTGCATTTTTGACACTCCCTAGCACTGCCTCCTATGTTTACTTTAAAATCCCTTAAGAGTTTCCTCTCCAACCTAAATCAAGGCTCTAGCCTAGACTAGTTGATGGACCCTACAAACATAAAGTCTAGTAAATTTTAAATTTAGTGTTCATTTTACTAGCTTGATTTACTCAAAAAATGCGCGGTAGTGCAATTAATGTTGTTAAGACTCTTGTGAAAAAGAAAACTATAAGAACACTAGCAAAGAAGGATTATTTTTCTTATTTTCTTTTGAAATGCTTTCAAGATGCGAAGAAAACACAACATTATGCTAATTTATTTTTCTTTTTCAAATAACAATGCAAAGCAAATGCCAAGAAAGAAAGAGATCTAACAAACTAAGTTTTTTTTTTATATTTTCTTCTAATCAAATAATAAATAACAAAATATTCTAAAATAAACTAATGAATACATGACTCATGCCCCCCCCCCCGACCAGGAGGGGGAATGTTTTTTCAAAATGCAACTCATTTTTCTTAAAATTTCAAGATAAAAATAAGTTTAAAAAGCTAGGAAACACAAGAAATATTTAAGAGATCAACCCAGGATAAAGAATGCAACAATAGAGAGTAGTACTAGATCAAGAAAACCCCTGAGAAGTATTACTTCAATCAGGGAAGAGGTTGATTGCCTCTTCTTGGAAAATAAATTCTTGACACAGGGACGCTACTGACACTTCAACAACCTGCGTATGTACATGGGCTATCTAAATATAGGATGTGTATGTACACATCCATACCCACTACAGGCCGCGTACACTTCTATAACATCTCAAAAAAGAAAAATAATAGTCAGGATAACAAGACAGGGAGTACTGGTATGGCAGACCAGAATCCCTTAAATACTCAACAACTTAGAGAGAACTCAAAAAAGGAAATCAAACCAATTAAAACACCTAAAAATATCCCCTAAAACCCCTAGAGGATTCCCCAGTACGGTCACCAATTCTGCTATAGTGGGAAAACCCCCCTATGAATACACTAGGGTTCAACATGTAGGCAGAGCTAACCGTCTAAAGTCTCCTACTTTTTAACAACTACCCTGACTAAACCTCGCATTCATGCATAAAACACAAAGTAAAAGGATCCGGTAACTCTAAGTTAAACTCTGCATCTGGTGTCTATCCTTTTGCATTCGGTTGTTCCTCGACTACAAATCTCCTCCCAAGGCCGACCTGAATTCATAAACAAACAAACAAAGAACTATGAACATGCATCTTATATATGAATTAGTGGGTTATATGTCATAATAAATCATGAATCAAACATAAAGATTAAACACATCATATGGTGGGACAGAAAAAGTACTTCTTTTGATTAATCTCACAAAGTCACTTACAATGAGATCGACGACCGCTCCTCGAACCTGGCTCAGGATCCTCTTCACCAAGATCCAAATGCTTCCACATATCCTTCTCTCTCACAATTCTCTCTAGGGAAATGACATAGGCTTATGAATGAGGAAAAAGACAAGAATAGGGAATTCTGGCTCAAAACTCACAATGTGGCTGCAAATTCTTGGGGCAAGGGGGGAAAGTGAAATGGGTAGAGTTTCATTGTTCTTATTATTATCTTTAGAATGAGACCCAAACACCTCCTTTTATATGATAAAGGATGGTTATTCAGTTGGGTGACAGGCTATAGGTGGTGGAAGAGTTGGGAAACTGCCCAATAGCCCGTAATCTCAATGAATTCCTTGCAAATTTTTAATTTTTTGCAACTTTTGTGGGTATACGCGGGTTGTAATGGTGTAGATAGCATATGTACATGAGTTGTAGTGGTGAAACGGGCATATGTACCCAGGTAGTAGTGGTGCAGGGTGCGTACATCTTCAAAAATGGTGTTTTTAAGAAGAGTTGCTCAATAATGGCTTGGAAAAAAATAGCAAGTAAGATGGCCTGATGCTAGGTGTGCATGTATGGTGCAATTTAGGGTTATAACACCAATGCATGGATCAATTGAGTAGAAATGAAAAAAATTATAAAGAAATAACTTTTATCTTAGAGCTCATAATGAGGCATGAGTACAGTTGTTGAAAATTTGATTTAAAGGGGAATGTGTTTAAATAATTAGAATCCATATTAGTGCATATTTACTCTTCATAAATTCATATGAAGAATGATCTATAGACTAATTAATGAAATATTTTACAATCTTCATAATCCTAATAGTAATTATTCCATGCACATGTTTACATAATTAGGGGTACATGCATAACAAATTAGGTTCATAAATGAGGAATAAATATATGGGTGATTCATAGGGCCCTTATAGTCATAGTGATTGAATCATAGGATTAAATACCAATTTATAAAATGCAAAAATAGAGACTAATGGACATAGAAGCATAGTGGATCATGTTGATATAATGAAGAACTTGCAAAGGGAAGTGTGAATCTATAGAGAAGAGAATGACATGTTGATAATATTTCAAGAGGAGAAGAACCAAATTAATTCTTAGTTTCTATAGAGTTTGAATAAATTGAAAAGACAAATCAACAAGGAGTCCAACATAAGACATGTGGCCAGTGCATGGAATTCATCCGAGCACATATCTCATGATAGGAGGGATGACTACAAAGGGGAAATGAACTCAAGAAATGTAAGTATACATCATCATTCACCTAGAAATTCAACTAGAAGATCACCTTCATTTTCATAATCAGAGAGCATTCCAAGTAGGTCCCCTATCATGCATCAAAGGATAAGGTCCAGGTTAGATAGTTTACAAGGAGAGTTCAAGAGGCTCAAGCCACCAACATTTGATGGAGACCATAGAAAGGGTGAAGAATTTGAAGATTTGTTGTTGGGCATAAGAAAAAAAATTTAGATACACAATTATTTAGCAAATATGGAAGAAATGATTTCCATATATAATATTTAATGGAAATCATCCATGTGGTGAAACTAGTTGAAGCAAGTGAAAAATATTGATGAGAAAATAATTTCTTAGAAGCATTTCAGGAAACAATTTCAACTGTAATACTTGTCGTAGAATTATTATGACAATAGAGTGGAAGAAGTATTTGAGATTAAATTAGTAAGCATGACCATGGAAGAGTATGAAAATAAATTCTTGGAGATTTTGAGGTATGTGGATTTCATAAGGGATGAGAAGGTTAACATTTATAGTTTCTTGAGTGGGTTTCCATCACTCTACAAGGACAAAATTCAGTATGATGAGCCCAAGACTTTGGAGGAATATGGAAAAAGATAAGTATTTGTATGAGAATATTAAGGCAATCGAAACCTTTTCAAAAATCTTGGGAAAGGTTTCAAGCCACCTTTCTCCAGGAATAGTTCACACTCATATCAGAAAGGGAAGAAAACGTTAAATGGACCCAATATGAGAGATTCATTGGGGAAAAGGTTGCGACAATATCCTACATAGTGTTCGGGATGTGAGGGAGACCACATGTATACATATTTTTCTCATAAGGGAGATAGGACAAGGAATATGCATAAAATTCAAGAAGATGATACAATGGAAGACAATGTAGATCATAAAAATTAAAACTACTTTTGCGTAAATTGAAATTTGCAGAAATTGAAATTACTTCTACCTAGTTGGTAGGGAGAACATGAGGAGTCTCCTGTCACAAGATTCTATGTCCCCTAACCAACACGTTTATATCACACTTGCATGAATTAGAATGAAAAAGAAACTAATACTTATATCCATTGTGCTTCCCCGACAACGATGCCAAAATGTTGGGCTCTTAAGATGTCTTAAAATATAACCTCTATGCATCATCCAAAGGTAGGCGCTGGCGCAAGTGTTTTACTTGTTTCCTACGTAGGTTCTTACCTTCCATTTTCAATACCCGTCCTCTAGAGATGCAACCCCTGCAGAGGGACAACAATTGTAACAAAAGGAACAACAATCATTCTGTTCAAATGAAAAGCAAAAGGAACAACAATCGTGACAAGGGAATGACAATCGTTATATTGGGCCGAAATAATGTTGTATTAATTGAGTTGTAGTACTTGCCCAACTATCTAATTTTTCAACACAGGGTTCATAAACTGGCAAAGCACACACAAAGTATATGCAAGATTGAAGTGTGACTAATTTAATCTAATGTTTAAGATACAACTGAAATGGAATCATTAATATAACACACGACTGAAATAAAATCATTAATATAACACACAACTGAAATTGAATCATTAATCTAACACACGACTGAAATAGAATCATTAATCTAACACACGACTTGGAATTGTATTAATCTAGTTGCGTAAATGAAATTAATCTAGGAATGAGAAAGTGTGTGAAGGAAATTAATCTAGAAATGGAGAACTACATGAAGGAAAAGAAAGTACAACATGTGAAGAGTTGAATGGCATAACGACATATGAGATCTCTCACCAATGAGGCGATCTTACATTCAATAATCAAATCAATCTTCATAACAAAATAATGAAAGCATGGAAACCAAAAGCATGAATCAAAGCTAAGAATCCCTTTCTCTTTTGAATCTTAATGACTACCATTAATGACTACTCAAATAACTCTAATTACATCCTAATTCCTCTTCTACTTGAATCCTTACGAAGAGAGAGCACTCTATTTTATACATGAGAGCCTTGAAGATAATATAACCATCTCATTATTATAGATCCACTTTTCTCTCAACCAATTTCCCATTATTAAAAAATATAATCCCTTCAAATCCTCACACATATCTCTCATATATCTTGGATAAGATATTCCAACCAAATCTCCATGATCTTATCCTTGGAATGGGCTTGAATTATCTCCTCAAATATTGAAATGGTGGAGGAAGAATTTGAAAATTCCTTTGAATTAATCCTTCACATATTCTTACACATTACAAAGCTCACACATATTTGAGATATATATGAAAACATGTCAATTTTATAACATTTAGTCGCAAATTCCTTTTAAATACTAAAATGAATAAAGTGGAGAATCATAAGGTGAAACCCAAGTATATTTATGGAAATGATATTGTGAAAGGTTAATGGGGTGATGAAATGTGAAGAATAATGAAGGGAAAGGTGGATGAGAGTAGGACATTTTTGAGCCCCAACAATGGGGTATGGATCCTACACTGATTTTGGATGATAAATCCAAGGAGAAAGCGTTAGTCGAGGAAATGATGAAGAAATATGGTACCGCATTGGGACAAGAATCATTATAATCAAAAGGATCAAGAATAAAACAACACAATTGGGTGCAAAGATCTTACCCTATAAGTTGTTAATAAAATGTCGCAAAGGCATAGTACCAACAAGAGTCATCGCAGTCCCAGCTCAGTGCGCAGAAGGCACCTTCATGAGCTGGGCACCTTATCTATTAATGTTGTTCCAAGTGGACTGCAGGGACGCGTAGGAACTTGGCATAGAATTCCATTACTCATGGCTTCTCACCCTCATAGCCTTCATGGCATGGTGGGAACCAGAGTATGTAGTTTGTGCCACTAGACCACAACCAACGGGAGCGAGATATCTAGTAATGATATCTGGGCCACAAACCGGACATAAGAGGGACAATGGAATCATCTTTGAAGAATACCTATGGGACATGTAGGAAGCTATTAACTGTTCATGGAGAATAACACCAGAAGAACGAATTGGAACGCAGAGTGGAAGAAATTTTTGGGAAACTTCCAAACACTGCGCAAGGTAACAAACTCCCATCCATAGAAAATATTAACTAGATTGTGTAGGGAATTGCTCGATACCAGAAGGAGATCGGGGACCTGCGAGAATAGATAACACCAACAACTCCACCGGAAGTAAAGGAGCAAAGGAGGAAGGTAGAAACAATGCAGATATAGGATATGGAGAAGCAGGTTAGCAGGGAAGTTGACTTGCTCGACAAAGAAGCACAACTTTGGACAAGACTGGAGGAGGATCCTCAGGTTCAACGCTAGGACAAGGAAGAGTAAAGGATCAATGCAATGATACAAGAACTCAAATAGAGACACAAGACTATATCAATCCCATAACGTGTCAAGGGGATGCATGAGCTAAAGAAGATGCAGGCATAACTCATCACTGCGTAGACACAGAAACAAGAATGTCAGGCTCAAATAGAACCACTACAGGAATGGGTAGCCAAAGTATTCACACAGGCAGAAGTAGATGGAACATAGATGGCACAGTCATAGGAATAATTCATAGGACTACTGAGTGACGAAGTGGCAGTTCAAGTAATGGATACCATTAACGAGAAGACCATGTAGGTGTTTACAAAAGAAACAGAGCTGAGGGAAAAAATCTAGATAATCACCAAAGAGATCGAGGAAGCTTAGAAAGATTAGGTGACTCAGGACGAGTCACATGTCAGTGTTGGGGGCCTGTTGGTAGCAGGATGAAGTGGGAAAGAAAGCGTTCACAAAGAATAATGACATCTGGAAGAGAAATCATGGGAAAGAAATTGTGCAGGAGGAAAGATACAACTGGCAAGAAGCACATCATGCGCACATGTAAAAAGGAGACGATAGCTGGAAGGAAGAAACAAATGCATGCGGAGAAGGAAGACCTAATGACAGTAGGGTTAGGGTTTTTGTAAGGTTTTTGTGTAAATGGATGAAGATCCCGATATATATAAATATAGATATGAATATATCATAGAAGGGTTCGAAGTTCGAAGTTCGGAGAGATTTGCTAAGGTTGAGCTTTACTATTGTTGTAGAGTTGAGATCGTTTTGATGTAATGTTTTTTATTAGATGTACTATTTTCTGTAAAGTAAGTGAGATAAGTAGAAGATAAAATGTATATATTGAGGATTAGATCACAGGATGAAAATCCTGGTGCGATCTATTTCACCTCACAGAGATCTTACCCATCTGAGGAGAATTGTAAGTGCGAGGCGCAAGAATTGTAGAACTACCATAATATGAGAGCCAAGAGACAAATCTTTGTGGACGTATCCCAGGAGGAGGTGAACCATGGTAATACCTGTGTAACATGATGAATGCGTACATATATTTGTCATATTATATGTAGTTAAATGTTGTATACAATGAATGAATGAATTATTATATTGCTTGGTTAATTGTTGTGGGAATATAATGAAAATATATTGCGGAGGTTAGAATATAAAAGAGGATAACAATAGTTCATAATACAAATCATAGTTAATGGTTCAGAATATAGATTCCTTATCTCATGCTCAATCCTAGGCTGTAAACACATGAGTCTTACAACCACCCATTTAAATCTATCTTGGGTGAGACTACACAGTGCACTCTATGTACTATGTTGCCTTCTGGTTTACCAGAAGGGCCGATAGTTTTAGGCTTTGTTGGTACCCTTAAAGATATGAACCTTGGGTCTATGACATAGGTAGTAGAGAGACGCCATATAGTAGAACCAACAACATATTAGTGGATCCAAAAAATATTGAAACAATCAAAGATTGGCCAACGCTAAATAATATATAAAAGTTTACATAATGTATGGGTATAGTGTTGATACTTAGAGGGAGGTGAATCAGTATCAAGTACAATTTAAAAAAAAATCAACTTATACTTAAAGCATTCAATTATATCCAATGAGCAATGAACAATAGTATAAGAGTCACACCAATATACCACAATACACCATGCACAATATATGAGAAATAATCGATAGTTATTGTTCAAGGGAAGTAATGACTTCCAAAGGTAGCTCCAGATTCCAAATATAAAGGGAGGGATAAACCTCCAAAAGGACGATACAATCCTCCAATATCAAGAGAGATTTGACCTCTCCATCCTTTCCCCTTTCTTCCACCCAAGAATATATGAGAGATAATAAAACTTTTCATTAAATCATCACCATCAACCAACCATCACATAGAACTTGATAATGTTTCCTGAGACTTATTCAACTTATGAAATTATTCAATTCTTGGAATAATCTGATCCTATAGATAGTATTAATCAATGTATTCTATGAAACTCCTCCAAGTTTCACTCCTTGAATCCTCCCCAAAAATAAGTTATAGAGAGAATGGTAGACCTTATTCAATTATGGTTTATTCAGGAGAGCGAACTTGTACAGAATGCCCCGTGCTCAATATTTAACATAAGATTCTCAAACTCACACAAAAGAAACTAAAGTGCATACTCATTCCAATGAAATCAGTCGCACTTCATTTGTATTCTCTATGAATAATTTATTATTGTTTTACCAGGAACACTTGTTTATGACTAGCTTCAGGACTAGTCAAAAACCATATCTTCCATAGAGTGTATCTCCAAAATTATAGCGAATAAAGAGCTGAAATTTTTTCCATAGGTACCTAGATATGTCTTCTCAATAAAATATGAATTTCACCATCTGAATCGTTATAGAATTTTTTTTTATAGTGAAAATGGTAAGATGACTTGTAAATAACATACCTTAGAACACATCACCAAAATACTTCATCCCTCCTTGAAATCCGACCTTATTTACTTCAGATTTCCTATGAAATTTGACTTGCGTGTATAAAATGAATGTATAATGATATTTATTTATACATTTTATGTCACCTTCTTTTAACATTAGGGCTGACCTGATACTTTCTTATTTTGTAATTATTTTCCTTAATTATCTTCAGGGTCGACCTGTACCTCCTTCTTAAATTCACTTTGTCATATTCAAAATTTAATTTCTCCTCAACCATGAGGATCCACGTGACATGCCAACTACCACCAGATACAACATGATGTATACTATCCATACATGTTTATTGTGTATGCATATGCACTGTCCTTCATGTCCAAATACCTTCATCAATATTGCAGTCCAAAACCAATGACTAGGGTTGACATCAATGACAACAACCAATCTTCCAACAATCTCCCCATTTTTCATTGATGGAAACACTCATTCTGCCCCTATCATCATGCTCCCAATTTCTCTCCCTCTTTCAAATCAATGGAAAAGGGTAGGGCTTCTCCCCCTGATTTTAATGGAAAAAGGTAACTCTCTTCATTGGGGCTGCTCCCCCTGGACCTATAGCACTTAATAACACTTCATTTTTATGGTCTCTTTCTTCCTTGGAGATTTTTCGTGAATTTAGGACATATATGTTACTTGGTCTTCTTGCTGCAGTTGCAACTAATCTTCTTTAACCTTCTTCTTTGATTTTGCATATTTGTGAGTCAAACATGAGAGTATATCCTTGATCACATATTTTACTAACACTGAGTATATTATGCTTCAAGTCTTCAACCAATAGGACATTCTTTTCTTATACATTTTTTCTTCCAAGATCTACTACACCTTTTCCAATTATTTTGGTAGATGAGTCATCTCCAAATGAAACATTCCCACCCTTTTTCTTCAAGCTGATGAATTTGTCTTGATCCCTGGTCATGTGTGAAGAACATCCATTGTCTATGTACCATTCATCTTCTTCTTTACATTCCTCAGTGATCAATGTTATTCGACAATATTCATTGTTTGGAATCTCTTTCCTTCTCCATACTGTGGTTGGCACAGGGACATCTTCATTCATATATCCGCAATCTCATGCTTTGTGACCAAGATAATTACATTTGTAGCATACAATATTTTTGTCCAGCAATGGGGAAAATGAATTATAACTTATGTTCACAAATCCATGATTATTTCTATATCTTCTATTTACACCATTCATGTTTCTTGCATAGTTGTTACTTTCATTGATTCTGCAATTAATTGCCTTGTGTCCAAAAATTTTGCAAGTATAACAATGACCAAGAAAGAAATTTTGATACTTGGGAGTAAGTGACCTTATTTTTGATGTATTCCATTTGGGTTCATGATATACTCTTCTATAGTTTCCTTCATAATGATTGAAGCTTCTTTGATTCCTGAAGGTAGGAGGTCTTCTTGGGTATTCATATCTTTTGCAATCATTCCTTCTTTCTGGTATCCTGGCCCACTTCTCAACAATTGTTTGTGTCGCTCTTTCTTCAACCTTCTTGTTGGTATTTGCATCTTATTTGTATGAAGTTTCACCCATGCATCTAATATGTGTTAATTCTTTTGGCGCTTGAGAGTTTCTTAAGCTCTTCCTCAATGAGACGACTTCTTGTTCAAGTTTCTCAAAATCTTCTTCTTTCTTCATCAATTGGTTATTCTTTACTTCTCCTATTCTTCTTACTTTTTCGAGTAGAGTTTTCAAGGAAATGGTTTCTTCTCTTAGTTTCCCAAAGTATTCTAATTGTTTCTTCAATCTTACAACTATCATTTCACAAATATCCAATTCACTTCTTAGTTTTCCATGAGTGTCTTTGAACTTGCTATTTTCAATCTCAACATGCTTCAATTTTTTAAGATTCTCATCTTCTTGTTAAATCATTTCTGGTTCATGATTTTCTTCTTCTTCATTGGAATTTTCTTCTTCAATGTCATCTCTTTCAATCCTTGGATGAGGTTATTCAAATTCAACATGTCCTACTCCTTTACAATTAAATAAAAAGAACTAACCTCTATTTTCTTCTTTGAAATATGAGATGTTGTAATTTTATTCAACTTGTTATTGTTCTTTTGCTTATTCCCTTGCATAAAGGTCTTGTAGCTTGTATCAAATCTCTTTTTCTGATGCACATGATCCCACCCTGGATTTCACTAAATCTGTCAATCCATCCATGATGGTATCTATTGCCAATTTGTTGTTCATTGTTTCTTCCTTCTGAGTTGCAGTCTTTGGTTTCTTCAAAGCATTGTATCTTGAAGAAACTAAGAACCAAGCATCTTCCCCAAGAGATTTCAAGTAAGTATCCATTCTATTACTCCATCATTCAAAATTTCTTCCATCAAATGGTGGAATCTCATTTGGAATGTTGTCTTCCATTTCTTCTTAGGATATTCCTTCCAGTGGTTAAACTGTACTGAAGGTAACCCACTATGATACCAATTGTTGATATTGAGAGGGGGGTGAATCAATATCAAGTAAAATTTAAAAACCTTTTGAACTTATACTTAAACCATTCAATTATATCTAATGAGCAATGAACAACAGTATAAGAGTTACACCAATACATCACAATACACCATGCACAATATATGAGAAATAATCAATAATTATTGTTCAAGGGAAGTAATGACTTCTAAAGGTAGCTCTAGCTTCCAAATATAAATGGAGGGATAAACCTCCAAAAGGAAGACAAAATCCTCCAATATCAAGAGAGGGTTGACATCTCCATCCTTGCCCCTTCTTTCCACCCAAGAATATATGAGAGATAATAAAACTTTGCATTAAATCATCACCATCAACCAACCATCACATAGAACTTGATAATGTTTCCTGAGACTTATTCAACTTCTACAATTATTCAATTATTGGAATACTTTGATCCTATATATAGGATTACTCAATTTATTCTCTGAAACTCCTCCAAGTTTCACTCCTTGAATCCTCACCAAAAATAAGTTATAGAGAGAATGGTAGACCTTATTCAATTATGGTTTATTCGGGAGAGCAAACTTGTACAGAATGCCCCACGCTCAATATTTAACATACGATTTTGAAACTCATACACAAGAAACTAAAGCCTGTACTCTTTCCAATGAAATTTTTTTTCACTTCATTTGGATTCTCTATGAAGACGTTATGACTGTTTTACCTAGAACACCTGTTCTTGACTAGCTTCAAGACTAGTCAAAAACCCTATCTTCCACAGAGTGTATCTCCAAAATTATAGTGAAAAAAGAGATGAAATTTTTACCAGAGGTACCTAGATATGTCTTCTCAATACCATATCAATTTCAACATCTGAATCATTATATAAAATAAATTTATAGAGAAAATGGTAACATGACCTGTAAATAGCATACCTTAGAACACATAAGCAAAAGACTTCATCCTTCCTTGAAATCCGACCTTATTTACTTCAAATTTCCTATGAAATTCGACTTGTGTGTATAAAATGACTGTATAATGATATTTATTTATACTCTTTATGTCACTTCCTTTTAAGATTAGGGCCGACCTGATACTTTCTTATTTTATAATTCTTTTCTTTAATTATATTTAGGGCTGACTTGTACTTCCTTCTTCAATTCACTTTGTCATCTTCAAAAATTAATTTATCCTCATCCATGAGGATCCACCTGACATGCCACCTACCATCGGAAACAACATGATGTATACTATCCATCCATGGGTATTGTGTCTTCATGTGCACTGTCCTTCATGTCCAAATACCTTCATCAATATTTCGGTCCAAAACCAATGACTATGGTTGACATCAATGACAACAACCAATCTTCCAACATATAGTTGGTTACTATAGGAGATTGATTGCAAAATTATCCATGATTTAACACATGATTACTTCCTTGCAAAAAAAAGGAATAAAATTTGAATGGACTACCAAGTGTGAAGAAAGTTTCTATATTTTGAAAGATTCATTAACCAATGCACTTATCTTAAATATTTCAGATCCAAATGAGGATTTTTTTGTGTGCATAAATGCATGTAAAGAATATCTTGGTGGAAACCTTACCCAAAATGGGCCTTTGATTTGCTATCAGTCAATAAAGTTTAAGGAGAATGAGAGAAAATATTCCACACACGACTTATAATTGGTAGCAATTTTTCATGCACTAATAATGTGGAGGCATTATCCCATAGGAAAAATATTTGAGTTGAGGACAAACCATAGTGGTATGAAATATTTGTTTGGACAACAAACATTGAATTCCATGCAAGTTATATGGTTTTAATTCCCCGATGAGTATAAATTTTATATGAAGCACAATAAGGGGAAAGAGAATAAAGTGGTTGATGGACTCAAAATAAGGGTGCATGAGATGCATTCTATAACCATTAATATGTGCAAGATATATTCAAAGGACATAATTTTATAAGTTGTAACATCAAACCAACAATATATGCAAGTTAAAGAAATTTTACAGCAGGATAATGTACAAAATAAATTTAAATATTATAAGATGAAAGAGGATGGAATCCTCTTGTACAGTTCAACAAAGTTTATGTTAATAATTTTGTGGAGTTTAGAAATTTAGTTTTAAAATATATGCAAAATATTCCATATGTTGGATGTCCAGGGTATCAAAAAACAATCATATCTATAAGAGGACAATATTTTTGGCCTAGTATGAAGAAATATGTAGATGATTTTGTTGCTAGATGCATGGAATGATAGAATGTAAAGGATGAGCATAGACATCTAGTGAAATTGATACAACCATTTCCCATTGTTAAATGGAAATAGGAAATGGTTACGATAGATTTCATTACCAAGTTTCCCATAATAGTAAAACAAGATGATTATTTAATGGTAGTGACAAACAATCTTATGAAGGTTGCATATTTTATCTTAGTCAATATGAGGCATGAGGTAGCCAATATTGTAGAGAATTATATGAAATGAATTGTTAGGCGACATGGTGTGCTTACGGAAATAGTGTCCAATAGATATTCCAATTTCACTTCCAATTTTGGAAAGGGTTTTTCAAATAACTTGAGACAAATTTGAATTGAAGTACAACATATCATCCATAATTAGATGGAGAGATAGAGAGGATCAACAAAATAATTGAAGATATGCTAAGAATGTATGTAATGGATCAACCTTCCAAGTGGAAAGAATATCTTCATTGGGTCGAGTTTGGATATAATAATGGGTATCAATCATTGTTGAATATGATCCCATTTGAAGCCTTGTATGATAGAAAATGAAACATTCTAGTGAGATGGGATAACCTAGTAGGAAAAGCCATTATTGGGCCATAAATCATGAGAGAAATGGAAGAAAATATGATAAAGATAAAGAAAAATTTAAAACCTACATAGGATAGGAAGACAAATTATGTCGACAAAGGCAGGGCACAAAAATAATTCAGAGTGGGAGAACATGTTTTTTGAATGTAAAGGAAAAACAAATCTCACTGAAATTGGGAAGTTACCCATAGTTGTCAACAAGATATTGTGTACCATTTGAAGTTATAGAGAGGAAAGGACCATTTAATGCATTCTTTCATTTCCTGCATCCATGAGAGTTCATAATGTTTTTCAGGTGTCTTTATTGAAGAAGTATGTTCATGATCCTAACCACATGATAGATTGGAGTGTGATCCAGGTGGACCACGAAGGGGACTTTTAGGTGAAGTCAATGTGCATCATGGATCGAAAAGTCAAAGTTCTTAGGAACCAAGCCATCATCCTGGTAGAGATCCAATGGAACTGCTAAAATGTTGAATATGCCATGTGGTAGCATGAGGAGGCCATGTGGGAAGTGTGCCTAGAAATGTTCACAAATTCTAAGGGAATTTAAATGTACATTTGTACATAAGTGTAAAAAGACTCCATTGTGTTGAAACTAGAGTTTCTGGGGCTACAAATATAAGACTTTATGTCTAGTCTATGTTGGATTCCTAGAAGGGAAGTGGAACAACATGAGGGATTATAGTGTAGAGAAGGAGGTACACTTAATTGGGTTGTGTAGGTTGAAGGGGAGTGAGACATTCATAGTTGGAATTGTTGTAGGAGTCATTAAACCACAAAATCTATAAGTATTGTGATATAATAATTTGTATATGTATACATGTACACCTATATGGTGATGTGCATTTAGGACAATGCAAATTGTGGGCAGGTGATTGTAACACACTAGTTTTGATCCCCCAATGTAGCATTGTATATTTGTAACTATTATGAATGGTCGAGGGCCAAGCGATGTAATGTGTAAACATTGTACATTAAAAATAATAAAATGAAATACCTCATTGGCTATAGATGGGTAAGGACCATAGTAATGGGAGGCTATGATTCCACATTGTAGGTGGATTAATGGGGTTTTTTGAGGGTTTTCATATGCCTCAAATATTAATCCACCTTCATAAATCAATTTATATTTTCTATATTTATTTATTTGACTTATTAAGAACTTAATCATTGAATTCATGTAAGAGGTTGGGTGAGTAAGCTAGTCCACTCAATTATGATAGAATGGATTGAATGTAATCATCCTTGGGGGAAGAGTAAGAGTCAAACATGGATAGGAGAAGAGGAAATTCAAGAAGGAAGAATTGTTGTTTTTACAGTTGATAAAGAAGTGAGGAAAAATAGAGATGAATGTTGGGAAAGAGTGGGAAACCATAGTGGTTATTGAAGACAACTTGTTGAAGCTAGTAATTATGCTGAGAAATTACCCAAAGAGCATTTTTAAATGTTGCATGAGCACTCATATTGCAACTTGATTTCCTAGAGCCCCTAGTTGATGTTGGTTGTGGAGCCTGATTATATTTTTTATTCTTAGGTCTTTGTTATCAACCGTGTTTATACCCCATGAAGACTTTACACCTCAGAAGAATGTACACTCATCCATGTGGGGGAGTGCAAGGGGGGGTTACCCCCCCTATGGGGTATGGGGGGGATATCCCCCTAGATGGGGGTTCGAGGGAAAGCAGGCCCCTGACAAGAGTTTGGGGGACAACATTCCTTGATGGGTGTTCAAGGGCAAAGCCCCAAAAGAAAATTTTCCTTGTAAATGTGTATTGTAATTTCATAGTAAATTTGGATCGTTCATTATAAGGTCACAGATTTGACAGTAGAAGATGTTGTGGTTTTTTTCCCTGGAAGGAAACCCTATTTTATGAGGGAAACGTATTGCAGCTATGCATCATTGCGAATACTATATTCTCAGTGAGGAGACTGTGAGAGAAAGAAGAGGAAGTTATATTAGGTTTTTTATAGGTTGTATCCCTTCATTTGCTAGATAATAATAAAGGAAGGGCCTGGCAATTTCTCTGGTGGACGTAGCCTACACTAGGTGAACCATGTATATATCTGTCTCTATTGTATTGTGTATCTTCTATGTTTTATTTCTACATTTGTTTTATTTTATTGCTCTGCAATATTGTTTTTCTAACAACTAGTATCATAGCAAAAGGTAACTTACAAGAAAAGAAGGTTCTTGGTTCAAGTGGGAGCAATGGCAGAAGATGGAAAGTTTACGGTCGAGAAATTTAATGACCAAAACTACCAATTATGGAAGATGCATATGGAAGATTATTTATATCAGAAGGATCTATTCCTACCATTGGGTGGAATATCAAAGAAGTTGACGGCCATGAAGGATGAATAATGGGAGTTTCTTGAAATAAAGGAACTAGGAACGATATGGCTGAGCCTCGCAGTGTTGATGGCTTTCAATATTTTGAAAGAAAAGACAACAAAGGAGTTGATGGACACATTGGATAAAGTGTATGAAAAAACCTCAACATTCAATAAGGTATTTCTAATGAATAGATTATTTAATATGAATATGTCAGAAGGTGGGTCTGTTGCAAATCATTTAAATGAATTTAATACAGTTACTAATCAACTAAGTTCTGTAAAAGTGAAATTTGATGATGAGGTCAGGGATCTTCTAATCTTGTGCTCATTGCCAGAAAGATGAAATGAATTGGTCATGGCTATGAG
This sequence comes from Picea engelmannii, assembly GCA_009831015.1. NCBI lineage: Eukaryota > Viridiplantae > Streptophyta > Pinopsida > Pinales > Pinaceae > Picea > Picea engelmannii. The sequence continues at coordinate 439,082 of ML803751.1, read as the reverse complement.
TAACTCTGTCTCTGGTTCAAATAATTTAAAATTTTATGATGATGTTGGTGTTATCCTTAGTGAGGAAATATGATGGAAAAGAACAGGTGAGACATCAGGTAATGCGTTAAACATGGAGAACAGGGGAAGACAAAACGATAGATGAAAGGGCTTAGGGAACTGTGGGAAATATAGGAAGGGAAGATCCAAATGTAGATTTGGAAATATAGAGTGATGGAATTGTGGGAAGAAAGGACATCTAAAGAAATACTAAAAATCTCCAAAGAAACAAAGAGATGGACAACAGAAGAAAAATCAGAAAGCAAATGTAACAGGTGATGTGTTACAAGATGCTTTAATTCTTTCTGTAGATAATATTTCTAAGTCTTGGGTAGTATATTCAGGGGCTTCATTTCATTCCACACCCCATAAGAAGCATTTTCTAGAATACATTCAAGGTGATTTTGGACAGGTTCATTTGGGTGATGATGCACCATGCAAAATTGTTGGAATGGGAAAGGTAAAAATAAAGCAAAGCAATGGAAACCAATGGTTGTTGAAATAGGTAAGACATGTTCTATATCTAAGGAAAAATCTAATTTCAACAGGGAAGTTGACATGTGAAGGTTGTACATATGACACAGACTAGGCCCCTCTGCCTCGGCCACAGTCTCTGCGTTGACCTCCCGGTCTTAACGGATCGTTCTAATTTCACCTTAGAGACAAAGTGGATCTTTCAATTCCCCACTAGATTCTCTATTAAAAACTCGATTCACAGGTCCTTCCTTTTCCCCTGTCACGACTTCTGTGCATACCTGATCTCTTCCCGACAGAAATTTTGGGTTTCGAGTTTTCGCGATTCCCGTTGTCGAGAACCTCAGTCTTCTCGATCCCCTGATCTCCGATATCCCAAAATGTCGAAATGCATTCAATGGCATCTAGTCCCCATGGCTGCCTTCTGGTCCATGTGACCACTTTTCCATATGACCGCAGTCCTATGTCTTTCGTGATTTCGGGCTTTCAACTACCGAAACGCATGGACCCTTTGTCCTCAAGATTCCTGATCCTCTGAGTCCTGATTTCCTCAAATGGTTTCCCTTTCGAGATTTTCCTTCGAAAACCTATATTGTTGCCACGCATCCCCTCGAGATGGATGGTCCTCATCATTTTGTGATTTTGGGTTTTGAAACACCGAAAAGACTATGGGTTCTTTCCCTTGGAACTCCTGAAGTTCTGATTTTCGATCCTCTGATATGACAAAATGACGTCAGCTGGCCCCACAATGGAGCTTTCCACCCTGTTGGGGTTTCGGACTTCGCAATTCCGAAATGTGCATTCTTTTTGTCTTCAAGATTCGTGAAACACTGAATCCTAAAATGCCGATAGACTCTCTTCTCGGGATTTTTTCCGAATTCTCGGATATCCGCCACGCATCCTCCTATGATGGACGGTCCTTGATCATTTGGTGATTTCATGAAATCAAATGTTGATGTCCTCCTGTCCTCTTAAACCCTGAAATCCTGACATGCAAAATGTCGACGGGCTCTTGATCATCGCCCATGTGTCTCAATTGACAGAGGATCCTGATTTAGTCTCAGGATTTTGCTACTTGTGATTCCCCGATGTCGCAGTTTCTTTGTCAACTCTAAACCCCAGTAGCTGAAACACCAACGGGTTCTTGATCTCCACCACATGTCTCAACATATGGACGGTCCAGATCAAGTTTAGGATTTTCACTATGAAGAGACCCTATCTCCTGCCCTCGAGACTTCCGATATCTCGAATCTCGAAGTCCCAATATCCCGACGCCTTTCAGGACCTTCACTCTACTCGCGAGAGTTTAACCCTCATGCAACTCCTGTCAGATCCCACGACTGACAGGTATCTAAGTGAGGATCCAACATCTCATGATCTCCTGAGCTTCAAACTCTAGAAACAGCCGTAACCTCCTTGCTTCTCTATTAGATCGAACGGCTGGCGGGATTTCACTAATTCTCTATGAAGAATTTTGACTGTCCGTCTCTTCCATTCGATGACTTCGCAAGTTCGAATCCTTCTGAGGTTTTCCACGACTTCGAGTCTTTCAGGAAACTCCTGCATGCACTCCTTGCGGACCAACCTTCAAACACTTCAGTGTTGAACACCTTCGACTCTGTGCACTCCTTGCAGCAGCAGTCCTTCAATAGTTTCTTAGGTTTCAAACCCTGGATTCAAGCTTGGTATGTGCACACCTTGCATGACTCCTGCATTGAATCTACCCTTCAGAGGAAATGAGAACAAAAGATAACCTATCTGAGCTTTCAGAGACAAAAACTCTGAACCCTTTTGTCAATGCACTCCTTGCGGACAATTCAACTGCACTCCTTCCAGGAACTCTCACTCAAACAGAGAAACAATTGAAACTCATTTTCCTAACTCTTTCTTTCTCAGACTTCAAACCTAATTCTGAAATCATTCATTTATAGCATAGAAAGAAAATGTATAACAGAAAGAGTAAAACCATGAATATACCATTCAACATACACATACAAGAAACAAATACAACTTCATGAATCTGAATTAAGACTTCTTCTATTAACTCAAATCTTTGTACATGGGTGTTTTTAAAATACAGTTTTTATGTTCCAGCTCTGTATGCTCTTCTCTTGGTAATGTTCTTCCCTATTCTACAATAATACAATGAGGGTGTCTATATCCTTTTTCCCTCCGCTCCTAAAACTGTCTAATCTAAGAAATCAAAGCTACCTACTAACATAAATGCCTTCTTAGTCCTTCAGACGAGAGCGGGTCGCTGAAGGTCTGATTACAATCTATAAGTACACCTCTCCTTAACTATTACATTTACGTTTGGCGCATCCATATTCAAAAGTTTTTAAACAATTTATCATGTGTCTAAAATGTTTTGGCACTTTCCCCATGCTCGCTTGACGTTGGCGATGCTCCTGCATCATACTCCCTCTCTTGAAAATTTTCATGGGCTCCTGTCCATGAGATCTCGCACGGTCTGTCCATGCTTCTGAATCTCTGCTTCATTCTCCCAGCTGACATCTTCAACTGGATGTCCCTTCCACTTGACCAAGTATTCAAAGTATTTTTTTATTCCAGTCTTCTTGATAATTCTTTTGTCTAGTATGCTTTCCATCTGTGGCTTCTCTGCAACAGGCATCTGCTTTGTCCACTGGATCTCTGGTTGTTCATCACTTGTTCCTGTTTCCTCAGTTTTGTATGGGTACAAATCTGAGACATTGAATATCGGAGAAATTCCAATTCCATCGGGTAATTCAATCTCATAAGAATTTGCCCCAAATTTCTTCAAGACCTTACATGGTCTGATCTTCTTCATCTTTAATTTGTTATATGTCCCCTTCGGGAACCTTTCCTTTCTTAGATGTGCCAGAATCAAATCACCAACCTCAAATTGAAGTTGTCTCCTGTGTTGATCTACTCTGCGCTTATATTCTTAGCTTGAGTTCTGTAAACGCTCCTTCACCTGGCTGTGAAGTTCTTTCATCGCCTCTGTGAAATCTTTTGCACTAGCGCTCCTAGTCACAATTTGTTATGAATCTCTCAACTCAGAAATTCCTCTTGGCTGCATACCATAAACAATTTGAAATGGACTTTGTCCTGTGCTTCTGTTAACTAAGTCATTATAAGCAAACTCTGCCTATGGTAATATGTTGTCCCACTGGTTGTGGTGTTCTATCACCAAACTCCTCAGCAAGTCTCCTAAACTCCTATTCACGACTTATGTCTGTCCATCCATCTGAGGATGATAAGATGAACTGAACGATAAATTTGTTCCCATATTTTTCCATAAGGTTCTCCAAAAGTGTCCCACGAACTTAGTGTCTTGATTCAAAACTATGCTCCTTGGTAAGCCATGAAGTCAAATGACTTCTTTGAAAAATAGATTCATAATGTGAGTTGCGTCACTGGTTTTCTGACATGGAATAAAGTGTGCCATCTTGGAAAATCTATCCACCACCACAAAGATCGAGTCAAGCCTTCTTTTTGTTCTTGGCAACCCTAATATGAAATCCATGCTGACTACATCCCACAGCCTCTCAGGTATGGGAAATGGTTGATAAAATCCCGCATTCTGTCTCTTTCCCTTCGAATGCTGACAAATTCCGCATCTGTCCACGAATCTCTTGATATTTTCTCGCATTCCTGACCAAAAATATGACTCATTCAATTTTTCGAACGTCTTGTCGTGACCGAAATGTCTGTCCAATCCTCCACTATGTTTCTCCTTCGGCAAATTATCTCTCATGGAGTATTTTGGAATACAGAGTTGATTACCTTTAAATAGTAATCCTTCTTGGATCATGTATTCTGTCCATTGACTTCTGTCCCTGAGAGTTTGATTCTCAGTTGCTTCATATGCCTCCTTAAAATCTGGATCATCTCTGTACATGTTCCTAAGATCATCAAAACCGAGTGTTTTAACTCTGAACTCCTGCAACAACAAACATTTCCTGCTCAAAGAATCAACAACCTTGTTAGCAGTTCCAGAAATATGCTTAGTTACAAAAGTAAATTTCTGCATGTATTCAACCCATTTTACATGTCTTTGATTCAACTTTTCCTGTTGAGTCACAAACTGCAGTGCATGATTGTCACTGTATAAGACAAACTCCTTCGGGATCAAGTAATGTCTCCATTTCCTTAATGCCTGAATAATAGAATAAAACTCCTTGTCATACGTGGAGTATTTCACCTTCGCTTCATTCATCTTCTCGTTGAAGTATGCTATCGGCCTGTCCTCTTGACTTAAGACTGCCCCTATTGCAAATCCACTTGCATCGCATTTCACTTGAAATGTCTTTCGGAAATCAGGCAACACCAGGATTGGTTGTTCCGTGATTTTCCTCTTCAACAGATTAAAACTCTTCTCAGCCTCTTCTGTCCAGTGAAAATATTTGTGTCTCTTCTTCACTGTGTCCATCATTGGTGCACTAATTCCACTGAAATTCATGATGAACTTCCAGTAGAAACTAGCCAATTCGTGAAAACTTCTCACCTCAAATATGCTCTTTGGTGATGGCCAATTCTTGATCACCTCCACCTTATCTGGATCCATCCTCAATTTATCTACAGAAATAACAAAACCCAAATAGATGAGTTATGTCTTCATGAATGAGGATTTCTTCAAGTTTATCAGCAACTTCTCTTGCTGTAATCTCTTCATCACTGTAGCTAAGTGTTTTAGATTCTCTTCCTCTGTTTTAGTGAAGATCAATATGTCATCCAGATACACAATGACAAATTTTCCAATGAATTCCTTTAGGACTTCGTTCATTAGCCTCATGAAGGTACTTGGCGTGTTCATTAAACCAAATGGCATAACAAGCCATTCGTACAACCCTTCGTTAGTTTTGAAGGCTGCCTTCCATTCATCACCTTCTCTCATACAAATCTGGTGATATCCACTTTTCAAGTCAATCTTTGAAAAAAAAATTGCTCCCCTTAAGCAATCCATTAGATCATTCATCCTTGGTAATGGAAATATGTACCTGATGGTTATATTGTTGATTTCCCTTGAATCAATACACATCCTCTAGCCTATGTCTTTCTTTGGACTGAGTACTGTCGGAACAACACATGGACTCAAGCTTTCTCTAACCAACCCTTTGTCCAACAAATCCTAGACTTGTCTCTTGACCTCTTCATTCTCCTGAGGCATTAATCTATATGCTTCTTTGTTTGGTAAACTGGCTCCAGGTATGAGATCAATATGATGACTCACACTTCTGATCGGTGACAACGAACGAGGTAGTTCATCCACTACTATGTCAGCAAACTCTTTCAGCAGTCTCTGAACCTCTTCTGGTAGATCATCTACCCTTGTGCTGGTTAAAACAATCGTTGGCTTCCTGACCACAATGAATTGTGGTTCCTCCTTCTTGCCCTCAGTAAGAAGTTCCTTCCCACTCATGAGAAGTACAGTGTTACTTCAAGTTTCACTTCCTTATCTTTGATTGGAAGCAACATGTGAGTTCTCACATTCTTCTCTAGGGTGTATGTGTTCATCCTCCCATCATGAATCACATTTCTGTCATATTGCCATGGTCTACCCAGCAATAGATGACAAACATCCATGGGAATAACATCACAGAGTATCTTATCATTATATCCTCCTATCTTAATTTCAACTAAGCATTGTTCAGTGACATTTACCTGATGTCCTTTTTGTAGCCATGAAACTCTATATGGACTTGGATGTTCAATCATTTCTAGCTCCAGCTTTTCTACCATCTCCATTGAAACGAGATTATCCATGCTACCACTGTCCACAATGACCTTGCATACCCTGTCCTTGGTTTTTCAAGCAGTCTGAAAAATACTGTTCCTTTGTACTGTATTTTCCACCTCCTTCTATGGTGTTAAGAGAACTTTTTGCATCATCAACGATCTTTCGTGATGCAGACGCGCTTGCAAGCACGTCCGCTCACAGGATCTTTCCTTATTCCATGGCCTGAAGAACTCAAAATGTTCTTCTATTTCCCTATCAGGGAAATCTGCACCCACAACAAACCTTCACCGAATCTCCTTTTTGCAATCGGGAGATCGGACTTCGCGGCTTCACTAGATCATTGGTCGAACATTCAACCCTCGAATCCCCGATATCCGATGGAAGTCAACGTTGACCATTTCCTATTGGGATTTCCTCTATCACGATTTCGACACCCGTGATGTCGAGTAGTTTGTATCCCCGACTCCCGATGCCCGATACACCGAAACTTCGACACACGCGCGATTTTAATTTCTACACCCCGTCACCTCTATCGGGATTTTAGACTTTGCAGGATCGCAAATCCTGATGTCAATGTTTCGGGACTTCTCGCTGCAAAACCCCGATAAGGCATGCCACCTGTCTACCTGCTGACCCTTGTGGCCCCTCCCTATTCCTTAGCCGTCGGGATATTGTGTTTTGCGGTTTTGCGATTCCCGTTGCAATGTTCATGGGATTTTCACCCACGAAACTCCGATATGGGATTCCACATGTAGATCCTACAGCCTCTATGGCACGGATCAATGGTCTTGCCCCTCCTGAGCTTTTAACCTCTCTATGAAGACCTGCAGTATCTCCCCTGCACCTCCTTGAGATCTGACGACTCATGGGATATCGCGAATCCTCCTCGGAGAATACCAACCGCCCGTCCGTCCATGGCGATTCCTGCGAATGATTAAGTGTTCCTCCGCGGAACTCGTCCACCTGCGCACAAACTTGCAACACCTGTTCAAACACTTCCTAGCACAAGCTCCTTGTTCTTTCTCTTGGCGATTACTCTAAGTTTATATACCTCCTGAGCTTTTCCCCGGCTTCAAGTCCTTCAGAAAGAAACCTCTTGCTCGCACTCCTTGCGGAAACCATCAAACACCTCAAGTACTTGAATTCTTTCGACTCTGCGCACACCTGCAATAGAATTCCTTCAGCTCTTTCTCAGGTTTGCAACCCTGAACTTCACTTGGCCTGCACACTCCTTGCACGGCTCCTATGCTGAACTACACTTTTGAGAGAATGAGAACAAAAGCAACCCTATCTGAACCCTCTGTCAACGCACTCCTTGCAGGCACTTCGACTGCACTCCTTGCAGGAACTCTTGTTTAGATAGAGAAACAGTTGAAACTCATTCCTTCCCCCTTTCAGACTTCAAACTCAAAGCATGAAATCAAATACACGACATATAAAGAAAATGTATAACAGGAAGCAAACATTCGTGAGCATATCATTCAGCATCAATACACAGAGAACAACACAAACCATGAGTTTGAATCAACTCTTCTATAAATTCAAATATATGTACATGGGTGTTCTTAGACAGCTCTCTACATGCTCTTGCTCCAGTGCTTCTCCAATAATCTTCCATAATGTTACAATACACAATGAGGGTGTCTATATCCTGTTTCCCTCTTGTGTTCTCATACAGTATACTCTAGAATTAAATTTCTATCTACTTGCATTAACTACTTTAAATTCCTTCTACCTACTAAGGATGAGAGATAAAGGCTCAAGGTCCATTGACATTATACAAGTGTGCCTCATCTTAATGGATTCATTTAAGATGGCGCAACAACTCTCAAGGTGATTTCAAAATTTGTGCTGACTTGTCCAGCTGTCTCTCGCTTTCGCGCTGGCTCGCTTGATGTGGGCGATGCTCCTGCATCATACTCCCTCGCTTGAAAATTTTCATGGGACCCTATCCATGAGCTCATGCATGGTCTATCCATGCTTCTGTATCTCCGCTTCACTTTCCCAGCTAGAATCTTCAACTGGATCGTTCTTCCACTTGACCAGATACTCAAAGTATTGTTTTCGCCTGGTCCTCTTGCTTATTCTTCTATCCAATATGCATTCCATCTACATCTTGTCTGCAACTGGAATCTGGTTCATCCACTGGATCACTGGCTGCTCATCTCCAGTCCCTATTTCCTCAGCCTTAAATGGGTACAAATCTGAGATATTGAATATCGGAGAAATTTTGATCCCATCGGGTAATTCAATCTCATAAGTGTTCGCCCCAAATTTCTTCAAGACCTTACATGGCCCGATTTTCTTCATTTTCAACTTATTATACATCCCCCTCGGGAACCTTTCCTTCCTCAAATGTGCCAGAACCAAATCACCAACCTCAAACTGAAGTTGTCTTATATGCTTATATGTTCTACGCTTATACTCCTGACTTGAGTTCTACAATCGCTGCTTCACCTAGCTGTGAAGTTCCTTCATCGCCTCTACAAAATATTTTGCACTAGCACTCCTAGTCGCAGTCTGTTCTGATTCCCTCAATTCATAAATTCCTCTTGGCTGCATGCCATAGACAATCTGAAATGGACTCTGCCCTGTGCTCCGGTTGACTGAGTCATTATACACAAACTCTACCTGTGGTAATATGTGGTCCCACTGGCTGTGGTGTTCTGTCACCAAGCTTCTCAGTAAGTCTCCTAGACTTCTGTTCACCACTTCTATCTGTCCATCCTTCTGAGGATGATAAGTTGAACTAAATGCCAAGTTAGTTCCTATCTTTTTCCATAAGGTCCTCCAAAAATGCCCTATGAATTTTGTACCTCGATCCGAAACTATACTCTTTGGCAACCCATGAAGTCGAATGACCTCTTTGAAAAATAGATTCGCAATGTGAGTTGCGTCACTGGTCTTCTGAAATGGTATGAAGTGTTCCATTTTGGAAAATCTATCCGCCACCACAAATATTGAGTCAACACCTCTTTGTGTTCTTGGCAACCCCAATACAAAATCCATGCTAATCGCATCCCATGGCCTCTCTGGTATGGGCAATGGTTGATAAAACCCTGCATTCTGCTTTCTCCCCTTCGAATGATGGCAAATCCTGCATCTGTCCATGAATCTCTTGACATCTGCTCACATTCCCGGCCAAAAATATGACTCGTTCAGTTTTGTGAATGTTTTTTCATAGCCAAAGTGTCTTGCCAATCCTCCACTGTGTTTCTCTTTCAGCAGATTCTCCATCATGGAGCATTTCAGAATACACAGTTGATTACCTCTAAATAGTAATCCCTCCTGAATCATGTACTCTACCCACTAGCTTCTGTCTCTGAGAACTAGATTCTCAGCTGTTTCATACGCCTCTTGAAAATCTGGATCATCTGTGTACATGTCCCTGAGATCATCAAAACCTAACGTTTTGACTATGAACTCCTACAACAACAAACACTTCCTGCTCAAAGCATCAACAACTTTGTTAGTAGTACCAGAAATATGTTTTATCACAAAAGTGAAATTCGACATATACTCAACCCATTTGACATGTTTCTGATTCAACTTTTCCTGTTGAGTCACAAACTACAATGCATGATTGTCACTGTACAAGACAAACTCTTTCAGGATCAAGTAATGCCTCCATTTCTTCAGTGCCTGTATGATAGCATAAAACTCCTTGTCATAAGTGGAGTATTTCACTTTCGTCTCATTCATCTTCTCACTGAAATACGCTATCGTCCTGTCTTCTTGACTCAAGACTGCTCTGATTGCAAATCCGCTTGCATCGCATTTCACCTGAAATTTCTTCTGGAAATCCGGCAACACCAAAACTGGTTGTTCCGTGATCTTTCTCTTCAACAGATTAAAATTTTTCTTAGCCTCTTCTGTCCAGTGAAAATACTTGTGTCTTTTCTCCACTGTGTCCATCATCGCTGCACTAATTCCACTAAAATTCTTGATGAATTTTCGGTAGAAACTAGCCAATCCGTGAAAACTTCTCACCTCGAAAATATTTCTTGGTGATGGCCAATTCTTAATTACCTCCACCTTATCTGGATCCATCCTCAACTCATTTGCCGAAATAAAAAACCCCAAGTAAATGAGCTCTGTCTTCAGGAATGAGGATTTATTCATATTTATCAACAGCTTCTCCTGCTGCAACCTCCGCATCACTGTAGCCAAATTCTTCAGTGTTGGAAGATTGATTGTTGTCATTGATGTCAACCCTAGTCATGGGTTTTGGACCGCAAGATTGATAAAGGTATTTGGACATGAAGGAAAATTCACATGCATATACAACACCCATGAATGGATAGTATACATCATGTTGTTTC
>ML803751.1:411649-424496 GCA_009831015.1 Picea engelmannii | reverse complement strand
CAAAATAAGAAAGTGTCAGGTCGGCCCTAATGTTAAAAGGAAGTGACATAAATGGTATAAATAAATATCATTATACATTCATTTGATACAAGTCGAATTTTAGAGGGAAGAAGAAGTAAAAGAAGGCCGGATTTCAAGGGAGGGTGAAGTCTTTTGGTGATGTGTTCTAAGGTATGTTATTTTCAGGTCATCTTACCATTTTTGCTATAACTTTTCTTCTAGAACGAGTCATATGGTGAAATCGCTATGGTATTTAGACGACATATCACGGTACCTCTGGTAAAAATTTCAGCCCTTGATTCGCTATAATTATGGAGATACACTATGTGGAATATAGGGTTTGTGACTAGTCCTGAAACTAGTCAATAAACAGGTGTTCTGGGTAAAACAGTCATAACGTTTTCATACAGACTCCAAATGAAGTGGGACCACTTCCATTGGAAAAGTACAGACTTTGGTTTCTTGTGTGCGATATTTATAATCAAATGTTAAATATTGAGCGCGGGGCATGCTATACAAGTTGGGTCTTCTGAACAGACCAGAATTGAATAAAGTCTACCATTCTTTCTATAGCCTCTTTTTGGGGAGGATTCAAGGAATGAAAATTAGAGGAGTTTCAGATAATACATTGATTAACATTATCTACAGGATCAGAGTACTCCAAGAATTGAATAATTGCAGAAATTGAAGAAGTCTCAGAAAGCATTATCAGTTTCTATGTGATGATTGGTAGATGGTGATGATTTAATGTAAAGTTTTATTATCTCTCATATATTCTTGGGTGAAAGGAAGGGGAAAGGATAGAGAGTTCAAATATATCTTGATATTGGAGGATTATATCCTCCTCTTGGAGGTTTATCCCTCCCTTTACATTTGGAAGTTGTAGCTACCTTTGGAAGTCATTACTTCCCTTGAACAAAAACTATTGATTATTTCTCATATATTGTGCATGGTGTATTGTGGTGTATTGGTGTAACTCTTATAATATTGTTCATTGCTCATTGGATATAATTGAATGGTTTAAGTATAAGTTGAAAAAGGTTTTTTAATTGTACTTGATACTGATTCACCCCCCTCTCAGTATCAACATTCAGATGCTCTGCCACTGTTTTACTGTAAGCCAGTATGTCATCCAAATACACAATGACAAATTTCCCGATGAATTCCTTCAGGACTTCGTTCATCAACCTCACGAAGGTACTTGGCACATTTGTTAAGAAAAATGGCATAACAAGCCATTCATACAACCTTTCATTCATTTTGAATGTTGTCTTCCATTCATCACCTTCTCTCATGTGGATCTGATGATAACCACTTTTCAAATCAATCTTTGAAAAATATTTTTCTCCACTCAAGCAATCCAGCAGATCATCCATCCTCGGCAATGGGAACTTGTATCTAATGGTTATCTTGTTGATCTCTCTCGATTCAGTACACATCCTCTAGCCTCCGTATTTCTTTGGACTGAGTACTGTTGGAATAGCACATGGACTCAAGCTCTCCTTGACCAAACCTTTGTCCAACAACTCCTGGACTAGCCTTTTGACCTCTTCATTCTCTTGCGGCGTCAATCTGTACATGGATTTGTTTGGAAAACCGGATCCTAGTGTGAGATCAATATGATGACTCACACTTCTGACCGGTGGTAACGAATGAGGTAATTCATCCACTACGATGTCAGCGAACTCTTCCAGCAGTTCCTGAACTTCATCTGGTAAATCATCCACTCTCGTGCTAGTCAGAACAATCTTCGGCTTTCTGACCACAATGAACTATGGATCCTCCTTCTTCTTAACCTCGGTAAGAAGTTCCTTCCCACTCATGAGAAGTAATTTGTTGCTTACTTATAGCGTCACCTCTTTATCCTTGATTGGAAGTAACATGTGTGTCCTCCCATTCTTCTCTAGGGTGTATGTCTTCATTCTCCTGTCATGAATCACATTTTTGTCATATTGCCATGGTCTACCCAGCAATAGATGACAAACATCCATAGGAATGACATCGCATAAGATATTATCATTATATCCTCCTATCTTAAATTCAACTAAACATTGTTTAGTGAGAGTTACTTGGTGTCCTTTCTGTAGCCACGAAACTCTGTATAGGCTTGGATGATCAGTCGTCTCCAGCTCCAGCTTCTCTACCATCTCTGTAGAAACGAGATTATCCATTCTACCACTATCCAAAATGACCTTGCATACCCTATCCTTGGTCTTGCAAGAAGTCCTGAAAAGTCTAGTCCTTTGGACTGAATTCTCCACCTCCTTCTCGGGTGTCAAAAGGACTTTTCGCATCATCAATGATCTTCCGCCTTCAGCGTCTTCATCTTCAACATCCTGCCTCTGTGCTTCGGCGATGTGAGATTCTCCCCCTTATTTCTTCTTATCTGGACACTCGTAAGACTTGTGCCCATTCTTTGCACATATGAAGCATGCGATTACTCCACCTCTTCCTCTTATTCTACCTCGAGTACAAGGAAACGTGTTGTTGTCAGCATAATCTCCTCTCTGCGAGGTTCCACCTCTCTCAGTTCTTTTGCATTTAGGCTTAGGCCTGAACTTCCAATCCTCCTTGGGCTTCTGTTTTCTATCCTGGGCAACTGATTTGCCTCTGGGATGACTTCTGCCTCGGCCTCTCTGACTCTGCTTTCAGCTTAGCTTCTATTCCGCTTTCAGAACCATCTGATAAGCATCTTCTACCATTCAGATGGTTACCATGCTCATCTCATCCTGGATATCATATCTCAGACCATTCATGTATCTGGCTACCTTTTCATCATCGCTCTCCCGATGACCTGCCCTGATGTTCAGTTTATAGAATTCCTCAGTGTATTCTTTCACTTTCATCAACTTCTGTCTCAGGTTCTGCATCCTACTAAATAGAGTAATTTGATAATCCCTAGGGATGAATTTTTCCTTCATCTTCATGATCATCCTGTCCCAGCTCTTGATCTTCTGCTTTCCCTTGCAGTGTCTGTCATCTTGTAGTTCATCCCACCATAATGCCACATGTCCTTTCAATCTCGTGACAACATGCTTGACTTTCTTGTCTTCTTTGAAATCTTCATATTCGAAGTATGTGTCAAGAGCTCTAATCCAGTCTAGAAGCTCCTCTGCATCCAAGTTTCCCTCATAAAATGGAATGTCCATCTTTTCTCTTGCACCCATCCTGGAAATAGCTTTGATCAAACGTTCATTTGATGCATCTTCGGCTGCAACTTCTTCCTCGCGTTCAGCCTCAATTTCTCTTTCGGAATCACTGAGATCCCCTGCACTAGTTGTGCGTCTTTGTGCTATCTCCATGTCTTTGAGTCTAGCTCGCAGATCATGCATCTCTCTCTCCATGGCTATGTTTGTCATCTGCGTGCCTCTTCTCCTAGACATTTCCCTATCCTCTGGATTAGGTGATTGCATGTCCCTTCTCCTGGGTGGCATGGTGAATTCTTTTCTCTGCTACAGAAAGCAAAGAATCTTTCTGTTCTCTGATACCAAACTGACGCAGTCGCGCTCGCAAGCACGTCCGCTCACAGGATCTTTCCTTCTTCCATGGCCTGAAGAACTTGAAATGTTATTCTATTTCCCTATCGGGGAAATCTCCACCCACAACAAACCTTCACCGGATCTCCTTTTAACACTCGGGAGATCGGACTTCATGACTTCGCGATATTAGTGGTCGAACATTCGACCCTTGAATCCCCGATATCCGATGGCAGTCAACGCTGACCTTTTCCTATCGGGATTTCCTCTATCGTGATTTCGGCACTCACGATGTCGATTAGTTTGTATCCCCAAATCCCAATGCCCGATACGCCGAAACTCCAACACACGCGCGAGTTTGATTTCTACACCCCGTCACCTCTATCGGGATTTCGGACTTCATGGGATCGCGAATCCTGATGTCAATGTTTCGGGACTTCTCGCTACGAAACCCCGATAAGGCGTGCCACCTGTCTACCTATTGACCCTTGTGGCCCCTCCCTGTTCCTTAGCTGTCGAAATATCGCGTTTCATGGTTTCGTGATTCCCGTTGCAATGTTCACATGATTTTCACCCATGAAACTCCGATATGGGATTCCACGTGTAGATCCTACGGCCTCTATGGCTCGGATCAATGGTCCTGCCCCTCCTGAGCTTTTAACCTCTCTATGAATACCTGCAGTATCTCCCCTGCACCTCCTTGAGATCTGATGACTCACGGGATATTGCGAATCCTCCTCGGAGAATACCAACCGCCCGTCCGTCCTTGGTGATTCTTGCGAATGATTAAGTGTTCCTCCACAGAACTCATCCACCTGCGTGCAAACTTGCAATGCATGTTCAAACACTTCCTAGCACAAGCTCCTTATGCTTTCTCTTGGCGATTACTCGAAGGTTCTATACCTCATGAGATTTTCCCTGGCTTCAAGTCCTTCAGAAAGAAACCTCTTGCTCTCACTCCTTGCGGCAACCGTCAAACACCTCAAGTACTTGAATTCTTTCGACTCTGCACACACCTGCAATAGCAGTCCTTCAGCTCTTGCTCAGGTTCGAAACCCTGAACTTCACTCGGCCTATGCACTCCTTGCACGGCTCCTATGCCCAACTGCACTTTTGAGAGAATGAGAACAAAAGCAACCCTATCTGAACCCTCTATCAACGCACTCCTTGCGGGCACTTTGACTGCACTCCTTGCAGGAACTCTTGTTCAGATAGAGAAACAGTTGAAACTCATTCCTTCCCCCTTTCAGACTTCAAACTCAAATCATGAAATCACATACACAACATATAAAGCAAATGTATAATAGGAAGCAAACATTCATGAGCATATCATTTAGCATCAATAGACAAAGAACAACACAAACCATGAATTTGAATCAACTCTTCTTTAAATTCAAATATCTGTACATGGGTGTTCTTAGACAGCTCTCTGCATGCTCTTGCTCCAGTTATTCTCCAATAATCTTCCATAATGTCACAATACACAATGAGGGTGTCTATATCTCGTTTCCCTCTTGCGTTCTCAAACAGTCTAATCTAGAATTAAATTTCTATATACTTGCATTAACTATAAATTCCTTCTACCTACTAAGGATGAGAGCTAAAGGCTCAAGGTCCGTTGACATTATACAAGTGCGCCTCATCTTAATGGATTCATTTAAGATGGTGCAACAACTTCCAAGGTGATTTCAAAATTTTTGTTGGCTTGTCCAACTGTCTCTCACTTCCATGCTGGCTCGCTTGATGTGGGTTATGCTCTTGCATCATTCTGCCTTCAGCTTCTTCTACCTCAACATTTCACCTCTGTGCTTCAGAAATGTGAGCCTCACCACCTTATTTCTTATTATCTGGACATTCATAAGATTTGTGTCCATTCTTTCCACATGTGAAGCACTTTATTACTCCACCTCTTCCTCTTCCTCTACCTCTAGTACGAGGAAAAATGTTTCCATCTGCATACTGACCTCTCTGTTCAGTATTCTTCCCTCTCTGCGAAATTCCACCTCTCTCAATCTGAGTCTGAGGTTTTTTCCCGTCTTCTTTGTGTTTCAGATTTCTATCCTGGGCAACTGATTTGCCTCTGGCTTGACTTGTACCTCAGCCTCTCTGACCTTGTTTTCAGCTCAGCTTCTCTTCAGCTTTTAGAGACATATGATAAGCATCTTCCACCATTTGAATGGTCATCATGTTCATCTCATCCTGAATGTCATACCTCAGGCCATTCATGTACCTGGCAACCTTTTCATCATCACTATCTCGATGACCTGCCCTAATGTTCAGCCTATAGAATTCTTCAATATATTCCTTCATTGTCATCAGCTTCTGTCTCAAATTTTGCATTCTTCGAAACAAAGTAATCTGGTAATCCCTGGGAATGAATTTTTCTTTCATCTTCGCAATCATCCTATCCCAACTCTTGTTTTTCTGCTTACCTTTGTAGCGTCGGTTGGCTTGTAGTTCATCCCACCACAATGTTGCATGTCCTTTCAATCTTGTGACAGCATGTCTAACCTTCTTGTATTCCTCGACATCTCCATAATCAAAACAAGTGTCCAGAGCTCTAATCTAGTCTAGAATATCTTCAGCATCTAGGTTTCCCTCATAAACTGGGATGTCCATTTTTTTCCCTAGCACCCATCCTCACGACAGCTCTAATCAAGCGTTCATTTGCGACATCTTTCGCTGAAATTTCTTCTTCTTCATGTTCAACTTCATTTTCACTTTTGGAATCACTAATATCCCCAACACCGACTATGCACCTCTGTGTTGTCTCCATGTCCTCAAGTCTGGCACGTAAATCATGCATTTCTCTTGCCATGGCTGGGTCAGGCATCTGCCTACCTCTTCTTCTTGGTATTTCCCTTTCCTCTGGTGGATCGGGTGTTTTCCTGTCCCTTCTTCTTGGCGGCATGGTGATTCTTCCTCTTCCTTGCTACAGAAAGCAAAGAAACCTTTCTGGGCTCTGATACCAAACCTGACGCAGACTAGGCCCCTCTGCCTCAACCATAGTCTCTGCGCTGACCTCCCAGTCTTAACGGATCATTGTAATTTCACCTTCGAGCTGAAATGGATCTTTCAATTCCTCATTAGAATCTCTGTTAAAAACCCGATTCACAAGTCCTTCCTTTTCCCCTGTCATGGCTTCTACGCATACCTGATCTCTTCCCAACAGAAATTTTGGGTTTCGGGTTTTCGCAGTTCCTGTTGTCGAGAACCTCAGTCTTCTCAATCCCACGATCTCCGATATCCCAAAATGTCAAAACCACTTCAACGACATCTAGTCCCCATGGCTACCTTCTGGTCCATGTGACCACTTTTCCATATGACCGAAGTCCTATGTCTTTCGCGATTTCAGGCTTTCAACTGCTGAAACGCATGGACTCGTTGTCCTCAAGATTCCCGATCCTCCGAGTCTCAATTTCCCGAAATGGTTTCCCTTTCGGGATTTTCCTTTGAAAACCTAGATTGTTTCCATGCATCCCCTCGAGATGGACGGTCCTTGTCGTTTCGTGATTTCAGGTTTTGAAAAACCGAAAATCCTATGGGTTCTTTCCCTCGGAACTCCCGAAGTTCTGATTTTCTATCCTCTAATATGACGAAATGACATCAGCTGACCCCACAATAGAGCTTTCCACCCTGTCGGGGTTTCGGACTTGGCAGTTCTGAAATGTGCGTGCTTCCTGTCTTCAGGATTTGCGAAACGTCGAATCCCGAAATGTCGATGGACTCTCTTATCGAGATTTTTTCTGAATTCTTGGATATCTGCCACGCGTCCTCCTATGATGGATGGTCCTTGATCATTTCGCAAAATCAAATGCCTATGTCCTCTTGAACCCAAAATCCCGACATGCAAAATGTTGACGGGCTCTTGATCGTCGCCCACGTGTCTCAATTGACGGATGGTGCTGATTCAGTCTCGGGATTTCGCGACTTGCAATTCCCTGATGTCGCGGTTTCTCTATCAACTCCAAACCCCAGTATCTAAAATACCGACGGGTTCTTGATCTCTGCCACGTGTCTCAACAAATGGACGGTCCATATCAAGTTTGGGATTTTCACTATGAAGAGACTCGATCTCCTGCCCTTGAGACTTCCGATATCCCGAATCCTGAAGTCCCGATATCCTGACGCCCTTTGGGACCTTCACTCTACTCGCGAGAGTTTAACCCTTGTGCAACTCCTGTCAGATCCCATGACTGACGGGTATCTAAGTGAGGATCCAACGGCTCATGATCTCCTGAGCTTGAAACTCTGGAAACAACCATAACCTCCTTGCTTCTCTGTCAGATCAGACAGCTGGCGAGATTTTTCTAATTCTCTACGAAGAATTTTGACCATCCGTCTCTT
This sequence comes from Picea engelmannii, assembly GCA_009831015.1. Taxonomy (NCBI): domain Eukaryota; kingdom Viridiplantae; phylum Streptophyta; class Pinopsida; order Pinales; family Pinaceae; genus Picea; species Picea engelmannii. The sequence goes on along the minus strand of ML803751.1, from coordinate 416,673 downwards.
CCCTTCGACGACTTCACAGGTTCGAATCCTTCTGAGATTTTCCATGACTTCGAGTCTTTCAGGAAACTCCTGCATGCACTCCTTGTAGACAAACCTTCAAACACTTCAGTGTTGAACACCTTCGACTTCGTGCACTCCTTGTAGCAACAGTCCTTCAATAGTTTCTTAGGTTTCAAACCCTGGATTCAAGCTTGGTCTATGCACACCTTGCACAACTCCTGCATCGAATCTTCCCTTCAGAGGAAATGAGAACAAAAGCTAACCTATCTGAGATTTCAGAGACAAAACCTCTGAACCCTTTTGTCAACACACTCCTTGTGGACAATTCAACTGCACTCCTTCCAGGAACTCTCGCTCAGACAAAGAAACAATTGAAACTCATTTTCCTAACTCTTTCTTTCTCAGACTTCAAACCTAATTATGAAATCATTCATACACAGCATAGAAAGAAAATGTATAACAGAAAGAGTAAAACCATGAACATACCATTCAACATACACATACAAGAAACAAATGCAACGCCATGAATCTGAATTAAGGCTTCTTCTATTAACTCAAATCTCTATACATGGGTTTTTTTCAAATACAGTTTTTCTGTTCCAGCTCTATATGCTCTTCTCTTGGTAATGTTCTTCCCTATTCTACAATAATACAATGAGGGTGTCTATATCCATTTTCCCTCCGCTCCTAAAACTGTCTAATATGAGAATTCAAAGCTACCTACTACCATAAATGCCTTCTTAGTCCTTCAGACGAGAGCAGGTCGCTCAAGGTTTGATTACAATCTATAAGTACGCCTCTCCTTAACTATTACATTTATGTTTGGCGCATCCATGTTCAAAAGTTTTTAAACAATTTATCATGTGTCTAAAATGTGTTGGTGCTTGCCACATGCTAGCTTGACGTTGGCGATGCTCCTGCATCAATATCTATATTTATAGATAAGGTGTGGAATTTCACCAAAGGATAATTGGTTATAGCAAAATGAGAGAAGGTAGGTACATTGTATTTATGTATTGGTAATATTGAATATTTTATCTCTTTAGCTTCTAAAGGAGTGGATACAACATTGTGGAATCATAGGATTGGACACATGAGTGAGAAGGGGATGAAAATACTTCAAAAAATAAATTTGTTTCCATATCTTAAACAAATTGATTTGGATTTCTGTGAGCATTATGTTTATGGAAAACAAAAGAGAGTTATATTACTCAGAGTTGGAAAAGAAAAGAAGAGTGAAAGGTTAGAGCTTGTGCATACATATGTATGGAGACCAACTCTAGTGTCATATCTTGGTGGCTCTTGTTACTATGTTACTTTTATTGATGATGAAACTAGAAAAACTTGGGTTTATTGCATTCAACAAAAATCTAATGTTTTTGATACTTTCAAGAAATGGAAATCTTTGGTTGATAATGAGACATAAAAAAGGTTGAAGTGTCTCAAATAATACAATGGAGGTGAATATTGCAACAAGGAGTTTGATGATTATTGTTCATACCATGGGATTCACAGAGAGAATACAATTCTAGGAACACCACAAGAAAACGGTGTGTCTGAAAGGATGAACATGACAATCATGGAGCGTGCAAGGAGTATGAGATTGCATGTTGGTTTTTCCTTAAATTTTTGGGTAGATGTTGTAGATATTGTTGTTTACTTAATAAAAAGAGGACCTCCAAGTTCTTTGGATGGTGGAATTTGAGAAGAGGCATGGACAGGTAAAAAGGTAAACTATTATTTTTTGAAGACTTTCGGTTGTGAAGCATTTGTCCATCTTGATAAAGAAAATAGAACAAAGCTTGAGGAAAAATCCAAGAAGTGTACCTTTATTGGATACAATATTAATGATTTTGGTTATCACTTATGGGATTACGAAAATCAAAAAATCATTAGGAGTAGAGATGTCATATTCAATGAGAAGGTCATGTACAAAGATTAGTTGCAGGGAAAGATACAAGAAAAATAAAAACTAGAATACACAGTGCTTGTTGAGATCACTGAAAAAGAAATTCCAAAGGAACCAAAAAATAAAAATGTATAACAACAAGAGAAGCAGGTAACTCAAACTTGTGCAAGTGTTGTTAGAAGATCTGTCAGGTTAATTAGACCCCCTGAACGATACTCCCCTTCATTTTATTATTTATTATTGACTGATTATGGTGAGCCAAAATGTTATGAAGAGGTAATGCAAGTAGACACCAAAAAGAAGTGGGAGCAAGAAATGAAAGAGGAAATGGATTCTCTGGTAAATAACCAGACTGGGATTTGGTTCATTTTCCTACGGGAAAAAGAGAATTACATAATAAATGGGTTTACAAGTTGAAGGAAGAAGATGGAGGAAAAAAATAGTACAAGGCTAGACTTGTTGTAAACGGGTTTGCACAAAAGAAAGGTATAGATTTTAATGAAATATTTTCTTTTGTTTTTAAAATGAATTCAATTAGGACTATTTTAAGTCTTGTGGTAGTAGAATATTTGCATCTTGAACAATTAGTTGTAAAAAAATAATCTCCATGGGGATTTGGAGGAAGAGATTTATATGTAGCAGCCACAGGGGTATGAGGTTAAAGGGGAGGATAATTTTGTATGCAGGTTGAAGAAGAACTTGTATTGCCTAAATCAAGCTCCAAGGTAGTGGTATTTGAAGTTTGACAAGTTTATGACAGAACAAGGTTATAATAGATGTCATTATAATCATTGTGTTTATTTTAAAAGGCTAGAAAATGGAAGCTATACTATCTTTCTATTGTATGCAGATGACATGCTTGTTGCAGGGTCTAATATGCAGGATATAAATGTTCTCAAGAAGAAATTAGCTAATTCATTTGTGATGAAGGATTTGGGTGTTGTAAAGAAAATTCTTGGTATGAGGATAACAAGAGATAGGAAAAATCACAAATTGACATTGTCTCGGGCTAACTACACAGAGAAGGTGTTGGAGAGGTTTAGAATGCAAAATGAAAAACCAGATAGTACACCTTTGGCTGGCCATTTCAAATTAACTAAGGAAATGTGTCCCATGACATAAGCATATATAGAATACATGTCCATGGTCCCTTATTCATCAGCAGTTGGTAGCATGATGTATGCGATGGTTTGCACAAGACCAGATATTGCACATGCAGTGGGAGTTGTGAGCAGGTATATGAACAATCCAGGTAAAGAACATTGGGAGGAAGTAAAGTGTATTCTCAGGTATTTTATAGGTACTACTACTCATGCATTATGTTTTGAAGGTTCATACACTGTTCTACAGGGATATGTTGATTCAGATATGGCAGTTGATAAAGATAGCAAGAGGAGCACCACAGGGTATTGTTTTACTGTAGGTGGAACAACAATAAGTTGTATTTCGAAACTGCAAAAGGTTGTTGCACTTTCAACAGAAGCAGAGTATGTTGTTGCTACAGAGGCTAGTAAAGAAATGATTTGGTTACATAGGTTTATGGAGGAATTAGGAAAGAAGAAGGAGAATAGTAGGTTGTACTATGACAGCGAGAGTACCATTCATCTTTCAAATAACTCATCCTTCCATTCAAATACTAAGCATATACAACTCAGGTACCATTTCATATGATCCATCTTGGAAGATGGACATTTGAAGTTGGAAAAGACACACACTAGCCAGAATCCTGTAGACATGTTAACAAAGGGAGTAACTAGGGATAAATTGAGTTCCTACTCAGTTTTAGTTGGTCTTCAAGAATGAAGATGAATATGAGAAATTTGCTAGCTCCAAGAAGGTTCATAGTCCAGCAGATACAACAACAGTGGAGTTGTTGAGATTAGTCCCCAAGTGGGATATTGTTGGTTGTGGAGCCTGATTATGTTCCTGGTTCAGAGGTCTTTATTTTCAATCATGTTTATACCCCATGAAGAGTTTACACCCCAGAATAATGTACACTCCTCCACGCGGGGAGTGCAGGGGGGGTTTTCCCCCCTTCGGAGTCCAAGGGGGCTATCCCCTCGGTTGTCGGGTCTGAGGGAAAGAAGATCCCCCGACGAGGGTTCGAGGGACAACGTTCCCCAATAGAGGTTCGAGGGTGAATCCCTGAAGGAAAAATTGGCTTGTAAATTTCATAGTAAATCTAGACCGTTCATTATAAGGTCCCAGATTTGAGGGTAGAAGTTATCTTAGGGTTTTTTTCCCTAGAAGGAAACCCTCTTTTATGAGGGAAATGTATTGCGTCTATACATCATTGCGAATATTGTATTCTTGGTGAGGAGACTATGAGAGAAAGAAGAGGAAGTTACAATGGGTGTGTTGTAGGTTGTATCCCTTCATTTGTTGGATAATAATAAAGGAAGGACCTGGAAATTTCTCTGGTGGACGTAACCTACACTGGGTGAACCACATATATTTGTGTCTCTATTGTATTGTGTATCTTGTGTTTTTTATTTCCACATTTGTTTTATTTTATTTCTCCACGATCTCGTTTTTCTAACAACTTAGAGATTCCTGGGAATTCTATGTTCGAGCCCTAGAGGGGATGGATATTTTTTGAGGGACTACAGTGTACACAAGGAAATCTAGTCCTTTGGTTTGTGCATACTAATAGGGTGGTTGGAATTGTTGTAAGAATCATGTCACTATGTTTTAGTAGGAATTTGAGTTGTTAGAGTGGATTGTAAACACCCATAGTAGCTTGTCCGTCCTTGTGGAATCATAGCCCCAGCTCGAGGGTGTCTCATTGCAGAGAGAATTGGTGTATTAGAACCTATGGTTGGGAAGAACATTCTTCCTCTATAGCTAGTTCTGTAAAATATTTTTAAAAGATAAGTGATCTAATCATTGTATTGTTTATTGTGTGAATATTTTGTTGAATGTTGTCTTTAATTTATGCTATATATTCTTAATTGTTTTTGTGCATGTTTAAATAATTTACATTCATATTTTAAGGAATTAATGATAATAACACAAGCATATATGTCATGCTGCATATATTTTCACATTTGAATTGATATGTTAGTTGATTTAGTAGTATAAATCTTTCTTTTAATACCAATAATAATTATTTTCC
>ML803751.1:369787-407021 GCA_009831015.1 Picea engelmannii | reverse complement strand
CTCCAACGATCCATATGAGCGCGCCCGGATCAACGACGATGAAGACCATTCCGGACCCCCCCCCGCCTTTCTACCTTTAAACGGAAGGGGGGGGTCCGGAATCGAACAAGCAGCTTCCTACGGTTGAGATTTCAGTGCCCAGATCAATGGCGCCAAGACAACCACATCCTTCCCAGTTTCCCTGCCTTTAACCAGCGTGGCCCCTTTTTTCCCGTCATGTCATCTTCCTTTCCACCGTTCCCCTGCTGGCATGTGTCATCAACCCACCTCCCATATCTGGTCTGTATGGTCATCCCTTCTTCTCGTCATCCAACCATTGCTCGCCACGTGTCCCGCTCCTTTCCGCGTCAGCCTCTCACCAAAAGGTAAGTTTATTATCTCCCGTCTTCATCCCTTCCGCTTGATGTTCTCTGCTACGAATCATCCTCTGTCACCCTTCCCATACCTCACCACTTCTCCCACGCCCTCATAATCCGACGTCGTCACCCCTATCATGCGCCCCATCATTCGCTTAGAGGTCTCCACGCTTATCCCTCAAGCCATTCAGTTATTCCAGGTGGCAGCGCGAGAAGTCTTCCATATCCCCAGGTGTTGAGTTGGACAGATCGTCCTCGATCCCGAGAAAGCAGTTATTGAAGCGGTTGGTGGTGGTTAGACATCGCCTCCGCCTTAATGGGAAATCACGGCCATGAATTTAAGGCACGTCGATTCACCGTTGGAACTGTCGAAGAATTAAGATTGCGTCTGACATAAGTTGCACGATCTTTCAGATGTTGACTGTCAGAAGCCATGCAGACGCAAAGCTTTCAATACTACGTCTCGATTTTGTTGTTGTTGTTGGTTTGAGTATATGTAGGCGTTTTCGCCATTTTTGTATCTATCGATGGTTGAGCTGAGCTCCCGGTTGTAAACCTTTAATGAAGCATTGATACTCTGGTTATGTATGAACTCTTGAGACTTCTTGCCTGATAAATGCCAGTTTCTCTTGCATCTTTGTTACACTGTGTTAGAAACGCTCGGAATTGGAGGATCTAGTCAAGCTTATAGCTGTTATAGGATGATGTTGGATTGGATCATTGTAGCAGTTATGTTGTTTCTAGTCAGTTCTTGTGTTTTCCCCAGCGCCGAGTGACTTGGAATTGGAGGATCCAGTCGAGTCCTCCTCGGTTCCTTAAGACCCTGAACCAAGAGGATCTTGCATTCAGTGTCTTTCATCTACAGATAGCCATAAGCCTGTTTCCCAAGGCTGTTTGTTCATTTTCCTCCATAAGTCTTCCACCTACTCACCCTTTTTATCAACCCACTGGCTGAAGTTGGATCAAGACCTCCTTTGTCTCTTATGTACCAGATTGAGTCCCTGAGTTAGAGTGATATCCCCTCGAGTTTTCCTCCATTCGATCACCCTTTCAAACTAATTGTGACATTAAACTGATGGGCGTCAGGCTCTGCTCCTGCAAGCAATCAGGAGTGACTTCCGGCACCAACATTCCTGGCGCCGTTGCCGGGGACGAAGTTGAATATTTTCCCCAGGATTGAACGACAAAGATCAATTGATTCTGAAGGTGCATTAGATATCAGAACTCGAAGATTGATACTGTGCACCTGGTGACTCCATTGTGACGACTCCGCTGGGGAGAACCTGCTCTTTCAACTATGGCTTTGAGAGGAAGACACACGTGGTCGCATCCACACCTGCCTCTAGCGACACCTGAAGCTGACTTGGAAGCAGCGCGCAGAAGGGGAAAGAGCTCTGCGAAAGAAGTTTCCATCGCCGAAACAGGTTTTTCCCCACCTCCTTCTGTAAAAACTCCACTTTCTTCCTCTCATCTTCCTAGTCACCCTCCCTCTGAGGTTTCCCGTTTTCTGAATTTCAGGAGTGTTCCTGCTGAGCTTTCTCCTCCTGGTCTAGTGTCAGAAGGAGAGATCCTTGTCACTCCCCCTTCCCTGGAAGCTGTCCTTTCACACCAACATTTTTCTCAAAGTTTCACTACCCCTATTGTTGTTACTACTGTTGCACAGAAAGAAGCAGTTGCGCATTCTGGCCCGTTAGACTTCTCTCTGTTTTCCCCCTCGTCTCCTGTGAGAACCTCTGTTCCGACATCTCCCATCCATACTCCTTCTCCTCCAAGTTCCCCTCTACCTAACATCCCTATGGATGGTGTCAATCCTCCTCCGAATAGAATGGATGCCATAGTTGCTGTGAGATATGCTCCTTTAATCCTACCGCATCCTATGAACCCTCTCCCTGCTGGAGACTACTTGAAGTACATGCCCAAGTTCAGTGGGGAGGGAGACATAACTGTTGAGGAGCACGTGGCTGCTTTTTACAGTTATGCAGACAACCTCAATATAGAAAATGAAGATGTTTGGATGAGAGTATTTGTCGAAAGCCTGGATGGTGAGGTTAGAAAATGGTTTAGAGGACTGACCCCTGGATCTATTGCTGGGATTGAGGCTCTGGATACTGTTTTCATGAGGCAGTGGGGAGATAGAAAAGATTACATATATTACATGACAGAGTTTGGGTCTCTGAAAAAGTTGGAAGGAGAGTTGGTCTCTGACTTCTCCAAAAGATTTAATAAGATGTACCATAAGATTCCCGCAGAGATTAAGCCCTCTGAAGCATCTGTTCAGATTTACTATGTTGGTGCTTTTGACCTTAACTTCTGTCTTTTATTAAGAGAAAGAAGAGCCACCTCTTTAGCTCAGATGCAAGATGCAGCTATAGAAGTGGAATCCAACATACTAGCAGCTGATAGACTGAGGAATCGGGCCGACGTAGACAGAAGAAAGGGAAAATCAGAAGCCTCAACTTCTGGCCCATCATCGCCTCACCCTCAAGTGAATGAGATGACCCAGGTAATGAGCTTTATGAAAGAAGAGATGGAGAGATTAAAGGTGGAAATGAAGCAAATGTATAAGGGCCCTCAGACCACCGAGAATAGCGGAGGTTTCAGAAGGCCAAATAATATAGCTCCCCCGACTGTGCACAGAGAGAGGGGAAGAGATAGAGACGACCAAAGAATTCAGGCTCCCTTCCAGAACAATTTTGCTGTTGATGAAGAAGAAGGGGAAGCAGACGAGCCTGAGCCTAAAATCCACTCTCTAGAAGTCACTCCTCCTTTCCCTCATCTCACTCAGACTGCTTATGAAGAGTCTCTCATGGATGGTCAACTGAATGAATTGAGCAAGGGAGACAAAGCTAGCAGTGGTCGAGGCAGATACAATCTGAGGTCTGACAGAAGGGCAGCAGCACCTGAAGTTCCTGATCCATCCATTAGAACAGAAAAACCTGCTAATGAAGTAACAGACAGAGGTAAGAAGGCTCAACCTCTCTCCCCCATTGTCCATAATCATGTTCCTGAAATTAGAGAAATCCCAAAGCCTATATCTTCTTTCAATTTTGAACATGAAATTCAAAAGATCAGAATTCCTGTGCCGCTCACTGAGTTAATTAAACATGGGGAATTCAAGAAGTGCTTCTCTGAGCTGTTAAATTCCGAAGCCTCATACCCTCTCACAGACTCCATAAACCTCCAAGATGAAAGGCCTGCAGTTATCCTAGGTCCCATGGTAGAAGACAGAGATGACTCATCCCCTCCCTTCTACACATCCCTGAATATACATGACAAAGTGTTGCATAATTGCCTTATGGATTCAGGGGCCTCCCATAACCTCATGCCCAAAAATTTCATGGAGGAATTAGGACTGGAAGTCACCCGAGCCTATCACGACCTCTACTCTTTTGACTCCAGGAGGGTGCAATGTTTGGGAGTCATAAAAGACCTGGTAGTTTCCCTATTTCAGCTGCCCATGAAGAGTATGGTCATGGATATTGTGGTAGCTGATGTTCCCCCCAAGTTTGGCATGTTGTTGTCAAGGTCTTGGATAAAGAGACTTGGGGGAACCTTGCATATGGACCTCACATATGCCACCATTCCAGTCTTTGGAGGGGAACATAGGAGATTATACAGAGAAGCCTAGCTAGCCTACATTGTTAGTGACGAGGCTAACCCTACCAATCATCCCATCTATGCTTTGGACACTGACTTAGGCTCTAGTTTACTACAGCTTACCCACACCCCTGAGCCCCCCTTGCAGATCAAAAAGTAGCCCATTCTTAATCAGGGGACACCCCCTCCAACTTCCTCTGTTTGGAAGATGTTATTTGATGGAGCTTCCTCCAGTATGGGTGCAGGTGCCGGCGTAATACTTATATCACCTTGTCATGAGACCATCTCTCTATCATACAGGCTGGAATTCGAGGTCACCAATAATGTGGCAGAGTATGAAGCTCCGGTTCTGGGATTAAGAGCCGCATAAGAAATGGGAATCAAGGAAATAGCTGTGTTTGGAGATGTGGAACTGATTGTCCAGCAGGTCAAGAATGTTTATCAGACTAAGCACCCTCGACTTAGGAATTATAGGAACGAGGTATGGGATCTGGTTGATGTTTCCTTCCTGGCTTTTAACATTTCCCACATTCCAAGGGAGGAAAATGCCTCGGCTGACTGTTTAGCTTTCACAGCTAGCGTGCTCGAAGTTCCCACACCGCCTGCTGCCGGGTCTGATGCTGAAATAAAATATAGACCTTCTATACCAGACAATGTCAAACATTGGAAGGTGTTTGAGGATGATGAGGAGATTGAAAAATTTCTTCAATCTATTGATAACTTTTCTGCATCACGCATAGATGAGGAGCTCGATGTTGCAGGAGAGCTTGACCACCACCCTGGGGAATTTGTGAATAGGATTGTCGATCACCAGATCATTCAGTTGTCGGGCAATCACATTCCGAGAGGACTGATCCCGTTAGAAAGATTGTTCGACGGGAATGATGTGGCAGTAAAGGGTAAAGTCTCAGGTGAGGATGATGACACAGTTGAATGCAACATAGGCACATCTAAAGAGCCAAAGTTGGTCAAGCTGTCAAAGAGTTTGACTAAGGAGCAGAGGGATGAATATACTGAGTTGTTGAGGGAGTTTTCTGATGTGTTTGCATGGACCTATGAAGACCTCAAGACGTATGACACATCAGTCATTGAGCACAAGATTCCACTGAAAGAGGAGGCCAAGCCATTCAAGAAGAAGCTAAGACAGATAAATCCCATGCTTCTACCTGTCATGGAGAGGGAAGTGAAAATGTTGTTGGATGCCCAGATCATTGTCCCCTTGAGATATTCCGACTGGGTGGCCAACTTGGTCCTAGTAAGAAAGAAAAGTGGCGAAATCAGACTCTGCGTCGATTTCAGGAACCTGAACAGAAGCTCCAGGAAGGACAATTATCCCCTGCCTAACATGGAACACATGTTGCATAAGGTAACCGGTTCATCTAGAATATCCATGATTAATGGTTTCTCTGGCTACAATCAGATATCAGTCATGCCTGAGGACAGGGAGAAAACAACCTTCACCACTCCCTGGGGCACATTCATGTACGCCAAGATGCCTTTCGGACTGATGAATGCGGGGGCAACATTTCAGCGGGCTATGGACATAGCCTTCATCGGGGAAAAAGATGATTTCGTGGTGATTTATCTAGATGACATAACAGTCTTTTCCAAGACTGATAAAGAGCACCACCATCACTTGAAAAACGTTTTCCAGAAGTGTCAGAGGTTTGGTCTTTCCCTGAATCCCAAGAAATCCTTGTTTGCTATGCAGTAAGGGAAGTTGTTAGGCCATATAGTATCAGCAGAGGGAGTAAGAATTGATCCTAACAGGGTAGAAGCAATTCAGGCCCTGTCACTTCCCAGATCTAAGAAAGAGGTTCAGGCGTTTTTGGGAAGGATTAATTTTCTGAGAAGGTTTGTTTCAAATTTTGCTGAGTTGGTGAAACACATCACAGCCATGCTCAATAAGGGGAATGAAGTGAAATGGACCTCCGAGCCCAGAGAATATTTTGTCCGAATAAATAAAGCGTTGACTGAGGCGCCTTTGCTAATCAGTCCCGATTATTCCAAAGATTTTCTGATGTTTTCTTTTGCTTCTTTTGATATAGTAGCGACAGTCTTACTGCAGAAAAATGATCAAGGGCAGGAGCAGCCTATTGCCTTCTTTAGCAAGGCACTGAGAGATGCAGAACTCCGATATGAGATCACGGAGAAGCAAGCCTATGCCCTGGTGAAAGCCCTCAAGGATTTCAGAGTTTATGTCCTTCATTCAAGGATCACAACATATGTCCCTTCAACTTCTGTGAAGGACATTCTTGTATAGCCTGACATAGACAGAAAGAGAGGTAAATGGATCGCTAAGATCTTAGAATTTGATCTGGAGATTAAGCCCACCAAACTCATAAAGGGGCAGGGTTTAGCTAGGTTGCTGGCTGAATCCAATCTCAAGACTCTGGGGATTAACTTCATCAATGAGCAAGCTGAGTCATCCAGCGGGGCTCCTCAGATCATTATACCCCTAGCATTATGCCCCTGGTACAAGGACATCCTGTACTTTCTGAAAGAATTGAAGCCCCCTGATGGATTGGGAAAAAGTAAGGCCAGGGCTTTAAAACTCAAAACGGTCAGATATTGCCTTATTGACCAAGCCCTATACTGGAGAGACCCTCTGGGAATACTGTTAAGATGCCTAGACCCGCTGCAAGCCCAGAAGGTGATGTCTGATTTTCACAGCAGTCTCTGTGGGGGGCATCATTTTTGGAAGACCATAGCTCACAATATCCTCCAAGCTGGGTATTACTAGCCTACTTTGTTTACTGATGTCTGCAGAGAAGTCAGGGCTTGCATCAAGTGCCAGAAGTTCACAGGTAAACATCAACTCAAATCCCTGCCGTTAAAGCCTGTGGTAGTTTCAACACCTTTTCAACAATGGGGATTGGATTTCATCGGAGAGATTCATCCTCCCTCAAGTGTCCAACACAGATACATCCTCACTGCAACTGATTATTTCACCAAGTGGATAGAGGCTATCCCCACCAGGAGCACTTCTCACAAAGTAATCATCAGCCTCTTGGAAGACATCATAGCCAGATTTGGCTGCCCAAGCAGGATTGTAATTGATAATGCCTCCCCCTTCAGGTCTGAGCCTCTGATCAAATTTTGTGAAAAATTTGAGATTTCATTGGTTCACTCTACTCCATACTATCCTCAAGGAAATGGACTGGCAGAGTCCTCCAATAAAAGCCTAATCAAGCTTATCAAAAAGCTGCTGGAGGACAATCAGAAGGCCTGGGACTCAAATCTCAAATTTTCTCTCTGGGTCGATCGAGTGACAACTAAGAAGTCCCTGGGTCTCTAACCTTTCCAACTTGTTTACGGAATAGAGGTTGTTTTTCCCACTCATCTTTCCTTACCTGTGGAAAATTTCCTCCAGGTCCTTGAAGGAGAACCTAATCATATACTCAGAAGGATTCATCAGATGGTGGAAGTACAGCAGATCAGAGAACAAGTCATGAACAGAGCCTACCATCGTCAGCAGAAGATCAAGCAGGCTTTTGACAGGAAGAACGAGAAGAAGGAATTTGAGCAGGGTGATCTAGTGCTCAAATGGGATGCACCCAGGCAGGAAAAGGGCAAACACAGTAAATTTGATGCCCTCTGGATCGGTCCTTTCAAGATCCTTGAAGTATTTTCAAACAACACTTACAGGCTGCAGGATCTGGAAGGCAATGAAGTTTTTAGCAGCCCAGTCAATGGGCATTTCTTGAAAAAATGTTTTCTATGAGCCGCAGTCGGCTCTTTTTGTTTTGTTTTGTTTTGTACATATTGTTTATGTGTTCTATTTTTCGGACTAATAAATGACTCCATAGCCCAACAGCAAAGGCACTAAGTCTGCAAAAAAGTTCTTAGAGCATCACAGGGACGACTCTATCCCCCATGGAGCCAAATGTTAGTGATATTTCTTGTAAGGGGGGCTAGAACGCAAAAGGATGGGTTAAAAACCCACTTGTCCAAGGTTTCGGATGATAATGCGCCCAAAGTAAATCACGAGCAAGTTCGAATGGAGGCGATTTGCGCGCCCGGATCAACGGCGCATGTTGAATTCCGGACCCCCCTTACCTTTCTACCTTTAAGCGGGGGGGGGGTCCGGAATCGGGGGTGCACCTCTCCAACGGTCCAGATGAGCGCGCCCGGATCANGGGGGGGGGTCCGGAATCGAACAAGCAGCTTCCTACGATTGAGATTTCAGTGCCCAGATCAACTGTGCCAAGACAGCCCCGTCCTTCCCAGTTGCCCTGCCTTTAACCAACGTGGCCCCTTTTTTCCCGTCATGTCATCTTCCTTTCCACCGTTCCCCTGCTGGCATGTGTCATCAACCCACCTCCCATCTCTGGTCCGTGTGGTCATCCCTTCTTCTCATCATCCAACCGTTGCTCGCCACATGTCCCGCTCCTTTCCGCGTCAGCCTCTCACCAAAAGGTAAATTTATTATCTCCCATCTTCGTCCCTTCCGCTTGATGTTCTCTGCTACGAATCATCCTCTGTCGCCCTTCCCATACCTCGCCACTTCTCCCACGCCCTCATAATCCGACGTCGTCACCCCTATCATGTGCCCCGTCATTCGCTTAGAGGTCTCCACGCTTATCCCTCAAGCCATTCAGTTATTCCAGGTGGCAGTGCGAGAAGTCTTCCATATCCCCAGGTGTTGAGTTCACCAGATCATCCTCGATCCTGAGAAAGTAGTTATTGAAGCGGTTGCTGGTGGTTAGACATCGCCTTCGCCTTAATGGGAAAGCACGACCATGAATTTAAGGCACGTCGATTCACCATTGGAACTGTTGAAGAATTAAGATTGCGTCTGACATAAGTTGCACGATCTTTCAGATGTTGACTGTCAGAAGCCATGCAGACGCAAAGCTTTCAATACTACGTCTCGATTTTGTTGTTGTTGTTGGTTTGAGTATATGTAGGCATTTTCGCCATTTTTGTATCTATCGATGGTTGAACTGAGCTCCCGGTTGTAAACCTTTAATGATGCATTGATACTCTGGTTATGTATGAACTCTTGAGATTTCTTGCCTGATAAATGCCAGTTTCTCTTGCATCTTTGTTACACTGTGTTAGAAATGCTCGGAATTGGAGGATCCAGTCGAGCTTATAGCTGTTATAGGATGATGTTGGATTGGATCATTGTAGCAGTTATGTTGTTTCTAGTCAGTTCTTGTGTTTTCCCCAGTGCCAAGTGACTTGGAATTGGAGGATCCAGTCGAGTCCTCCTCAGTTCCTTAAGACCCTGAACCAAGAGGATCTTACATTCAATGTCTTTCATCTACAGATAGTTGTAAGCCTGTTGCCCAAGGCTGTTTGTTCATTTTCCTCCATAAGTCTTCCACCTAGTCACCCTTTTTATCAACCCACTGGATGAAGTTGGATCAAGACCTCCTTTGTCTCTTATGTACCAGATTCAGTCCCTGAGTTAGAGTGATATCCCCTCGAGTTTTCCTCCATTCGATCACCCTTTCAAACTAATCATGACATTAAACTGATGGGCATCGGGCTCTTCTCCTGCAAGCAATCCAGGAGTGACTTCCGACACCAACACCTACCTCCTCATCATGTGGATGATTGTGCCTTTCCTCCTCCTCCTCTTCCCCTGCAGGTATGTCTTGAGTGAGGACTGGAATCATCCAATCATATTTCCAATCCTTGATGGCCATTTCTATGTCCCCCTCCATGATACAATAGCGCAGTTTTAGCCATTTCTTGTTGGGGTCCTCCCGCGCTTGGATCCACATCGCATGTCAAGTGTCCTTGAACTGAGCGATGCCCTAATAGTATGCAACAGCCTGCAGTGTTATCCTCCAAATGTTGGTGATGGTCTCATGTAGTTCCCAAAGATATCCTTCGAATATAGTTGTGTTCATATTTTTTTTCCTAGCATCCGAAGTGATGCCAAGAGAGAAGTATCTCACTCCATGATTGGGTTTGGGTCTGGTGGCAAAAAATACATAGTTCGGTTCCTTCCATCCCATAATGTCTATCATCATGATCAACCATGAATAATGAAATTTTGTCCCTAGATCCTACATATCCTTGCAGTCACCTAGAAACAGATTCAAGAGATAAGGGGCCTAGTTTATTGTGGTGCCCTCGACACACTTTGTTGTAGTTGCAACAACCCTGGTCAGGACTTCCTCCTTGCAGCATTTTCTGAGGAGCTTGCAGGACATGATTTTTGCGACCATTTTTGTCGTGATGTCAATGATCCATTTGATAATGATTCTGCACATCCCCCTTTTAGTGCCATATTTATTTTTCATCTCCTCAGTGAGTGCTTTCTCCTTTGTTTTGTCCTCACGAAATTGTGCAGGATCCATGCCCCGTGATGGAAGCCCTGTAATGTGCACGATGAGCTCTACGTCTATTGAGACGATCATTTCCAGCCACAAATATGGACCATGTGTGACTTCCATCAACTTATTGAAGCAATTGTTGGCATAATGTCCTTTTCCAAAGTGTGGTAGGCCAAACAAACCTAAAATCTAGGTTTTTTCCAATCCTGTTGCCCACTGGAGTGGTTGATGAATCGGTTCCCCAAAGGGATATATACCCATAGTCTATAGGTATAATTGCTTCACGAACTCTGGGAACATGTCCATGTCCATTACATCATGGTCTAAGTGCTTTAGTTTTTCTACATAACCTAACAAATTTTCTTTTACCCATACCCCTTCTGGTATGCACAGAAAAAAAATTCTAGCGGCAGGTTGTCTGCATGGTGACCTAGGTACTGTCTTCTTATCCTTCGTGGTGGTGGCTGACTCAAGGTTCTAGCCACCATTGGTCATTATTCGACATATTGTTTCATCCATCTTGTGACATCTTCCACTTCTCCCTCCTGTGGGTGTTTCGACACAGTTGTCTATGATTCCTCTTGCTTGGCCACTGCTTCCTGATTTAGGGTCGTCCCATTGACTCTTGAAGCTTCCTCATGGTTTTCTGGTTGCACTTGACAACTTGTGTATTCATTCTGTCAGCCCTGCCCCTCTTCATGCATATCCACATCCATGCCTAATAGTACTTTCTGTTGGGTTTCTTCCACAATGGGTATGGGGTTTACAGGTGTTGTATCCAATGATGGGATTTCATCCACATTGACGACTTCTGGTGGATGCTATTTTCTTTCCTGCGATTGTGTTTGTGCTTTGGTCCTAACTCTGTATTTTCTAGCAGTATGGATTGGTTCTTCTTGTTTGGTTGGTTCCATGGTGGGAAATATGGTCGTTCACCGAGCTCAGTAACCTCTACAACCTCTGTAAACTTTTCTCTATGTTTTGTATGCTCTATCTCTCTCTGCCTCTTCCAATTTCGCAATAAGATTTTTTTTCCCATGTCCTTGATTTGTATGGGCGTCATGCGAAGCATGTCGAAGATGTTACATTTATTATGGATGCAATGAAAATATAGTTCCTTCATAATTTATATTACTCTCCCTTGTCATCTTCAGTTGGCGCGATTAATGAGGCATCCCATCAGTCATTTCTGGCATTCAATTCCACTTTCCTTCGTCACTTAGCACTTCTTTTTCCATCTTCGCCTTTCCCTCTTGTTTTTGTTTCAAAATTATCGTTGTCCTTGTCTTCGTCAGGCTTGTATTACTAAGTGTGTGTTCTCCTTCTCCTTTCGGCACACTATACCTATGTTGGTACTATTTGATATCTTGCTTCTCTCTTTTTTTCTTTTTTTCTTTTTTAAATTGCGCGGTGACTTTCAAGTTATGGGTGGTCGACTTTCCTTGTACAACTTCAGTCGGATCCAATTAATAATCCCTCTAAGTTTTTCACCTCCTAAGTCCTTAAAATGTACATCTCCCCCATATGTGATAGATTTTACTTCGTACATTCCTAACCAGTGTATTCTGAGTTTTCTTGGATGTTGAATGGATTTGTTGTCATACATCAACACTAAGTCTCCTTCCTAGAAATTTTTCTTCTTGATGTGTCTATCATTCCAAGCTTTGTCCCTTGTCTTTTGAACTTGTTGGTGGAACCCTTATAGGATCATATATTCCTCCATGATCATCAATTGATTCAACCTATCCTGTACTGCGCCTCGTTCTGTCATGTGTGTAATCGTGGCTACGCGCAGACTGGGTACAAAAAATTCTAATGACACCACCGATTCTTAGCCCTATACTAATCTGAATGGCATGTGTCCGGACAACTTCTTGCATGTGATCTTGTAAGCCCACAATACTACTAGTATTTGGAGGTCCCAATCATCCCTATTGACATTACAGATCTTCATCAGTGCATTCTCAAGGATTTTGTTAAATTCTTCTACTGTTCCATTTTCCTGTGGATGATATGGAGTGCTCTTTTGATGATGGAATTCAAATTCTTTAGTCATAACCTTAGTAGTGTTGTTAATTAAATGAGTTCCTTGGTCGCTCATCAAAATTCTTTGGCAACCAAATATAGTGATTACTTGTTCAAATATGAAGTGTGTTGTTGTTACTCTGCTGCAATCTTTGACTAGTGTTGCTTCTGCCCATCTTGTTAGGCATTCTGTCACGGTGATAATGTACCTTTCTCCTGTCCTCTTTGTTGGTGGGTTAATTGGTCCCACAAATTCTATTACCCATTTTTCGAATACATGCAACTTTACCTATGGTTGAAATGCCATCTCGTCCTTTCTATTGGGTTTACCAACCCTCTGATAGACATCGTATCTTTGGCATTACTCTTTCAAGTCTTTGTGAATGGTCATCCACCATAGTCCTGCATGAAATACCTTCTGCGCGGTAGCTTTTCCTATGTAATGTCCTCCTGCTATTCCCTCATGGGATTCTTCTAAAACCCTTGGTATTTCATGTTCTAGCACATATCTTTGCAAGATGTTATCTACGCCCATTTTGTATAAGTGTACTACGATCAACTGATAGTCTGCAGCCCAGATTACCATGTTTTTCTTCCATGGGGTGTTATATTCCTATGGTGTAGTGTCCATACTCAAGTATTGGATGATGTCTATAAAGTATTCATCGACGATTTGGACTGAAAATAACTGTGTGTTCGGAAATTTTTCCTCTAAAGTTGTAGTTTCTTCTCCATTCGTAACCCTTGATAGGTGGTCAAGTCCTACATTCAACTCTCCTGGCTTGACTATTACTTCAAAATCAAACTCTTGAAGCAGTAGTAACCATTGAAAAATTCTTCCCCCCAACACTAGATTGTTGACTAGGTATTTAATGGCTGAGTGATCTGTGAACATTTTAAAATGTTTTCCCAATAAGTAGTGTCTGAACTTCTACAATGCGTAGACCATATATAGGCCTTCCCTCTCTGTAGTGTTATATTTTTTCTATGATTCTGATAGTTTTTTGCTCGCAAATGCTATAGGATGATCCATATCTCTCGCTCCTGGCTATGCCAAAATAGCTTCAAGTGCTATGGCTGATGCATCTACATGTACATGGAATGTCTTCTCCCAGTCTGGAATTACTAGTATTGGTGCAATGACCATTTTTTCTTTCAGCGTATCCTGACCGTGTTGACAATATTCATTCCACTGAAACTTTGTATCTCTCCTTAACAGTTTCTCCATTTGTGCAATTATCTGCACGTACCCTTTGAACTAGCTACTCCAGTTGGTGTTCCTTGTGTAGATGTACTTCTTGCTGTCTTTCTTCTCCCAAAATTTGGTTTTCTAAAAGGTGGTGTTCTCTTTGGTGTATTAGTCACACATGGGTTTATGGGTTCCACACTGACATTAATATGAATAGGATTGTTGCCTTATCTTCCTTCTCGTGGAACTCTCCTCTTCCTCTCATATGTTGCGCGCAGGATTTTCTCAATCTACTCCACATCCCGAAGATCCTCTACCTCTTCTTCATCACTCCCCAAGCCTTCCCTTGTGACTACAAATCTCTTCTTGGTGTTCACCTTGTATTGGTAGGGTACCCCACTGTGCATCTTTCCAGCTGTCGCCATGATTTTCTTGGTCTATTTTTCATCCATCATGATTGGTTCCAAGGGTTTCTCCTTATTTTCTTTATCCACTTCTCCTTCCATTTCTCCTCTTTTTGTCAGTGCTTCCCCCCTTCAACCATGCACGCAAGGAATTTTAGTTTTCTGACTCCATTGTCATTACACCTTTTCTGGTATAGAAGTATCTTAATATAAGTATACAATGATATAATATACCTTCCTTGAGTTTCGTGTAGAAAATCTTTCTCTTCGGTGTTGTATGACTTCATTGTATCTACTGCAAATTATGTTATAAAGCCTGCTACAATACTGTCGAGCCAAAAATCTACTGCGTGAGTGAATTTTTTGTTCACCTACTATAACTACTCAATTTGAACCGAGTTCCACTCTAATTGTTGGATCCAGTTTGTTGTGTGGTTATCCTTCCACCTCAATATCCACTCCTACAATAAGTGTGGAAATCATAGAAAAAGACTTCATTGAGATTAGTAAACACATACTTCTCAAGGTATTTGTGTAGTGTTATTCTAGGGTTTCTATTATCTTTTTGATCAAACTCCAGATCCTTTGTCTTCGACTAGCTTTTGATCTCTGCTTTTGTGGGATTCTATGGTCTCAAAATCCCCTTCTAGCAATTCATTATTTTCACCTTCTCCTCATTCGAGTTAGTATTCCCTTGACCCTCCTTCTGTAGATCTTACAAGTCTTCAACAAATCCCATCTACTCGATCCTATACTATTCCAACCAATGACAATGGAACCATTTTTTGGTTATAATTTATATGCATGAGTTTATATCTTCAATACGCTTGACCCAGGGTTCATGTCTACTGGGGTTCCAACAAAAACTCTAAAACTATCATCCCTCATGGTAAACCAGAAGGCAACGCAACACACAGAGTGCATTGTGAAGACTCACCCGAGATAGTTCTAATGGGTGAATTCAATACTCAAGTGTTTGCAGTCCATGATTGAGTGGATATTTGAGAAGTATGCACTAAGAGTTCTACTTAACTTGTTAATGCAATAAATTTTCATTCACGATTATGAATGGAATATAATCAACTAATTCAGTTATCATATCAAAGAATACTTAAAAAAGTAAGGAAACATATGCATCCAATCACATAACACAGGTTTTACTGTGGTTCACCCCCTCTTGGGCTACGTCCACAAAGATCTGGCTCTTAAACTCCTTTATTATAGGAGTTCCAAAACTACAACACCACGTGCTTTACAACTCCTCTCAGTTGGGTCAATATCTATTATGAGGTGGAATAGATCACACCAGGCTCCTCATCCTATGATCTAACCCTCAAGATCCACCCCCCTTACTTCTCTCCAACTCTACAGCTTACAAAATTAGGTCACATAGAAAATATTACAACTAGGCATCAAAACATGACTCCTCCTCAAGACCCTCTACATCCGCCTCTATCTCATGTTCTAGCCTCCTCTATGAGACTTAGGTATCTATATTTATAGGTTTCTAGCTCATCGACCATTACACTGTAATACAAAAACCCTTACCCTAACGTCATTAGGTCTTCCATGTATGTGCGCATGTTGTTCTTCTTTCCAGCTGTCGCTTTCCTCGTGCATGCCTTACTTCCCAAAATAGCCTTTATTTCTGCTTTGGTCTACTTCCAACATAATCCCATATGAAAACTAAAACATGAGCTCAAATTTTCCTTCAAAAATATGGATAGTATGTGTTATCATTGAAAAATTGCTCACAGAGATATAAAAGTGATCACTGGAAGATTCATCAATCCAATACATCAAGGTAGACGTTCATGGAAATTAACACACCACATTCAACAAACAAAAAAAATACACAAAGTGGTTTTTGGTTCATCTGTGCAGAGAAACGACACTGTATTTCACACAATTGGTGCACATCTGCATGACTATTCCTTTGAAATTCATGTAGATCAATAGACGTGCCATTTCACCAACTTTTTGGTGCATTGATGACTAAAACTCCCATCAATTGTGTTATAACCCTAAATTGCACCACACATGCTTACCTGGAATCAGGCCAACTCATATCCCTTCTTTGCCAAAAACTACTGAACAACTCTTCTAAAAAATCCATTTTTAAAAGTACACGCTAGCTGGCCCACTACAACCCGCGTGTATCTACAAAGTACACACTAGCAGGCCCACTACAGCCCGCGTGTACCTTCAGAATCATGAAAAAAAGGAAAGTTGCCGACGGGACAAAAAGCTATGGGTCAGTTAACTGAAACTCCTGGCCATGCATGGCCGAGGGTTCATCCAAAACCCTAGCTCCTTCTAGCCTATAAAAGGAGGGGTAGGTGTACCATTTGGAGGAGGAAAAAAGATAGTGAAGAAACTCTGCCCATTTACAGAATCCATTGTCCCAACCCTTTAGCCTTTCCTCATGCCAAAGGATATTTAACGCAAAGTAGTTGGAGGACAGAAGAGGAGGAGCCCAGGATCAGGATCAAGGAGCGGTGGTCGGTCTCAACTTTGATTGTAAGTTGATTCATTTTTCAAATAATAAAAGAATACTTTTCCCGTCCCGATGCATGAGTTATCTATGGTTTGTTTAATTTATACTTAATTTCTAACCCTCAAGTAGAGAAGTAGCATGCATGCATAGTTGTTTGTCTTGATTGCAGGTTATCTTTGGAAGGAGCAGTGCAAGCAAGTGGTCAAAGCACAACGGAGGATCTACGTTGAACGCCAGAGACAAGGTTAGTAGTCATTATCCATGCATGTATTGTGAAAGAGGTGTTTAAGTTTCGGGTTGTAGGTTAAAAAGTAATTTCTTTACGGTCAAAATATGCATGCAAGTCTGACCCTAGTTTGCTAGTCCGTAGGGTATTTTTCCCAACAACAAAGTTGGCAACCATACTGGGGAAGATACTCTTTATGGTTTCCGGATTTAGTTGAGTTTTTTGGGTAGTTTAAAAAGATTATATTTTCTGTTTCTTTTCCTGTATTTTTCTATAAGGTCTGAGCTAGCAGGGAGCCTGGTTCTTTATACCAGTTTTCCCAGACTGTTGCTTGACGGTAATTGTCGGGACACATAGAGGTACACGCGGTCTGCAAAAGGCCTGCACGCGTGTACCCACGCCCTAACCTCTTGCAGCCCGCGTGTGAACGCTAGTTGTAGAGGTTGCAGTAGCGTGTAGGAGTTCATAGAACTTTAAGAGGCAGTCCTCCTCTTCCCTATCAGAATTATACATTCTCAGGAGGTTTTCTGGAATCCTGTCTGAGTCTTGCTGGTTCACGGTCCTGTCTCAGTTTGTCTTTTTGTGTCTTGTTATTCCTTGCGATTATTTTTATTTTCTGTTAGAAAGAGCATTCAAGCCTTCAAGGGACCCTGGTTGTCAATACCAAAGGCCTCTTCCTAGTCTGGACTGCCTATTTTTATCTTTGTCTTAGAAGTTATACATACACGTGGCCTATACAAGGTCAGCCCGTGTGTACACGCGTCCTGTTTCAGCTCAGCACATGTTCGCACGTGTGTTGTTTTAGTGACAGTAGCATGCTTGACAGGCTACTTTTTGTTCAGGGTGGGGCAGTCATCCCCTCCTTTGATGAGAAGTCTTCCTCTCAGGTGTTCGAGTCTAGGGTTGAACAGTCAGTAGGTTAGCTCATCTTACCCTTAGCCTGCTTTTTCTCAGTTGATAGTTGAACAGAAAATATATAAAAAAAAAAATACTTTTCTTTATGGTTTTTAGGCAAGCTTAAGATTCTTTGTTTTATTTATTGCCATTGTGTGCCTTTAATCTGATTCTTTTTGATCTGCTCTTTAAGCCAGAATTTGTCTTTCTTGGTTTTGTGCTTGTCGGTATTTTCCCTTTGTTGCTTTATTAGCAATTAAATAAAATAAAAAAAGAGAAAAATATTTTCATTTTCTTCTTTGAGAGCATGTTTCTGCATCATTAGCTAGGGAGAAGTCTTTTGTTTCGTAAGTTTTTGTAGTGCATTTAGAGCATAATTAGCTCATAGTCGAGCGAAATTTCTTTATTTTTGCTGCATAAAATCTTAGAAAAATTGAAAAGAAAAATAAATCTTTCTTTGTGAAAAGTTGCTAAAAATTTTGCATTTAGTAAAAGTCTTTTGTTTCCAGATTTTTTCATTTATTTTTTCTTTCGTCTTTACACACCATCAGTTTCACCTTCATTCCCCTTGACGTAAGAAAAATCCTTAAAAGAAACGATAATTTAAAATCTATTAGACTTTTTGTTTGTAGGGTTCATAAACTAGTTCAGGACTAGGGCCTTGGATTAGGTTGGAGAGGAAACTCTCCAAGGCCATTCAAAACCAAACATTAGAGTCTATGATAGGGAGTGTAGAAGTCTAGTTTCATGGAAGTTATCCAGGACCCCCCTCTAACACAGGGGATAAACACAAGGTCGCGTGCGGAAAGGTAGCGGAGATAACCCCTCCAAAGTCGGACCAAGCTTAGTGGAGAACACATATCAAGGGTTTGTTTTGGGATTCTGTCATTTGCATTTGCCACAGGGATTCATGGGTCTCGAATCCATTTGAGGTCCTCAGTTGTCTTCTAGACCATTTTCTCTTGATACCCTTGACAGGTTTCTCTCTTGATACCCTACTCATTGTAGTCTACCCGACTTTCGACTATACCCGCCTGGTGACTGTTCGCGTGCTAGCAACCTAGTTGCCAATATTTTTAGGGACATACACAGGTGACTGCGGGGGTATACTGTGGTACCTAGGATAGACATCGGGCCATGATTTGCAAAGTATACACGGAGGGTGCTTCCGTGTTCGAGTTTCACTTGCACCGGTAAGTTGCTCTAGTGTTGTTTGTTGTAACTGTTCTTCCAAATAGTTTAGTGATTGCTTTTCTTATCTCTTAGGGGATTCTTTTTTAGTGTGTGTTACTGTTTGAATGTGTAGAATACCTTAGCGTTTCTTGGAGCTTCTCACACAGTGGAGGATCCCGAGATCCGCCGATCATGAGGCTTCTGGGCCTGCCGTCGGTTATACTGGAGCCACCCCCGCCACCACTGAGGCGGAAGCTAGACCAACAAGGGTCTTTTGAAGTGATTGGGTTACAAACCATTGTGCCCGAACAAATCTCGGAGGAATCAACCACCAATCTTGGCTCGGTTGAAACCCCAACCACTGATACCTAGCCACCGGTTATAGTACCAATCCAATTTTACGAAAGCCTGCCAGTGCCTCACACAGCTATGGAAACAAACGTTGTTACTTCTTCTGGGAATTATTCCATTCCCACCACAGTTGCTACCACAGGAGAAGCATCTCCTAACTTGCCATCGTCGGTCCGAGTCACCATGGTCTCATCCACAACTACGTCGCATAGTGGACCGATCCCATCTATCGCGGTGGCCACAACTCCCTTCACACCTAGTGCAACTCCCTCCGTTTTCATAAGGTATGCCTAGTTCGGGTACAAGTCCTGCACTCACTCACTCCACTTTACAGACTTTGGGTCTGGGGGCAGGGAGCTCTAATTCTCTTCTGCAAGGTCAAATTGGGGGCACTCCTGTCCCTTTTAATGATTTTTCTTACACTGGAGGTCATATCCCTCCTTCGTCCCCTTCGCTTGGTGGTCCGCATCAGCAGTCCGCCGGGCAACCTGTACACACTAGTTTATTTGGAGTCGGGAGTCAAGGAACACCTGTGCATAATATGTTAGTAGGTTCGTTACCATTTGTTTGGAACGGGACATTTGGTAACAACACTTTCTCATCCTCCACTTTCTCGTCTGGGGGAAATCCCATTTTTGGACAGTCTACTCCGGTGCAGGGTACTATTCCAGTTCCGGGGGCACATATAGCAGGACCTTAGAACTCAGGACAAGGATCCATTCCCTCCTCTGGAATGTCATTCTGGGGTAATTCTTTCCACAGTCAATGGAACCCTGGACAGACTACTATGCCTCTCCCATCAGGACCAGCATGGGGTAACCCTTCCCAAAGTCCTTCAAACATGATACATTCCCAACACCCTATGTCCTTTATGGGAAATCAGTCGATGATGTCTCCGCAGATGCAAAATCCTTATGCTGGTCAGAGCCATGGTTTCTACCAGAATCCGGGCCAGCAGCCAAACTTTTCTTGGCAACCTGGTGCCAGTCAAACTCCAGGACCCTTTTTCCCAGGTTATCAACAGCAACCCAAACTACCATTCCTGGCGACGTTACACTTGCCAGATTTGACAAGGTTGTTAAATGATCCTATTTGTCACGATCCACGTTGGCCTCCTATGCCAACGAAGTTGCCTTCAGACATTCCAAAGTTCGAGGCCAAGCCTAATGAAGATCCAGGTGATCATGTGACTACCTTCCACCTTTGGTGTTCATCTAACTCATTGAAAGATGACTCTGTACAGTTGCGATTGTTTCAGTGCACTCTTATCGGGAGTGCCATGAAATGGTATATCGAGCTCGATCGCTCATGATACTCTTCTTTTGGTGAACTGGAGATGGCCTTCCTTAACTGTTTCCAGTTACCTGTGAGATACAACGCTGGCACAGAGTTGCTCGCCAATTTCAAACAAACAACAATGAAGCATATCTCTGATCATATCCGAGAGTGGAGATGATGGAAGAGTCTAATCAAAGTACCAGTCCCACCAGCATTCCTGCTTGAGTGGTTCCTTAAGTCTCTGGTCCCACAATTATCCAAAGAGGTTGTGACTTCAGGAGTTTTCTCCGAAGAAGATGCCATCATGAGGGCTCAACAGTTTGAGCTCATCTATTCTCAGTCTGGTTTATTATACAACATCCTGCCGGATGCACCACGATCGATACTGGATAAAACTAGACACAGAGAGGGACCACATGCTGAGGGTATTGTTGGTTCAGCACAAACCAAGCCTGCTGCGAAATTGACAAAACAATTGCAACAATTATCTATACAACACTCAGAGGCCAGCCAGACCACTGCTTTGGTTGCACCTCCTACCCAAACGTCGAAAGTACACTTCGTGCAGTCAACTAACCCAAAGGCAACCCAGCAGCCTGAAGGGAAGAAAAAACAACGAAAGAAGTGTAAGGGGGATAAAAAACCCACTGATAACGCTGGCAGGGACACCACAGAAAAACAAAAGGTGAGGTATCTATGCAACTTGTGTGCGAAATACCACCCGACCCATCTTTTTCCTCGACTTGCAGAGGCCCAAAAGTTTGTCACACAACAACAACAAGCCGTGTTGACTAATCCCTTTCAACATGGGAAAAATTTAACTCAAGCCTCTACAAGTGCCGAAGAGGGAAGCCAACAAACCTTCCCTCCTCCAAACAATCCCTCATCCACAAACATATATATGGTTAGGGGTGATGCTTTCATAATGACTAGAGTGCACGAATATAGTAAACCAAGCACCTCTGAGAAGGGTAAAGAAGCTGAACTCCCATCTCTTCCTCTACAGATCGAGAAGATGTTGGGAGAAACAATGACACACATTCCAAAGGGTGCATTTAATAAAGCTTCTCACAACCCAATTGCAAGGGCTTCCCAGAATTACTCTGTGGTGGAGGATTTATCACAAACCCCTTGTGCGATGTCTTCTTTGGAGGTCCTCCAAAGCTGCCCTTATCAGAGGAAAGCCTTGTTAACTACTTTAGGATCTACTAAGACTTGTAACCCGGGTACCATCATGTTAGATACAACCTACTTAAAACCTCGTCTGCCTTACCACGTAGCATTTAAGATAGTAGTGGCTCATCCCACGAAAAATTTTACATGGAATATCCTCCGCACGGTGGTCGACGAGGGTGCCTCAACATGCGTTATGTCGTTATCATGTTGGAAGGCCATTGGCCAGCCCGCTTTGTCTCCTTCACCTACTCTCCTCACTGCTTTCGACTATCATTCTTTCTGACCACATGGCATCGTTCCTTCTTTCCCTGTGTAGTTAGGAGAAAAACCGTGTTTGTCGAAGTGGAAGTAGTCGATGCTCCCCTCGACTATAACCTCTTGTTAGGATGGAGTTGGACTTATGCTATGCAAGCTGCGGTTGCTATAGTTTTCTGAGTCTTGTTGTTTCCACACGAGGGTTGGATAGTGACCATCGATCAATTGTCCTTCTCTAGACCTGACCCAGCTTTGGGGGCATCCACGGTTCCCATGATTGATAATCCTCAGCCAGGTGTCGTTAACGTAGAAGTTGGTTTTTTCCCATCCTTGATGGGTACCTTTGATTACCCACCTCCTCATGACGATGTCAAGTTTATATCTAATCACCATAAGGTTGAGATTTTTCAAGTTTCGTCATTCTGTATGACTTACTTTGAGGATCCTTGGATTCTTCCTTCCCCATCAGCCATGATGGATGAGACAGGGCACCCCGACATGTCCATGCCCTTATCGGCCGCTGAGGTAGCATACTCTTTAGTCCAGCAAGCCTCAGCTAACCCTGATCTGACTCCGGCACAAGAGTTGGATCCACTTCTAGAGCCTATTTCGGCTCAGGCTTCTCTCGCTAACGTCGATTCGTTAGACTTAGTCTTGCCTTCTGACGAATCAGTAATCGAAGCAATGACTAGTCTGGAAAAACCTTGGGAATATCTTCATCACAGATCATATTTCCTCCCAAAGTTAAGTCGAATCAAAGTAGGAGAATTCACCGTGACTATGACTGGAGATAGGCCTTGTCATACTAATCCCTTAGCTACACACAAGATCTATGTTGAGGGTAATACGGCAACCATTGTTGAAATGATACCTATCAATATCTCCAGAACCCCTGGCGTCATAGACAATGTTTTCGTCGGAGCATACAGCTCCCTCGAGGAGATGCCAGGCATCGACCCACAAAGAGTCTATCATGAGATAACTTTGTTGTTTTTCAAGCTCACTTTGAGATCCGAAAGAAACATCCGGCGAGACTGCATTTTATGCTTTTCGATCTCATCTGGATTAACTGAGAAAAGTAACCATTATGGAGTCTTCTTTAAGCCTTTTTCAGACTCCTTAAAGATGAAAAGATTGTCGAGTGACCTTGTTTCTTCACACTCGTTAAATTGGTCCAGAAGAACGTTTGTTAAACGGGTCTTCTTTTAAGCCCATTTCAGACCCTTTAAACATGAAAAGATTGCCAAGCGATCTTGTGGCATTTCACGCTCGTTAAACTAAAATTTGAAGTCACGTCTGTCCAACGGTAGTTTACCCCTTTTTTGGTCCAGACGGTCAATTGTACGAACAAAGGTATACTCTATAGAACTTCCTTTCTTTAGAAGAGTACTCTCAGGTATGATTTTATCCCTTTTTCAGGCCTGAGGGACTAAACATACAAAAAAGAAACCCCCACGGAGTCCATAGTTAATCTCTTTTTAGACTCCCTAAAATTGAAAAGATCATCGAGTGACCTTATTATTTCACACTCGTTAAATTGGTCCATAAGAATATTCCTGACGGAGTCCATAGTTAAGATTTTTTCAGACTCCTTAAAAGTGAAAAAATGGTCGAGTGATCTTGTCCTTGTCACACTCATTAAAATGGTTTTGAATTGACATCTAATCGGTGCTAGTTTATCCCTTTTTCGAACCGACTAGACTATTGTCGAAAAAGGTACCCCGCGAAGTCTCCTTTTATGATTTTTCAGACTCTCTAAATATGAAAAACCACCGATCTTACCTTCTCTGGGCTCGTTAAACTTACATCGAAGGACTTTACCATTGTGTGTTCTATCAACTGCATTTTCATACCTTATCCACCAGCCTTGTGACAGTTTGCTTCTGCGTCTTAACACCTTTGGCCGCCGGAGGATTTTTCCTGAGTATCATTTTACCAGAACATCAGTCTTGTCCTTATTCCTTGAGCTTGTATGTTTGCTGTACTCGTTCCTCCATTGTAACATAATATTCCTTTATTCTTTTTCAAAAATTACCAAAAAGAACAAAAAAAATCAAATAAACCCCAAAAAGAGGATGGGAAAAGTATTTTCTTTATTGGCAGCATAATGAGTCACCCTTGGATAAAGCACATCTGTTCGTTTGATTATCATAATATGGGATGTAGTACTACCTTAGGAAGATTTTCTCGCTATATAGTGTTGTGTCCTCCACCGTTTGGTTACTCTTCCAAACATATGGAGAGTTTGCGTTGCCTCCTACTTCGTAGACTTATGATTAACATATATGCTGCTTGAGTCTTATCACTTGTCGTGTTGTTGTCCAAGGGAATTTTTTCACTAAGCCTGAGTTGGCCCCTCTGCAATATGTCTCTTTTCCGCATACCTGACCATCCTGAACGTCCAATCAAGTCTTTGTTCGAAATCACTGAAGCCTTCAGTCTGATCATCAAGATTATCAAGTCCATAATCGACGAGCCGTCGAAGACCTCTGGGTAGTGTAGTCGTACACTCATATTACACTCCTACCCAAGTTTTGGAAGATTTTGAAGTTGTTTCGCGAGCTCTAAAGTACAACCATCAGGCCAAATCAACTTCTGAAAGATGGGTACTTTATATGTCTATCTTTCTGATTTCAAGATGTAGCTCCGCTGTGTATTATTCACGGCTACTCTTTATAGTTATTTGACATGGATCTACAGTGTATTTGATTGGTAGCCATGGTTCTATTTTATCCCGAGCATGGATATGCCTACCTCGGTGAGACATTTGTTATTTTGCAGATGACACCTCCTGGTTCCTGATCCTTGGGCTCAATTTTTTGGCACATCAGTAAAGATTGGTAATGTATTTTGGCCATCAGATGCTCTTCTGACCTCACACATTAGGGGGAATCTGTTATAACCCTAAATTTCACCACACATGCTTACCTGGCATCAAACCAACTCATATCCCTCCTTTGCCAAAAACTACTGAACAACTCTTCTAAAAACTCCATTTTTAAAAGTACACGCTAGCTGGCCCACTACAGCCCGCATGTATCTACAAAGTACACACTAGCAGGCCCACTACAGCGCACGTGTACCTTCAAAATCATGAAAAAAAGGAAAGTTTCCAACGGGACAAAAAGCTATGGGTTAGTTAACTGAAACTCCTGGCCATGCATGGCCGAGGGTTCATCCAAAACCCTAGATCCTTCTAGCCTATAAAAGGAGGGGTAGGGGTACCATTTGGAGGAGGAAAAAAGATAGCGAAGAAACTCTTCCCATTTACAGAATCCATTGTCCCAACCCTTTAGTCTTTCCTCATGCTAAAGGAGATTTAACGCAAAGCAGTTGGAGGACAGAAGAGGAGGAGCCCAGGATCAGGATCAAGGAGCGGTGGTCGGTCTTGACTTTGATTGTAAGTTGATTCATTTTTCAAATAATAAAAGAATACTTTTCCCGTCCTGATGCATGAGTTATCTATGGTTTGTTTAATTTATGCTTAATTTCTAACCCTCAAGTAGAGAAGTAGCATGTATGCATAGTTGTTTGTCTTGATTGCAGGTTATCTTTGGAAGGAGCAGCGCAAGAAAGTGGTCAAAGCACAATGAAGGATCTACGTCGAACGCCGAAGACAAGGTTAGTAGTCATTCTCCATGCATGTATTTTGAAAGAGGTGTTTAAGTTTCGGGTTGTAGGTTAAAAAGTAATTTCTTAACGGTCAAAATCTGCATGCAAGTCTGACCCTAGTTTGCTAGTCCATAGGGTATTTTTCCCAACAACAAATTGTTACTCCTAGTTGAAATACAAAGGGGTCTCGAGGTCAAAGACATTAAGAACATGTACAATAGTTGAACATATGTCTTCTCAAGCATGGGAGACTAGACCCAAGTGGCCTCCCCATTCATCTTGGAACTACTTCTTACCAAGCTTGCTTGAGACCTATAAATAAGAGCTATGAGCATACAAAAAAACATAAGAAGTACAAGTAAATTTATGTTCTTTACATGAGAATTGAGAATCCATTTTTCTCATTCACCCATTCACAATTTCATAACCATTTTTTCTTGAGGTATTGACCCTCTCATCCAATGAAATTTTTTGTACACTTCTCATCATTAGTTCATCATTGAGAGAGAGAAGTTCTTGAAGGGAGAAAGAATCTATCCCAAGGGGAAGGAGGGAGCACACTTTCTCACCAATTTATTTGTGGTGTTGTATTCATATTATTTCCATTGGTATAACACACTTTACCTTGTTTTAGTCTTTCTCTTCCATTTTCATGTTGTTATTTTCTTATTTCCTTTATATCATTTAGTTGGTTGTGTTCCACTAACTCTAGACAACATTATATGGTGATGGTTAGTCCTATACTACAACTTAACTTTCCTTTCTTGCACACCTAAGTGCCAAAGGGACAAGAATAGATTGGTTACTCCATGGATTTCTTATTCTCAATTCTCCCCTAATAGGATTCAACAACCCTTTCTTTCACATTTATTGTTTTGCATGTGGTTTAACTGACCACCCTGAGTAGTTATTTTAAGTACTCAATCTCCCAATTCACAAAATCCCCTCCATGTTTTTTTTACATAGAAAGTGAAACCTCTACATGAATTTTGAAGAAATAGACATGTGGAGGTGCACTCTACACTCTACACTACTATGGTTTCCGTCCCTTGCACATATCTCATTTTTCACTATATTTTTTGGGTTTTTTGCTTTCGACCCAAAATATAGTTGATAGGTTTTAGTTTATTGAACTTTGCAACATTGATAAAAATTCCTTTGGGTTGTTTCTTGCACAAGTATATTAGATAATGCACTAAGTAAATTAAAAATAATCATGTCTCTTTTTATCTTTTCCACATGGATGGATAATTGAAAATCATTATAATTCTTGTTAGATTTATCTTAAGAAAATAAATTCATTTTTAGAACTAGGAAACCTCTTACTCACATCCTAGTATGATATTCACCTCGCACTCATTGGAGTGACCTTGGTGAACCAAAATGGGGTGTATACGTTGTTCTTCCATCTCCCTTCCATCAATAATACATAGGAATTAACTTGAAGTGATCAATAAGAACCCCCTAAATGTGCATATTTTATCTTTAATTTTTCTTTCTTTTTTAGAATCACAAAAACAAGTTAGGTGAGGCCAAATCCCCTTGGGTACCTTTTAGTTTTATTTTCAAAGAAGGAACTAAAGAAGTTGTAAAGGACCCATACATGTCCACATTATCAAACAATGCTAGGATGTTTTCATTTTTATAGAGAAAAAAACCTAGGAAGTTTAAAACAATTTTTTAAAGGACCCATACATGTCCACATCATCACACAATTAGTCTAGTTTCAATTTTTTCAAAACAAGCACATAGTAATTTAAAATATCAGTAGGGACCCAACATGTCAGCATCTTTGAAAAACTAGGTGTAATTTTTGAACTATGAAAGGATTGATCAAACACTTAGTAATTAATAACAAGATGAGTAAAGGACCCCACGACATCCATATGCTTCAAATATTACACATAAACTACTAAATTTGTTTTTTACACTTACATCCTTGCACACATAATCACTTTTCACACATCAAAAGTTCTCTAATAGATCACTTGCATCAAATTATGCTCTCCTCCCTCTGCTCATAAAGTGATCTAAGAGGATCAGAAAGGTTTAAGTGTTCTACAACACATTCCAAGCACAACCTTAAGAAAATGAGATTGGTCCATGACCCCAATCTCATAGACTTGTTCACCAAAAGATCAACCATAAGAACCCACTAAAATTTCTCCACACAAGATGACAAAACAATTTTTAGTCTAGGATAGGATATCAAGGGTAGGTATCCAAATAACCCCTCGTTATCTCCTTTTCATTCAAAACTTAGTGGTTGAATAATTAAGGTACTTCAAATCCTTTTATTTAAGTGTTCCAAAGCCATAAGGTAGGGAGATACCCATGAAGGGGTGAGTGCCAAGGTCTAGTTTTTCCACACATTCCTTCTTGAGCCACCCAACTCTTGTGAGGTTACCTGGTCCATGACCATTTTTTGAGGTCAAGAGTCCCCTGCTACACTTTAACAAGGTAACTTAATGGAAAAAAACTAGGATTTATACATAGGTGGCTTTTGTGGGAAGCAATTGCACCTAGGTCAGATTTTCTATGGTTAATGGGAAATATCACCAGTTCTTTCGAGATATGTGCCCTCTATCCTGCATTATAATTGATCTTTGATACCTTCACTAGAAGTTTTTTGGTGGCTTAAGGACCCATTGTCGATATCTCTTGGAAGGTATAGTTACATTGAGTGGAAGGACAATGGGTCTACAGGACACATGCATTTTATTTCATTATTCCCCATGTGGATAATACCCTAACCTATCCAACTAACATTTTTAATTTACAGTTGATATATGTGTGTTATTCTCATTCATTTCTAATCATATGAAACTATTATCCTTATTGTTAAAGTAGGATAGATTTCAAAAAAATTTACAAAAACACTTGTTATATATGTTGCACCCCTTTTGTCACCTAAATGAGAAAAATGAGGATGCTTACAAGCCCAGTTGGGCTAGCTAGGCAAGAAAACAGTGAATGCAAGGGTTAGAAACATCAAGCATATGATATAAAACAAAATACTAAGCTAAGAACAACAAAAGAAACTAAACTAGAGTGCATAAGGACATTAGAACAAGAAATAAACAACATTCATGCCACCAGTGGAAAGGATTGTATTAGTGGGAAAAAACCAAAGAGAAAGGGAGCTATATGGGTCCCCTCTTCCTCCAAGGGAGGGCTCTTGGACCCCCAAATATTGAGCTCTCCTTACAAGAAACAAACTAGAATGAAATGGTGAAGAGAATCCAAAGCACATTCACTCAAGAGGTGATATGAATGGCTAAATGAAATGGTTCTTGTATACTCTTGATGAGAAAAGAGGATTTTCCAAAAGAATATAAGCAGCATAAAAATACAATTGAATTCCTTGAAAATATAGTGCACCCATGGCCTCCTTTTATAGAATAGCTTTGAGGCGTTATGCAACCATTTCTTAGTGTGAACAAGGGACCCTTTAGGGCACCATTAGGTATTTGACCAACCCCCCAGTGGGATTCAACCGAGATTTGGGTGTCATATCGACATGGAAGCTGAACCAGAAGTGGGTGGAAGGATGACCAATATCATAAATGCGTCATTCAGAGGGGTGTGTGGTTTTTTGTGTCCACAGTCGCGCATCGTGCGCATGTGCGCTTTTCTTCCATTTCTGGATGGTGCATGTGCACGCGCTCCTTATGTAGTCTTAGCGCATGCTGATTTTATAACTATTTGTATAGTTTTGGACCTTTTGGAAATGCATTTTTGGTCCATGAGTGAACTAATGGGTGTTTTGAATATGCTGGATTCCTGTAACCATTTGCAGACAAAATTCCAGTGATAACAGATTCCCCCTGATGTGTGAGGTTAGGAGCATACATATAGCCAAAATACATCAATGTTTCTTCTACTGAGAGTACCTTTGCAAGAAAGAGCATTGAGGGGAGTATCAAGAGTGACCCATTGGAGGGAAAGGGGAACCTGTAAGATCCAAATCTTTCACAAGGGGTGAAAAAAAAATTGTGTACAAACTAGGCGGGCATGCCCCATGCTCGTGTCATGTAACTCAAAAATGTGTAAGACAGTAACTGATGTTGTGTGTTGACGTAGATCACTGCAGCGCCCTTCGGGGCAGTTTGATAACGACAGAGGACAATTCTGATGGTGAACAAACTCTGAAAAAGGTAAGGATAGCTATGATGAGTGTCGATGATATGCAGACATTGATATTCTATCAAATTTGAGAGGTCTTCAACATATATAAAAACAACTGCAATAGTCGCAAAGTAAGACCCACCACCACATGATAAAGTGTTGAAGTCAAATATCATGGGGGCCAACGACTGCAGAGTGAAATGATGGTTCTCTTTGTGTCGTTTGAGACTCCTCATTATAAAGGTAATCAGAGCCAAGATATTGTCTCTCTTTTAGGAACTATGCTAATGTCGACAGAAAGGGAGACATGACTTCAAGAAGCAAAGTGATTCATGAAATCCACATGATGAGATCAGTGACTGAGGAGGGACATGAATGAATTCAAGATGTGGTGACACTCAAGACTGCCCTTGGCTAGAAATATATGTGAAGGATGAGTGGCAACAACTATGAAACTGGGTCTAGTGTCAGGGGGACGACTAGACATGGGTTAAGGTGTGCCAGAGGCAGGACAAAGTGGACAAACTTAGAGATCAGGGGTATGTGGACTATGGGATACTCAGGGTTCATGGACAATTTAAAAATAGGATTAGACAATAATGAATGCCCCAACCAAGGGAAACATGGGTTGATTTTTCCCGAAAAGGAAGGTCGCCAAAGGGGACGACAAAAGAAACCAGGGAATGGATGGAAACAAAGGATTTGTACATTTACCAAATAAATAAAGAATAATTAGGGATAAGCATACAGATACAAAAACGGGTGCCCCAGTGCAACATGGCTTGGCCTGTGAGGGCACAAGTTGTGTGGAAAAATAGGTGGAGGGTGGGCACCCCATAGGTGAGTTTCTGTATTAGGTAAAATGAATGGAGGACAATCTACAGATGGGAAAACTGACGGTGGATGAGATGGAGGGATAATGATACTATAGAAGTGCATTCAAAATGTGAATTGTGACGAGATTACTTGAGATTCCATTATGTGTAAGTTTAGAAAAATGAGGAGAAGGAGCATGCGGATAATTCTCGGGAATGCAAAGACTATGAGGAATCCTAGCCCTAGGGGGTGAAAACAACATGAGTGTCAAAGTGTCAATGGGGACTATAAATGGGACAAATAATGTGGGGGAGAGTGCTAACAGGTGACAATACTAAGATGCAACAAAGATGACAATACTATAGAGTCGGATATAGGGAACCTAAAGGCAAATGTCGGAGGGTGTGAATGGAGATGCAATTGAGATTCAGAGGGAATGATTACATGCTAGTGTTGATCACATACCTGAAGGGGGCACGCTGGTGTGTGATGACCAGGTACCTACACACATGAAAACCAAATACCCAAATTGAACAATATCTGAAAATAAAGAACATATAACAGTTATTTGATAATATTGACCATAAGCATGCATACCTGGGCGTGATGTGAGAAAACAAAATGCTACCCAGGGGCCACTTTTGGATGGTGGCCCGAGGAATGTGACTGTGTGGGTGGCGGGATCCTGGTCCCGTGGATGAAGACAGATTGAAAAATGGATGTGTGGAGCTCCCGAAATTGAGTATGGAAGTTTGGAAAATGGGACTATATATAGTTGTAGGGCCCACATTTCCACCTCATTTGTACCTTCTACCATAGTGAGTAGATGAGATTTTGCAGAGGAGATTTGGAGATTCCTAGAGATCAAGCCAGCCAATTTAGGATCACCGAGTGCCAGGTTAGTTTTCATATCCTCTTGCATAGGACTTAGGGTTTCTTTTTTGGGCAAGGATGTACGGGTGGTCGTACAAGTGAATTTTATGAGGGTGGGCTCCCCAGTGTGCGGGCGATCGAAGAACTCCCATGCATGAGTGTGTGTCTATAACTTGGAAAACTATGCATGGAGGCTCCCAAGTGAGGAAAAAAGGCATGCATTGGGTGCGTGCCTGTTCAAATCATAGCTGCGCATGCATGCGCAGTTGTGTTCCTCACAGTAGCGCATGTGTGCAAAACTGTGTAGCGAACAGGTGCGCCAGAAGGCGCGTCTGTGTGTGTGACAGGGGCACATGTGTGCACCCCTATATCATCGACACTCGCACATGAGTGCGTGACTATGGGATGAACATACGCGCATATGTGTGCGGCTGTAGGGAAAACAACCACGCTATTTAGGCAAAGTTGAAGGGTGTAAAAAACTTATATTTTTGAATATTTTGATGTTTTTATGGGGTGTGATAGCTAATCAAGTAATATATATGTGGATGCAGGTGACCATTTTGACGATGTTGGTGCATTGGATGGAGAGGGATTGGGCACACATGAGGGAGGCAATGAGGGATGAGGAACCGACAGTCCGAGACACTTTGGCAACTTGTGGACTGTTGAAGTTTTTTGAGTGCTCTTTAGTGTGGGCACAGGAGTACTTATTGCAGTTCCTGATTTCTATGTGGATTCAGGATCTACATTGCTTTATGGTGCGGGGTGAGCAGCTGGCCTTCACGGCGGTGGAGGATGTATATTTTCTGAATGGCTCCCTTTTCAAGAAACCCCTTTACCAACGGAGCCCGTGTTGCCTGGGGATGGTTAGTTGGTTGTATTAGCTCGGAGATACTGTTTGGGGGAGAACTTCATGTCAGGTTCCGTGGTGAGTATTGTGGAAATGGATTCCCTTGTACATTTTTGCATGGAAATGATGGAAATGATGGTTGTGAGAGTGGGGCTCAGTTGAGGGTTATGCAGAGGGCGTTGATTGGTGAGAATTTTTCCTGGGGTGTGATGTTGCATGCCAATATGGTGGGGCAGCTCGATAGGTATCGAGCTACTGACTTAGGGGAGTTTTCCTTTGGGTCCATCTTGGTGGCATGGTTTTTGGAGAGGGTGCCAATGTTGCGCCCTAGAGTAATTTTGGATGCACCTGGTGTGCGAGAGCCATGATTGAGGCAGTGGGAGACTATTTTGGTTCTCCATGGTGGTGGGGAGGGGGCCCATTACTTTATAGCCGAGGATGCATGGGTGTGGCATCAGATGCCATAGATTATCCTCCAGTTTCCTTATAGTGGGGTGGACGTTCGGGGGGACGCGGACATGGTGCTACCTCCTAGAGAGGCGTTCGACTGGAGAGGTATGTTCATTTATTTGTTTTGATCGTAGATAGTATAGCATATATTTTATGTATGGATGGATGTTGATGCTATCATGTGTTTGTGATGTGTGCATATGTGGGGCCTCGCGGGCGTGAGGTGGAGTTGATCTGGGTGTCGGTTCATCAGGGGTTAGTGAGACCAATGTTGGGAGAGCCGTGGGTAGGAGAGAAACGATGATGGGAGGATGCTAGGGTGAGGCCCATGGATGATGAGAGAGCGGCTAGGAGATGTCGCTATGATGACCTTGGTGCAGGGTTGTCACATGCTCCTCCAACCGAGACCGGGGGAGAGTTTGATAATTTTCACCGCCGACCAGAGGCGATGCTTTAGGGAGTGCCCGAGGGTATGTGGGTGCACATCCATGATGAGGGGGTCCTAGAGTAGTGTATTGGTCTACCGACGGAGTTGCAGAGTCTGATCCACATAGCAGTTGTAGTGGGAGTAGCAATGACTGGGCGGTTTCCCCTAGGGCTTGAGGGGCCGATAGCTAGTGGGGTACCTCCGCCAGAGGGAGGACTGGGTGGTGGTGCTCTGGAGGAGACATGAGTGCCTTTTTATATGGATTTTTGTATTTATAGAGTCTTGCATGCCTATTTTGTATAGGGTGTTGTGACACCGATTTTATACTGATAGGAGTACGTTGATGTATTATATTTTTTGTTGTAAACATTGATGGCACACTGATCGATATATATATATATATATATATATGGATATACATTTTGGAATCTTTGTGGTGTTCACATGTGTTGATGGTTTTTATTGCTTTTGTTGATGTTTAATCTATATGTGGTGACAGACTTTGTATGTATGTGTGATGGGATCTTAATGTGATAAATGTCAATCTAACACTAGGTTGGCCATATTATCTGTTATTTGATTGTATTGTCTTGGAATATGTGTAAATGTGATTGAATCAAAATGTTGAGATAAAAGTCTAACTTGTAGGTATTTGCAGAAGAGGCAAGGATCGCAGACACGGTACACATTGTTGAGCTAGAGGATGACAAGTTGGGAATTGAGTAAGATACTAAGGTCATGAACACAGTAGTGATTGGATTCTGCAAGGAGGACAATGATGACTTTGTATTCGACTTGGTTGTTGGTTGCGTATCCCATGCATATGCCGCTAGAGTGGAGTAGCTCATGCGAGGGAGTATAGAGGGCCCAAGTGGCCCAAGCAAGATTTTGTGTCCAATGGCTAGCTCTGTTGGCATAGCCAATGTGGTAGGCCGATGGAGGAGGCATTTGTTAATAACACAAATGATAGATTAGACACAAGGCGTGGGGGAAAAAGAAGATTAAAAACTCTAAAAAAGTCTATAAAAAGGAAAATCCTAGTGTAGAATGGCTACACTCAAGCATAGAAATTCTTTAAGTACAACCCGTTGATGGGTTCTTTGAGGGGGTAGCCTTCGAGAGAAGCCAGGATGTATGCACCTTTAGTGAGGCAATGTTGGATGGTATAAGGTCCATTCCATAATGATTCGAACTTGCCATGGCCGAAGGTGTCATGACCGATATCATAAGAAAGGACAAGGTCATTGTTTGCACCCTATTTGTCACCTTGTGAGCAAATAAAGGGTGATTACATGCCCTGTTGGGTCTTGCAGAGCATGACAGCTGTAGTGGAAAGGGTTAGAAAAATAACAACAAAACTATAAACGAGAATTAAATTAAAACAAACTAAAACTATGAACATATGGAAAAGGAAATAATAATGACAACAAGACCAATATCACAAATGTTTTTGAGCTGGTCTATTGATGAAATCCAAAGCACAATGAAGAAAGGGAACTGTGGTTCCTTCTTCCTCCAAAGGAAGGCTCTTGAGGCCCTCACAAACTTTCTCTCCTTACAATAAGAAAATGAGAATGATGGTGAAAGAACTCCAAGCACATTCACTCAATGGAGAGGTGAATGACTCTATGAAATGGTGCCAATGTGTTATTGTCAAAGAATGAGTCCTTAACAATATTAGCAGCATAACAATACATTAAATTCCTTGAGAAAATGATGTTTCTTCATGGATTTTTATAGCATGGCATTGGGTGATTATGTAACTCCTTTGAGGTGTGAAAAGGGGCTCTTTAGGGCTCAATTAGGTCTTTGACCAGCCTACCATGCAGATTCAGCTCAGATTTGATGTCAAATCGTCTTGGGAGATGATCCATTAGTGGTTGGGAGGCCGACCAATTTCAATAAATGAATTGTTTAGTAGGTGCGCGGGTTTTTGCGCTAACAGTCGCGCATCGTGCGCGTATGCGCTAATGGTACATTGTTGTTCCACGCATTTGCGCGTGCACCCAGATTCTATAAAGCGCCCTTCAATTTTTGGTTACTTTGTATAGTTTTGTACCCTTTTGCAATGTTGTGAAATTAATCCAGTGCCATGAATGACTTCATTCCTGTTTTGATGATGTTGAGTTCTTGTCGCCATGTGCGGACGAAATTTTAGTGATAAAAGATGCCCCCTGATGGATGAGGTTAGGAGCATACGTATAGCCGAAATCCATCAATGTTTCTTTTACTGAGAATGTTGTGGTAAGAGAGAGCAAGAGTGGGACCGTGTAGAGAAATCCCTTGGAGAAGAAAGGAACTGGTAGAACCCGACCTTCCAGAAGGTGTGTAACAATATACAACTGTGTACAAACGAGGCGGGCATGCCCCATGCTCGTGTTATGTAACTCTGAAAAAAAAAAGATGACTGAAGTGTTGGTGTAGACAACGGCAGCGCCCGCGGGGGCGGTAATGATAAAGGCAGAAGACAATTTCTGCAAAGGAACATACTCTGAACAATAGGAAATGATCACGGTAATAAGCAGCGACGATGATGTGGGCATTGATGGCCCGACCAAGTTCAAAGGTCTTCAGCAAATGATAATAATAACTGCAATAGTCGCAAAGTAAGACCCATCGTAACATGATAAAGTGTTGGCGTCGAATATTATGGGGGCCAACGACAGCAGGGAGTAATGGTGTGTCACCCTGTGCCGTCTGAGATCTCTCATTAAATGGAAAATGAGAATCAAGATACTATCGCCCTTCTGGAAAATTGTGTTGATGTCGACAAAAGGGGGACACGACTCCCAGAAGCAAAGTGCTTCACGGAATCTACTGATGTGAGAAAGTGGCAGAGGTACATAGACAAAGTCAAGAAGTGGGAAGACTCAAGACTGCCCTTGGTTGGAGAGTGTATAATATAATGCATGGCCGCAACCGTGTTGACAAGGTCGAGTGTCAGGGGGACGCCAAGACCGAGGATAAGTTGTGCCAGAGGTGGGACAAAGTGAACAAATTCAGAGGGTAGAGGCAAGTGACCTGTGAAGTACTCTGAAGATATGGACGATGTCGGAAAGGGTAAATGAGAAGCAATGCTCCAACTAAGGGTGACATGGGTTGCGTGTGGCCAAAAAGGAAGCAAGTCGCCAACGGTGACGACAAAAAAGGAAATGACTGAAAATAAAGGTGTTTGTACAATAAATAATGAATAATTTTGGAAACAAATGTACAAATACAGAAACGGGTGCCCCAGTGTGAAATGAGTGCCCCAGGGAGGGCAGAAATTTCTTGGAAAATAGATGAAGGGTGGGGGCCCCATTGGTGAGTTTCTGTATGAGGTAGGTGAAATGAAGATGGGTTCGCAGATGGGAAAACTGAGGGTGGATGGAATGGGGGGTTCATGCTCCTGCGAAGGTGCAGGTAAAAAAGAATAGAACCATAAAGAGATGATCTGGGAGTCCATATGGGAAGCTAGCAAAAATGAGGAGAAGAAGTATGTGGTTGATCTGTGACATGATGAAAGACTATCAGGACTCCCATCCATAAAGGGTAATGAAGAACAACATGAGTGTCAGAAAGCGCTAAAAGGTGCTATGAATGGGACAACTCATGTGGGTGAGAATACTACCGGGTTACAGTACCGATGATGCAAATGGAGGTGTGAGTACTGCAGAGTCGGGGATGATGATCCTAAAGGTAAATATCAGAGGGTGTGAATGGAAATGAAAATGTAATACAACGGGGGAGACTACATGCCAGTGCTGAATATATATACCTGAAGGGATGATATCGGTGACCGGTGATCAAGTACCTGCGCACAGAACAACCAAATACCCAAAGTGAACCATATCGGAAGAGAATCAAAGAGATGAGCATGTATTTGACAAATGTGACTATGCATGTGCGTACCTGACCATGATATGGAAAAAAGGCCCCCCGGGGGCCTAGGATGAAAAGTAACCCAGGGACGGCCGTGATGTAGGTGGCGGGATGCTGATCCCGTGGCTGAAGATGGTTTGAAAAATGGACACCTTGGGCTCCCGAAATGTTGAGTGGAAGTTTGGGAAAAGGCCTATATATAGTTGTAGGGCCCACATTGCCACCTCATTTGTACTTGCTGCTACAGTGATTGGGCGAGCAGATTGCAGAGGAGATTTGGAGTTTCAGGGAGCATGAGGTATCCGATCGACGGTGTGCGAGTCTCAGGTTAGTGGTCTGATCATCCTGCATAGAAATAGGTGTTTGCACTCTTTTCGTCGATGTGTGAGCAAAAAGTGAGTGCTTACATGCCTAGTTGGGCTCTGCTAGTCATGACAGCTGTATGTAAAGAGGTTAGAAAGAAAACAATAGAGCTATTAACAAGAATTAAACAAAAACTA
>ML803751.1:333612-344790 GCA_009831015.1 Picea engelmannii | reverse complement strand
CCAGCTTCATAAATGCGCCGTTTGGCAGGCGCACGGGTTTTGTACTCCACAGCCGCGCATATGCGCCCGATGTACGAAGATGTAGCGCGCATGCGCGCGTTTTCCATGGGTGTGATGCGCTTTTTAATTTTTTAGCCAATTTTCTATAGTTTTGGTCCTTTTGTTGTGCTGTGGAGTTAATCCTTGTGCCATGAATGACTGTTTTTCTGTGCTGATGATGCGGAGTTCTTGTCGCCCTGTGCGGACGAAATTTCAGTGATAACAATAGGTTTCC
Source organism: Picea engelmannii (assembly GCA_009831015.1). Lineage (NCBI taxonomy): Eukaryota > Viridiplantae > Streptophyta > Pinopsida > Pinales > Pinaceae > Picea > Picea engelmannii. The sequence goes on along the minus strand of ML803751.1, from coordinate 344,516 downwards.
AATTTTTGGGCAGGGTAGGTACGGGGGGCCGTACAGGGGTTTTGAGGGGTTTTTTGGTAGGATGTGGGCCCACATGCGCGGGCGATTCAATGGAAGGTGCGCATACATGCGCGCCTATCCACTGAATAAACACGCATTGATGCGTGTGAGGGGGAATTTAAGGTGCGCCCTAGGGGCGCGCCTGTGAGGTGGTTAGGCGCGCATTAGTGCGTGCATGTGGGGTGAATAGGAGCGCACTAGGGCGCGCCTGTGGGGTGAACAGGCACGCACTAGGGCGCATCTGTATGGTGAACAGGCGCGCTCATGAGCGCGCCTGTGAGTAAAACAGGCGCGCATACGTGCGCGCCTGTATAGTGAACAGTTGCGCATGTGTGCGCGCATGTGGGTGGTAAAACCGTGCCTCAGAGGCAAGGTTGAAGGGTTAAAAAAAAAACATGAGTCTTTTTGATGCATTGTATGGTTGCATAAGATGATATAGGACTCTGTGTTGTGTGCAGATATCCAACAGTGATTATGGACGTTCGGTGGCGTGAGCAAGATTGGTCGCAGTTGTGAGATGCTGTGGCCAATGTAGGGCCTCCAGTGCGAGCGGCTTTAGCAACCTGTGGGTTGCTAAAAAAATTTTTTGAGTGCCCATTGATACGGGCACAGGAGTACTTACTCCAGCTCCAGCTCCAGATGTGGAGTCCATATCTGCACTGCTTCCTCGTGCGAGGAGAGAAGATCCCCTTCACTGCGGTGGAGGATATATATTTTTTGACTGGGCTCCCCTTCCGGGGAACACCGCTGCCGGCAGAGCCTGTGCTGCTGAGGGACACACACCTGCGGGAGATCGCCGAGCGGTATTGCTCAGGCGAGAACTACATGTCTGGGACTGTAGTGAGTATTAGTGGTCTGGATTCCCTGGCTCATTGCTGCATAGCGGCGATGATTGTTCACGTGTATGGGTCACTGGCGACCCAACGGATTAGTGGTGGCCAACTGCTAGTGTTGGAGAGGGTGGTGGTGGGTCGTGAGCGCTTCGCATGGGGGCTTACGCTACATGCGTGGATGATCACGCAGTTGGACCGCTGTCGGTCCACAGGTTCTGGGGAGTTTGCTTTCAGCTCGATCCTGGTAGCCTGGTTCTTGGAGAGGGTGCCGATGCTGTTCCCTAGGGTTCTACTTGAGGTGCCAGGGGCACGAGAGCCACGCTTGAGGCGGTGGTCTGCAGTTTTGGTTCGCCACGGTGGTGGCGAGGGTGGACATTATTTTACGGTGCAGGCGGCGCAGATATGGCGGCAGATTCCGCAGTTCATACATCAGTACCCCTATGCTGGGGTGGACTTCCGGGGGGACCCGGACATGGTGTTGCCTCCTGGGGAGGTTTTTGATCATCGAGGTATGCTGAGTTTGTTTATGTTTTTTATTTATGTTGTGTTTTTGAGATATCAATTTATATATATGATTTATAGACACTGATACGATCTGATGTTTGTTTGTTTGGTGCATGTGCAGATGTGGCACCTTGCGGGCACGAGGTGGAGTTGCACAGAGCGCCGGTTCAGCGAGAGCCGGAGAGACTGCCATGTGGGGAGAGATGTCGGCGGGATGAGGCCGCAGGGCGTCCAGCAGATCCCGAGAGGGCGGCAAGGAGGCGCCGATTCGATGACCCTGGTGCGGGACCATATCATGCTCCTCCAGCGGAAGTCGGAGTGGATTTTGATGATATACATCGTCGTCTTGAGACGGTGTTACAGGACGTGCCTGAGGGCATGTGGATCCGCATCCAGGAAGAGGGGTTCCTGGAGCATTGCATAGGGTTACCGCCACCATGGCGGGGTATAGTGCGACGAGCAGCTGTGCTCGCCGCGATGACTAGTGGACGCCTTCCGCCGGGGCAGGAGGGTCCTGCAGGTGTTCCACCACCACCGCCTGGGGCAGGTGGGGGTGGGCCACCACCTCCTCCTGAGGGAGGAGCAGCTGGGGGTGCGATAGAGGCACCCTGATGGATGTATATTGTATACCTTCTTGGTTGTATATAGGCTGGTGAGCCGATTTTGTACTGAGGTGTGGCACTGGCCTGCGGGCATATGTATATTTTGTATGTAAACATTCGGATGGCCGGAGAGGCCTTGATATATATATATATATATGAGTATACACCTTTTTGAGATCCAGATGTTGTTTACATGCGGTCTTTGTTGTTGATGATGATGTTGTTGATTCTATCTATATGCTGTGACAGAATGTATGAGATGTCTATGTATGTGTAGTTTGATGTGATATATGCCAATCTAACACCATGTTAGCTATTTCATCTGTTGTTTGATTCAATTGTCTTGGAATATGTGTAAATGTAATGGAATCAAAATGTCGAGATAATAATCTAACTTGCAGGTATTTGCAAAGGAGGCATGGATCGCATACACGGTATACATTGTTGAGCTGGAGAATGACTAGTTGAGAGTCGAGGAAGACGTTGAGGTGGCGAATATGATGATGCTGGGCATCGGCCAGGAGGCCAATCACTGCAGTGTATTCAGCTTGGTTGTTGGTTGCTGGTCCCAAACATATGTCGTTTGAATGTAGCATTTCATGTGAGGGGGTATATAAAACCCAAGCCGCCGAAGTGAGATTTTGTGTCCAACGACTGGCGCCGTCAGCGTAACCAATGTGGTAGGTTGGTGAAGGAAGCATCTGTCAATAGCACAAAGGATAGTTTTAGACGAGAGGGGTGAGAGAAAAAAAGACTAAAAACACTAGGAAGAGAGATAACCTAAAGTAGTCTGACTACTTCTAAGCATAAAATTTCTTGAGGTATAACCCATTGACGGGTTCCTTGAGTGAGAGGCCTTCGGGGGAGGCCAGGATGTATGTGCCTTTGGTGAGGCAATGTTGGATGATGTAAGGGCCATGCCAAAGTGATTCGAATTTTCCATGGCCAAAGGTATCATGAGCGATATCATAGGCCAAGACCAGGTCGCCTTCGCGGAATGATCGAAGGTTGACATGGCGATCAAAGGTAGCTTTGGATCATTTTTTAGCTGCCTTGTTGTTCTGCAATGAAGATCGACAATCTTCATCCAGCGACTCCAAGTTCAACAAGTGCTGCTCCATTGGAGCAGTGTCAGGTAATAGCTCAATTGCGGTGCGTAGGGTGGGAATTTCGCACTCGATGGGAAGAGTTGCCTCGACCCCATGGACTAAATGAAATGGCGTGAAACCTGTAGCGGTTTTTACTACCGTTCGATAAGCCCATAGCGTGGAAAATAACATATGATGCCAATTGGTTTTATGTTTATTAACCGTGCGCTATAACATGGTCTCGAGGAATTTGTTCACTGCCTTGACCTATCCATTTGATTGAGGGTAATATGGTGAGGCAAACTCGTGAGAGAAGCCTAACCGAGAAGAGAGTTCGACGAAAATCTCATTCTCAAAGTGTTTCCCATGGTCGAAAACGAGTTGGAGTGGTACGCCAAAATGGGATATGATGTGGTTAAAGAAGAAGTGTGCTACAGTGTCAGCGGTGTTGTTGAAAGTGGGCATTGCTTCGGCCCATTTGGTGAAGTAATCAACGGCGACAACAATGTATTTGTGACCATTGCTGGAGGGGGGATTACAAGTCATAAAGTCGATGCCCCATTTACAAAAGGGGTCGGCCGTAATGACAGGGTGAAGAAGAGCGGGGGGAGCGCGGGATTTGTTGGCATAGAGCTGACATTGCTCACATCGTTTCACGGCGTGAATGCAATCGTGAAACAAGGTATGCCAAAAGTAACCGGCTCGAATAATCTTCTGAGCCGTGGAGATACCCGAAAGATGTCCCCCACATGCGCCGTTGTGGAAATCGTTTAAGACTCTGTCGGCCTCATCAATAGTCAGGCAACGATGAAGAATAGTGTCGACGCCCCGCCGATATAGGATGTCTCCGATGAGGAGATAGCGAGGGGCCTGATGGTGAATACGCTGACGATCATCTCATGATAGATGGTTACCGAACTTTTGAGTTCGTAGGTATACGAGAAGGTCGCCATACCAAGGATCATCGGAAGCGATGTAAAAGAGATGTTCGTCAGGAAAGTCGGTGTTGACGGGGGTACTGGTGATGTCAGAGGGAAGGGTCGTGACAAGTTCAGTGAGAATGAGGGCCTTCTTAGTCTTAGGTGTTGATAATTTGAGGTCGTATTCCTGGAGGATAATGATCCATCGAGTGAATTTGTCGTTAACTTGTCGACGGCTGAGCAAATATTGCATAGGGTTGGAATCTGCGACGACCTTCGTGGTGCGAAGCAGAATGTAATGGCGCAGTTTCTGGACTGCGAGGACAACTGCAAGAGCAAGTTTCTCTTCGTGTTTGTACTTCAAGGGGGGTCCCGAGAGGTTCTTACTAACATAGTAAATGACATGTTCACGATTGTCATCTCCGAGCTGGACGAGGACGCCGGCTACTGATACAGCTAATGCTGATACGTAGAGGATGTAGTCGCGATTGTAGTCAGGTGCACTAATCAAAGGTGCGTTTGAAAGCGCAGTTTTAAGACCATCAAATGACTATTGGGCATAGTCGTCCCAGTGGAAGGGGATTTCGTGACGTAGTAAGAGAAGGAAACCATGTGCGCGTATGGAGAAATCTGGGACAAAGCGTCGAAGGAAGTTATCTTTTCCCTGAAGACTCTGAAGTTGTTGTAAATTCCGGGGAGGTGGAATTTCGGTGATAGCTTTGACTTTGAGGGGGTCTACGGTAATACCGCTTTGGGAAACGATAAAACCGAGGAGTCGCCTGGCGGTGACGCAAAACACACACTTGAGAGGGTTCAAGCGAATGTTGTACTAGCGACACCGTTGAAAGATGATTCGTAAATCATCGAGATGTTGGGTTCGTTTCTTGGACCGAGCTGTGAGGTCGTCCAAGTAGGCAAGGATGATGTCAGCCAGATCATGAAATATGTATGTCATCGCCCGTTGGAAGGTTGCGCCGGCGTTTTTTAAGCCGAAAGGCATGACACGGTATGCGAAAGTACCCCACGGGGTAATGAATGCGGTTTTATATTGATCAGCTGGGTGGATTTGAATTTGGTTATAGCCAGAGAATCCGTCCATAAAGGAGAGAGCCTCGTGACCGGCGCAGTCGTCGATGATTTGATCGATAAAAGGCATTGGAAAATTGTCTTTTGGACATGCGTTATTGATATCGCGAAAGTCTGTGCAAATGCGGATCGTACCCTGTTTTTTGTCGACGGGTACAGGGTTGGAAACCCATGAAGTGTAAGCGATGGGGTAAATAAAGTCGTCCATACGTAATTTGTCAATTTCGGCTTTGATAGCCGCGGCCTTGGATGGGTGGAGCGGTCGCTGTTTTTGGTGAACTGGTGTGATGTCAGGCCAGGTGTCGATGCGATGTTCGACTATGGAAGGGTCGAGGCCAGGCATCTCCGTATATGACCAGGTGAAAATATCCCTGTATTCCTGAAAGAGGGTTTTATATGCGGCGATTTCCTGAGGAGTGAAAGCGGCTCCAATGATGATTTCTTCGACGATGCCATTTTTAATGGAAATGTCGATTTTGATGGTGGGGGAAATGTTGGCCAGATTACCTTCTTCAAAAGCATCGGGTGCAGGAATGGGATTATTGAACCAATCGATAGGCCCTGATGGGATAAAATCTTTGGTTTCGACCACGTAAACGGGATTGTGGCTAGGAGGCATGAGGGCTTCCTGCGGAAGGAAGAGAGCACGATGATGTAGTGCATCCCAGGGAGAGTCTGGGCCGTGTAGCTCTTCCAGTATTTCCTCGTCGCATTGGAAACGAAAGGAATATAAGGGGTCGTAAGGAGTGATCTCAGCTCTAGTGTGATTGTCCCCTGCTGGGGAAGCAAGGGGATTGGTACGAGCAGATGATGAGGGTTCACTTGTCATGAACCATATGTTGAAGTACTGAGGGGTACCCATGGTGGTAGGATGGAGAGTCTCCGTAGGGGACTGAGCAGGAGAGTTGGGTGGGTTACGGGGAAAATCCTCAGATACGCCATCTAAGAACCAAGGAGGCGTTGGGAGTGCCTCGGGTTCAGGTGAAATGACATGAAAATCCTCAAGTGGCGAGGTAATGTCGATTACCGTTGCAGCGAGTTGGTGATGTAGGGTTAATTGACGTTGCCTATATGCGAGGATTATTGGACACTGGTATGTAAAGTGAGCTACTGAATCGCAGAGAGAACAAGGGCATCTCATACGTTCATTGACTGTAGTGGTGACATAGCAAATGTCAGTGATATTTGAAGAGGACGTGGCAGAGCGTGGGTTGTTCTGGAAGTTCTGGCGTACAACCGCTAATGTTTGTCGAAATCATGGTAGTGCTGGGCAATGATGGGTGTAATGGCCATATTCTGAACAAATAGCACACGCAAATTTAGTCCTCAAACCTTTACTACTGGAAGGCGTGGTGGTAGCAGCAGGACTAGCAGTAGCGATGGGTGTTGTGGGAGTTTTATTGATTGGAATCAAATTTCGTAATTCCGGTAGTGATGGGAAGTTGTTGGTTTGGTGACCTTCTTTCTCACATAATTCACAAGGTGGTGGAATGCACAGAGGAAGTGGAGCTGTGGGCTCCTTCTTCTTTCGCCTACCCCCAGTTGTAGCAGGGGGGGTAGGGAGTATGGGGGAAGTGGGGGTGAGGACAGGAATCGTCATGGGGAGGCCTTCCTGTGGGCGAGGGACCATCTTAGGTGGATGTAAATACCACACTGGGATTGCTAACACCATATTGGGTAGTGTGAGCGTTGCAGCTACCTGGAAAGCTTCTATACCGGGTGGAGGGTAGAAGGGAATTTGAGTGAGGGGTCGGGGAAATGTCTCCCAAATGGGATTAGGCCCTTGAGGGGATGTGGATTCTTGGACCGTAGGGGTCGATGAATGTGCAGGAGGCTCCAGCTGGAGTGGTTTTATGACTATTGAGACGTCAGGAATGACTGAAACCTCCTGCGGAGGAAGAGTATCCTCCGTGTGAGTTGCATTAGATGAGACGACACATACTTGATTAGGGGGAAGGAGTGGTGGTGCTCCATGGTACTTCCCTAACAAGGATCGATATTTAAAAATCCCAGGACCCATTTCGACGAGTGGATATGCGTCTTTGTTGGTGTGAATGAAAGGAAGAATGTTATCGAGGTTGGCAGATGGGTTCGGCTCGTAATGTGAGACTTGGTCGATGGTTACAATCTTTCCGTTGTGGGGGAACATGATTGTCCGAAAGATGGATGATGCCACTGCCTTCATAGCATACATGTAGCTACGTCCGAACAAGATATTGTAATCGAGCGAAGCGTCGATAACTTCGATATCAATGAGAATAGTTTTGCCCCCGAGTTCTACGGGAACATTTTGGAAGACCCCTTCAGGAGATGATGGTCATCCGTCATAAGCTCATAATGTGATGGCGGAGGGTATGAGTTCCGGGGAACCAAGTTTCTGCCATACTGTTTTAGACATGATGCATGTAGATGCACCTTCATCAATGATACACCGATGGACGGTGATGTTCCATATTTTTACTGGTATTTGAATAGCGACCAGGGCGGGAAGACGAGGTTCGCTATTGTCAAGATCAAAGGTGATGAGTCTAGTATCAATGGGGTCGACTACCCCCAAGGTGGAAAGTATAGATTTCCGTTGTGTAGGATAAGTCTGGAGGACTTCCAAGACTGACATGACAGCTGGGGATTGTGCTAAATCATCGACCAAGCTATAGTTGTGGGCAGCCCTAGCCTGTGGGTTGTGAACATTCATGCGCAAGAGGATGTGAGGGATGCGTAATGGTGGTTCGGCGGAAGGGCGAGGGATCACCAAAGGGGGTTCCGTCGGTGTAGGGTTTGTCTCTGGAGAGATAGGAGTAGACTCAGCTGGAGTATGATATTGACGATTGCGTGTTTGCAAAAGGATTTCTTCCTCACTGGTGAGGAGAATTGTACGCTCTACTGGATTGTTAGGGTTGTGGTATTGACCCACCTGCAGTGGGGGATGTTGCGTGTCCTATTGAGTGTTAATCACACCTTGATGTGGAATGGGATTTTTCAGTACGGAGGGAGGTGGTTGCTACACATATTGTTGTGGTGCCTGTTGAGGGGCATTTTGTGCAGGCAAAGGGGGAAGGCTACCTGAGTCTTTCAACCATTTGAAATCAGTGATTTGGGGGCAATGGTGAGTGTAGTGACCAAGCTCACCACAAAGAGCACAAGGGTGGATGGTTTTAATATTATTTCACCCTGGGAGTTTGTTGTTGTTGCCCCCTTGGGGGTTTTGGTGCCCTTGGTTCTGATTTCCCCCAGTGGGTTGGTGCTGTGGGGGTTGATTCCCGCCTTGACCAGGATTGTTGTTATTCCTGTTCCATCCTTTCTTCCTGTTATTGTTTGATGGATGAGTTGGGTTGGCTGTGTTCAACTGTTCAAAATTTTGGTACTTTTGAGCATCAGAGGGTTGAACAAAATTTACCCCCGCATGAGGATGTGGGGGAGCCATGGGTTGTGGAGGACCAGGAAAAGGGAAGTATGGATTTTGTGGTGGTATCGATCCATAAGGTACATAGGAAGGATGTGTGCTTTCACTAGTACTATAAGATGATGTTGAGGGAGTACCACTGTTTGTGGGAATAGGTGGATGTATGGGAGGTGCCGGTGGCGGTCCACTGATGGGTGGAGGTATAGCAACAGGATATGGCTATTGATAAGGGGGTGGGGGAAAATAAGGAGTGCCCCCATATACCGACGGGTATTGAGGTGTTCCATACATCGATGGTGGTTGGGGTTGTGGACCATGGTGTGTGGTGGAACCTATTAGTCTCTCTGCTGAATGAGACATCCCAGGTTTGTCTTGGCCAAATGGCGCAGGTTTTGGAAGGTCAGGATGTACTGTGTATAAGTACCCTGACTGTGCATAAATAAGGTCATACTGTTGGGCCTTACTGATGGATTCCTCTTCGGATTGAGGGAAGGTGTAAGCGACATCCTTTCCAAGGAGAGCGACAAGTGATCTAAGAAACCAATCAAGGCACTGTTGTTTAGTGGTTTCTGCTTTACACAAACTATGTCGCCTACGCCACTCATGAATGTGGTCAGCGATGTGGGTGGTTGAGTTCTATTTGAAGTTAGACAGTAGTTCTAGACCATTGTCATGTCGGATGGGTAATTGGAAGAAGGTCAAAAATGCTTTGGCCAATGACTCAAAGGTCATATGGAACCCTGATTTTTCTTCGACATACCATTTGGCTGATGGGCCAGTAAGTGTGTGTTGAAATAATCACAGTCTGATGGAATCATCCATAATGCTATTAGAAGAGCACCATAGATGAAAAGTCATGATGTGGTTGGTGGGGTCATCTCCTGCCTTTCCTTCAAACTTTGGTATGTCTGAAGGAATTTTGGTTGGCATTGCAGGCCATGTGGCGTCATGCAATATAGGATCATTGGTGAACTTGGTGAGATCCGGTATGTTGAGAGAGGCCAAATATGGCATCTGTAGTGGGGTGGGAGGGTTAGATCCAGCCATAGTGTGTTGTGAACCTAACCCTTTATGGGGACTAGGTGGGTTGGTTCTCCCTCCTTGAGAGGAAGTGGGTCCTTCGCTTCCGTGCAAAGGAGAACGAGTGGACAGGTGACCTTGGGAAGTTGACCCAAGTAAGGTAGAACCAAGCAAAGATGATCCTAAGATAGTAGCACTCACAGGAGTGTGTGAAGGAGGTACTGATGAACGGGTATGACCATTTACTCCCCCTAAGATAGGCGGGAGATTGAGAAAGCGTCGTGAACGATGGGGGTTCTGTGGTTCCCCTATGATGTCAGACTAGTTGTGTGAATGTGTGCAACAAGTGGTGAGAGAAATATAGAAATAAAAGAGCCTTTGCGTTAAATGTGTTACACAATATATATATCCCAATCAAATAGTAATCAAATGTGCATCATACATAATATGAGAAAGAAGCATATATATGGGTAAGTGGGTTTTGTCCGCGTGGGGGAATCAAAAGAAAGCAAATGCTTGTGTCCTAAAAGATGTAATGTCCTTCCTCTAAAAAAGCACTGGACCTTCCAATAGTACTCAACAGTGGGGTCTGAAGTCACTGGAAGAGACACTAGTGAAGGATGAAATAACTGGTTATAATGAGGGGTAGAGGGGGCAATATCCTGAAAGATTTGGCGATACTTCCCAATAGCCACACAAAATCCAATCAAGGTGCGATTGCAGCCCACAATCACCACCTGGGTAGATGTCCTAAAGTTGGTCGCTAGGTACCTCGGTCCAAGTGCGGCATTTAGATTTTCGGCCTAAGAAATGGGTCACGAGCTGGATCCCGTCCAAGAGGTGGGTGCCTCAAGGGGGGACGCACAGAACAACCGGACCTCGGCCTTCGACCCTTCACGGGTATCTCCCTGCCTTATGGTGATTGGAACACTAGACTTGGAGGATTTGAAGTTCCCTATTTGTCAACTTCTATGTTTGAAAATGTGAGAACCAGATAACGGGGAGTTATTTGGATGCCTATCCCCGAAATCCTACCTAGACTAAAAAACTTATTTTGGCACCTCTTGTGGAGGAAAACTTAGTGAGTTTTTTAGAAAGTTTTTAGATGAAGTTTTGTGAGGCTGGGGGTGAAAACCAACCTCGTTTTGATTAAAAGTGGGAGTGGATAGTCCTGTCAAGAAAAGATGGGGTGTTTTCGGAATCCCTTTGGAGGAAACATACTTAGACCGCCACATTTTGAGAAGAGGCTATGTGAGTGAAGAAGTCACTTTTGTGTGTGAGTGAAAGTGTACCAAGTTTTAGTTATTTAGATGTCACCTTTCTGCATGTGGACTTCGCTTGGTCCTTACAAGAGTGTGATTACCTAATTAGCTAGATGTCATTGGTACAACCTTGCGGAATTTTAAAAG
>ML803751.1:284960-315243 GCA_009831015.1 Picea engelmannii | reverse complement strand
TATGCCTCAAATAACTATGCAAAGCACCAATATATTTGAGCAATGTTTCCTGTGAAGACAAATCAACTCCCAAAACCAAAGCTCTTCTCCTAAATTCCTGAGTAAAACTTTGTACATTTTGTCCTTTTGCTTGTCTAAAATTCCGCCATTCCATGGTTTCCTTTTATTTATATGCCAATGGATAAAATTGTTTTTTAATTGCTATAATGAAATCATTCCAAGAAAGAAAAAAAATTCCATGCTTTTTCATTTCCTCCCGTGTCTTAGATTCCCACCAAATAAGTGTTGAACCATCTAATCTTAATGAAGCTAACTGAATTTTGGTTTCATCATCTTGAATCTTTTGTATTCTAGAATATACTTCAATTTGACGTATCCAGTTATCTAACTTTTCAGCGTTAACTTCTCCATTATAAATTGGCAACTCAAATTTTATATCAAGCTTTGATGAAGGAATTTGCGAAGGAGTTTTACCATGCCCCTTTGGAGAATTCGGAAGATGTTTCAAACTTGTAGAAGAAGAAGAAGAATATGATGATGGAGGAGGAGAGGGTGGTGGAGAAGCACCATTCCCTCCATTTCTGCCTGGAGTTTTGTCACCACCGCCTCCCTTATGCATTGAAGGGTTGGAGCCTTCACCCTGGGACATTATGTTCCGTTCCATCAAGATATTAATCATATCTCTCAACTCCATGACAGCCTATCTGAGATCTTCTTCTTCAGCCGGAACAGGTTCATGACTTTCTTTACGAGCCATGCTTGGTGAATGTCTCTCTGAAACTTGCGGTGAATGAATCTGCTTCCTCCTTATCGGATAAGAACTTGTCTCCACAGGTTGACCTTCTCCTCTTGTGAGTTTCAACCTTGTGAGCATCAGAAACAATACTTTCAAACAATCAAGTCTTCAAAACCAGTGCTCTGATACCAACTTGATCTAAAATTTGAAGAATACTTGAAAAACTTGAAAATTTATTGCAAGTGAAATGTTATGTGTTTAAAGCAAATGGATCAGTTTGCAACACATAAATTAAAGGATTAATTATGCAAATTACACATATACAGCAACATAATGATTGAACATAAGCACATAAACACAGCAATTTGATAAAGGAGTTCACCCCTCTTATGGGCTACATCTCCTGGTCCAGCTTCCAATGGTTTATTATTATTAATTTCTCAAAAGTGATCAAAATCATGTCTTACAATGCTCAAACTGACAAATTGACTGCTCCAATGGCTTCCCAGTGTCCCAAAACCCCTGTCTGGGCTCTTTCGGCACCTCAATCGGTCGAAAAATGAGAAAGATAGGCCTCCTGGAAGTCCCTCCTTCAAGCTTGTTGTCTCTGCATCTACAAAACACACCCCCTTCTATTGAACCTGGCTCACATGCTCATTTAAGCGCAAAAACCAAGCACCGGGCGCAACTGTGCCAACGGTGAAAAACATAGAACGGTTGAGGGCACGCCAGCCCCTAACCGCCTCAGCACCTGGGCATATGGTGCATATGACTGCATGCTTGGCAAAAAGTGGTTAATTGGTTACACAACCGTGTAACTCCCTCCGCGCTCCAATTCGTGGGAATATGCAAATAGCAAAAACCGTGGGCCATGTTTCAAACCCCGCGCATATACAATGGAGTGGCTATGGTTCAAACCCCCACGCCATTCATTATAACCGTGCGCCATATAATATATGGTGGTCACATGAAAGTTCAAACAACCATGGGTTGGGGCTTAGCCCCAGCCCGACCCCTCGCCCAATATACAAAAGTTTAAACATAAATACATTTAAACCCACATTCATAACAAGTAATAATCGGTGGCCTATTGGTCGGGCGGTCGTGCGAAGGTGCCAGCTGTGTGGGGAGGTCCAGGCGTCGAACCCCGCGGCCTCCAATACATTTTATATAAAACCAACTAGCCAATAAATGAGTGACACGTGGCGCCCATGGATTGGGCCACGTGTCCTCACACTATTTGCCAGCTATAGGACACATGTCACTCCTGGATTCGTCAATAGTCAACCTATCAACATATGCCATGTCATCATCGTACGGTCTGTACGGTCCTTCCATGTCAGACCGTACGGACTGTACGGACAGGTACAGTCAGCATCAAACTTTTTGCCTATTTGTCTTGATGAACAGATCGCGATATCTTATCCATACGGACTCCATTTGATAAAGTAAATATACCATCGGAATCAGGAAGACGAGACAGACGCAATGGTACTGTTTCCGTCGCATTCCAAGCACTTTGAAATTTGAGCAAAATTTGATCCCCTGATCACTGTGAATGAGAGGTAAGATGTTATCGATGTTGGAGGAAGGTTTGGGCTTGTAATGTGACACTTGGTCAATAGTGAAAATCTTCCCATCATGAGGGAACACAATTGTGCGAAACATAGAAGAGGCCATAGCCTTCATCGCATACATGTAGCTAGATCCAAACACGATGTTGTAATTGAGCGGAGCATCGATAACTTCAATGTCAATGAGGATAGTGTTTCCCCTGAGTTCAACAGGGACATTTTGGAAGAGTCCCTCGGGAGAGAATGGTCGTTTGTCGTAAGACCTCAGAGTAATGGAGGATGGTATGAGATTAGGAGAGACAAGTTTCTTCCATACGGTTTTGGACATGATGCATGTGGATGCACCTTCATCAACAATGCAGCGGTGAACTGTGATGTTCCAGATTTTAATTGGTATTTGGAAAGAGACTAAAGCGGGGAGATGAGGTTCCCCACCATTGCGATCAAAGGTGACTAGTCGAGTATCAGTAGGGTCGATTTCCCCCAGAGTGGAAAGTAATGAATTCCATTGAGTAAGATAGTTTTGAAGAACTTCTAAGACTAACATGGAAGCGGGGGATTGTGCCAAGTCATCAACCAGACTATAATTATGGGATGCCCTAGCTTGAGGGTTGATGACATTTTATCATAATGGGGGGTGAGGAATACAAAGGGGTGTGTCAGTATTAGGGTGAGGGATCATCAAAGGTGGGCCAGTTGTGATGAGGTGGATTCTGAGGTAGAGGGAGTAGGATCAGACGGTGCGCTATATTGATGACTATGCATTTGTAGAAGGACTTCCTCCTCACTAGTGAGGAGGATAGTGTGATTGGTAGGAGTACCTTGGTTTGGATACTTACCCATCTGTGGTGGGGTTGGATGGATCTCATGTTGGGTGTCCATCACCCCTTGGTGTGGAATAGGGTTTTGTAGTACGAAAGGGGGTGGTTTCTATACATATTGTTGTGGGGATTTCTAGGGGGCAAGTGGTGCTAGTGGATGTGGCCCACTTCCAAACTCTTTCATCCATTTGAAGTCAGAAATTTGAGGGAAATGGTGATTATAATGGCCATACTCACCACAAAGGGCACAAGGGAAGTTTGTCCGTAGATTTTTTTTTTTCTTCCCTTGTCATTTGTTTTTATTTCCCCCTTGGGGGTTGTAGTTCCCTTGATTCTAGTTTCCCCCAGTAGGTTGATTCTATTGGGGGTGGTTCTAGTTTCCTCCTAGTCTGGGATTATTGTTTCAGTTTTTCCCTTTATTTTTGGCATTGTTCGACTGATGGGTCGGATTTTATGTATTCAGTTGTTCAAAATTTTGATATTGCAGAATGGGAGAGGGCTAAATAAAGTTAACCCCATCCTGTGGGTGTCCTTGTGGTGGAACCATGGGCTGAGGGGGATAGGAAAAGGAAAGTACCAATTATTGGGTGGAAATGGTCTGTAGGGTATATAGGAAGGCACAACACTATCACTAGTGCTTAGGGTGTAAGATGAGGTAGAGGGGGTACCTGAACTTGGTTGGACCACTGGGCGTACTGTGGGTGCCGACAATGGTCCATTGATGGGTAGAGGAAGGGAAACATGGTATGGTTGTTGATAAGGGGGAGGAGGATAATAAGGGGGTCCCCCATATGCTGGTGGATATTAAGGTGTTCCATACATAGGTGGTTGTTGGAGGTGTGAATTGTGGTGTGTAGTTGTACCAATCAATCCATTCGTTGAGTGCGACATTCGAGGTTTTTCTTGGCCAAATGGCATAGGTCTCGGGGTGTCAGGTAGTACTATATATAAATATATTGATTGTGAATAAATGAGTTCAAACTATTAGGCCTTGCTGATGGATTCTTCTTTCGATTGGGGGAAGGTGGTGGCCATGTATTTGGCAAAGAGGGAGACAAGTGATTTGAGAAACAAGTTGAGGCATTGCTGCTTGGTGGCTTCTTCTTTGCATAGACTATGTCGCTAATGCCATCCGTGAATGTGGTCGGTGATGTGTGTAGAGAAGGTTTGTTTAAACTCTGAGAGTAGTTCGAGACCATTGTCATGCTAGATTGGGAGTTGAAAGATGGTAAAAACTGCTTTGGCCAAAGATTCAAAGTTTGTATGGGACCTAGATGTTTTTTCTACATACCACTTAGATGATGGGCCAGTGAGTGTGAATTGAAATAATCTCAAGTGGACTGAGTCGTCCATAATGCTATTGGAGGAGCACCATAAATGAAAGGTCATGATATGGTTGGCTGGATCCTCTCCTGCTTTTCCCTCAAACTTGGGGATGTTTGAAGGTAGTTTGGTAGGCATTGCAGGCCATGTGGGGTCATGCAAGATAGGATCATTGGTGAGTTGAGTCAGATCTGGTATGTTAAGGGAAGCCAAGTATGGAATCTAGGGTTATGGTGGAGGATTAATTCCCATCATGGTGGGAATGTTTTGCATACCTGACCTTGGAGGAGGGTTAGTTCCAGTCATGGTGTGAGTGGTTTGTGTAACTCACTCATGAGGGGGGTTAGGTGGGGTTGTACTTCCTACTTGGGAAGGAGTTTCCCCCCCTCTTCCGTGTAAAGGAGAGAGAGTGGATGGTTTACCTTGGGAAGTGGACCCAAGTAAAGTGGAACCAAGAAAAGATGATCCCAAAACAATAACACTCATAGGGGTGTGAGAAGGGGAAGATGATGAGTTGTGAAGACTAGGAACTCCCCCTAGAATAGGAGGGATGTTTAGCAAGTGTCTGAAACGATGGGGATTCTGTGGGTCCCCTATGATGTCTGACTAGCCAATTGGATGTGTGTAAATGGTGATGAGAGTAAATAAATGAACAAGAGTATTTATAATTTTTGGACCTTCACAATATAATTCCCAATCGCATGTAATCACAAGAGAATCATACATAAATTAATTGATATAGAAGCATATATGTGGGTAGGTTGATTTTTTCCACATGGGACAACAAAGAAAAATAAATGCTCGTGTCTTAGAAGACGTAATGTCCTTCCTCTCAAATAGCACTGGACCTTCCAATAACACTCAACATTGGGGTCTGAAGTGACCAGAAGAGAAACTAGTGAAGGATGAAGTAATCAGTTATAATGAGGTGTAGAGGGTGCATATCTTGAAAGATCTGGAGATATTTCCCAATCTCCACACAAAATCCTATCAAGGTGCAATTGCAGCCCACAATTGCCACCTGGGTAGATGTCCTAAAATTTGGTCACTAGGTACCTCGATTAAAGTGCCACATTTAGATTTTCGGCCTCCGAAATGGGTCATGGGATGGATCCCATCCAAGAGGTGGGTGCCTCAAGAGGGGATGCACAAAACAATTGGACCTCGACCTTCGACCCTTCACGAGTATCTCCCTGCCTTATAGTGTAGGAACACTTGACTTGGAGGATTTGAAAGTTCCCTATTTGACAACTTCTATTGTTAGAAGATGTGAGAACCAAATAACGGGGAGTTATTTGGATTCCTATCCCCGAGATCCTACCTAGACTAAAAATTTCTTTTGGCACCTCTTGTGGAGGAAAACTTAATGATTTTTTTAGAAAAAATTTATATGTATTTGTTTGAGAGATTGGGGGTGTGAACCAATCTCGTTGAAATTAAATGGGAGTGGATAGCTTCATCAAGACAAGGGTGGGGCGTTTCAGAATCCCTTTGGAGGAAACTTACTTCAACCTCCACGAGTCGAGATGAAAACTATGTGAGTGAGTAGTGACTTTGTGTGTGAACAAGTGAAAGTGTGCCAAGTTTTTAATAAGTTAGGTGTCACCTTGATGCATGTGGACTTCATGTGGTCCTTACAGGTCTTGATTACCTAATTTACTAAATTTCATTGGTACAACCATGCAGAATTTTAAATTCCCTAGGAAGCTAGCATGTGGACATGTGGGTCCTTACCAATTACTTAACTCCCTAGTGTGATTTAATATAAGAAAGATTCAAAACTATCCTAGATTGTGAACATGTGGGCATGTATGGGCCCATTACAAAATCTTTAAACTTACCTAGTGTTTTAATCTAAGAAAGTAAATTTCAACACTATCCTATCTTTGTAGCATGTGGGCATGTATGGGCCCTTACAATCTTAAGATGTGTTTGAAAAATAAACTAAGAGGAGTCCTGAGGGGGTTGTTGTCCTTTCCTAAAGATTTTGTCTTTTTAAGGGAGATGAAATTTTCCCTTAATCATTTTTCTGATTCTCAAGATCGCTCTAGGGCGTGAGAGAAGAGCATACTCGATGATTGATATCCAATTTCTAGTCCCAATGCAAGTAGTTTATATTTGTGATATAGAATGATTCCAACTTAATTTTAATGAAAGCAAGCCATCCATGTGGCAAAAATGAAAGAAAAAGAGGAAATAATGATTTTAACCCCCTAAGTGCCTATGTTTTGAATAATCCCTTCATGTGGAGAGGGAATCTAAGTGTGGTGCATATTACAATCTGCATGGAATCAAGCTTAAGAAGGCTATGGGCCCTCCAAAAATCACAAGAACCCTTACAATGTGTGAAGTTTTGAGCAGATGCGCGGGTCATAGAGTAGACAGAGGTGCATGTGGCACCAATGTGAAAGTAAAAAATGACCCTTTGGCATTGGTGCACAAAATGCGCTGAGAAAAATAGTGGATTGAGCGCACGTGCATTGAAGATGTGCCTATGGGTCAAAAAACCTGCGCACTTTTATTACACGGCCATGAAGAAAATTTTGGATGAATTTCTCTTAACTCAACTTTGGATTTGGATTTTTGCAGGTAGGCTTGGGCCATTTATGGTTCGTGCAAGTTAAATAAACAAAAAGAAGAGATAAAATAACCCAAATGGAGGAGGAAATCAATACCTTTCCCCAATGGAGTTGCCAATATGTTGCACCCCTTTTGTCACCTAAATGAGCAAAATGAGCATGCTTACAAGCCCAGTTGGGTTAGCTAGGAAAGACAACAATGAATGCAAGGGTTAGAAACATCAATCATATGATATAAAAAAAAAGACTAAGATAAGAGCAACAAAAGAAACTAAACTAGAGTGCATAAGGACATTAGAACAAGAAATAAATAACATTCATGCCACCAATGGAAAGGATTGTATTAGTGGGAAAACACCAAAGAGAAAGGGAGATATATGGGTCCTCTCTTCCTCCAAGGGAGGGCTCTTGGACCCCCAAATATTAATCTCTTCTTACAAGCCACAAAATAGAATGAAATGGTGAAGAGAATCCAAAGCACATTCACTCAAGAGGTGATATGAATGGCTAAAAGAAATGGTGTTTGTATACACTTGATGAGAAAAGAAGATTCTCCAAGAGAATATAAGCAGCATAACAATACAATTGAATTCCTTGAAAATATAGTGCACCCATGACCTCCTTTTATAGAATAGCTTTGAGGCATTATGCAACTAGTTCTTAGTGTGAACAAGGGGCCCTTTAGGGCACCCTTAGGTCTTTGACCAACACCCCAGTCAGATTCAACCGAGATTTGAGTGTCAAATCGACTTGGAAGATGAACCAGAAGTGGGTGGAAGGCCGATCGATATCATAAATGCACCGTTTTGAGGGGTGTGTGGTTTCTTGCATCCATAGTCACGCGTTGTGCACATGTACTCCTTTCTTGAGTTTCTGGATGGCACATGTGTGCGAGCTCCCTGAGTAGTCTTAGTGCATGTTGATTTTATAACTGGTTGTATAGTTTTGGACCTTTTGGAAATTCATTTTTGGTCCATGAGTGAACTAATGGGTGTTTTGAAGATGTTGAATTCTTGTAACCATTTGCAGACAAAATTCCAGTGATAATAATATATCCTTTCCCCTCACTCAAAATCACACACTTTTCTCTATTTTGGAATCATAGGGGACCCACAAAATCCTCGATGTTCCAAATGTTATTTAGGCCTCCAACCAGTATTGGAAGGTATTCCTACTTTTTCTGCCTCACTGGTTCAAAACCTCCCCACACACCTTTGGATACAATGGATCTTGGTTCTACCTTACTTGTCACAACCATACTAGAATATTCACCAATACTAAGAGGGGGGGTGAATCCTTATTGGGAATGTTTTTCCATTTTTAATCACAACATGTAAACATTAACTTATCAACAATGTGTCACTTCTTATTGCATTCAATATATCATAAAAATATAACCAAAGATACACAATACACCATAATTTTATGTGGAAACCCAAATGGGAGAAAACCAGATAACACTTTTTAATATATATCATGAAGATTAAATTCACCAGAATCACTAACTTCCAAAATGATCAAGGACAAACTAGAAGGAGGTACTAACCCCCTATTTACAAACTCCAACCGGAAGGAAACTCCAACTCCCTAAATTATCCAACTCCAACTAGAAGTAGGATCTAACCCCCTAGTTTATAGGCACCAACCTGAAGGAAGATCCAACTCCCTATATTCTCCAGCTCTAATGGGAAGGAAGCTACAACCCCCTAGTTTTATGAGAACCAAATAAAAGGAATCTTCAACTCTCCTACAAGCATTAACCTACTATCTAAAGACATCAATCTTCTCGTGCCACCCAACCACCCTGGCTTCTCAAGCACCAACCTGATGGAGACTTCGATATTCTACTTTGCACCACCCTACCACCCCTGAATATAAATGCAAGAATAAACCTATCATTGTTATTGGAATTGGTATTGATATATCACCATCATTAAAACTAACTCCACTACAATTGATACATCATCATCATCATCAAAACTGAATACACCATAATTGATACATCATCATCATAAAAAACTAGATACATCACAACTAATATATCATAATCATAAAAAATGGATCCACCACAATTTATACATCAAAATCATCAACCTGGGTCCACTTAGAAACTAGGTCTGCATAAATATCCTAGGTCCACATGGGTCCACATATAAACCCCGACATCACTTCTTAAATTTATGTCGAACACCTATTTGGGACTAGTTTCTACATTAGTCACAAACCCTAACTTCTTACAAGTATAACTCCATACCTGTAATGAATCAAGATATGAAAATTGTACCAAACATTTTTTGATATCTTCTCCAAAATTCCTCCAAGTGCCGCTCCTTGAATCGTCCCTGAAAAGGATTTATAGGAAAAATGGTAGACCTTCTTGAATTCTTTCCTATTCTGGATAGAAAACTTGTACAACATGTCACGTGCTCAATATTTGATATCTAATTCTACAACTCACAGAAAAAATAATAGCGAGTGAACTCATTCCAATGCAATTTGTCTTACATAATTTGGATCCTCCGTGAAGAATTTTTTATTGGTTTACCCATAACACCTATTTGAGACTATTTATAGGACTAGTAAAAAACCTTCTCTTCCATAGAGTGTATCTCCAAAAGTACAATGACATTGAATATGAAATTCATACCATAGGTACCTTGATATGTTTTCTCAAAATCCTCCAAGTTTCACCATCTGAATCATTCTAGAAAACATGTTATAGAAACAATGGTAAGATGAACTTTAAAACCATACCTTAGAACACATCATCACAAGACTTGATCTTCCCTTGGAATTTCTCCCTTCTTCACTTAGTCTTCCTTATGAAATTCATTGCCAATATTGTCCTAAGAGATATCAATATTGAATGATGAAAATGGGAGGTTCTTAACCTGTATTTATAACCTTCCAAGTACCTTATTTTCTTTCCCTTGAGATGACTTGTAACTTCTTGTTTGCAACAATGTTTTCTCCTTTACTTGACTTTAGGGCCAACTTATAAATTCTTGACCTTAGATCCAGGGATTCTTGACCAACATTCAAGGATTCATCTTTAAGAGGAAATAACTTCTTAATATTGAGGAACCACATGGTGTGACACCTACCGTTGGAGATAGCTTGACATTGAATATCAATCGATGGAGGTTTTGCATGAATTTGCAATGTCCTTCATATTTTTTTTCTTTAATCAAATTCGGGCTTCATGACCACACCTCTAGGGATTCTTAACCCCTTAAAAACTTAGCCATATTTCCAAGGATTCTTTTATAATTCTTCAAAGTGTCTTCTCATGAGGGAAATTATTAAAGATACACCATAAGGGGACCACTTTGGATACTTTTTCAAATACACCCATTACTTCTAGAATCTTCGAAACTTGCTTCGGGGATTCTTCTAGGGTTGACGTCAATGAAAACCAATTCTCCAATAATCTCCCCATTTGGCATTGATGGAAACAATCATGCTCCCTTTGTGACCATTTCTCCCCCTATATTCATGCTTCTGATTTTTCTCTCCCCCTTTGATATCAATGGTAAAGGGTAACTCCCCTGATAATATACCTTCTTTTGACAATCTCACCCCCCCCCCCCCCNTCTAATCTTTCTCTCCTATTTTTTTTTTCTTTCTCTCACTCTTTCTTCTCTACAATATGATGTGTATATCAATATGGGGATTCTTGTATATGCTTAATTTCCTCTTTTTAGGGGTTTCTTGTCCATTGGTACTTCTTGTTATTGTAATCCATTGATGTATATTAAAATCATTCATGTCGAGATTCCTTCATCACTTGACTTCAAGTCTACTAAGCTAACATCAATGACATAATCATTCAACAATATTTTGTTGATAGTATAAATCCTTATGTTGGTTTCTCACCCCTTTTCCTGTTGTGCCTCTCATGACTTGCCTTCTTGTGACTAGCTAGTTCCACCTATCAATATGCTTATTTTCCGAGTCATACATTTTTCTGAACATTCCTCTTTATGAAAATGTCAATGAATCTTTCTACAATTCCTCTCGATCTCATGCTTTCATCCACTATCATGTATATTTTCTGGTTCATGCCAAATATTATCTTCTAGACCTGCCAAATATCTCATGAATTCATCTATGTCCATATGTCACAAAACTATCCATGACTCCACTACTCAATTGCACACAATGCTAACCCATCAATCACTTTAATATTTTGAACACTTCTTCAAATTTGTTGCAACTAATCACCACATATTCCTGCTTCTCAAGATGAATCAAATATGTCCACTAGTCTTCTCTATATTCAAATCAAACACTACAAGTTTTCAACAAGAACTCGATTATGTAATGAATATATCCCTGCTTGCATGGAATCCTATATAAAATCATGAATCTTTTCCTCAAAAGTGTGCCAATGATATTATTTGTAACTTCCATCTCACATCTTCATACCATCTTGGGGATGTGTTCCGAAAATTGTTCCTTAATCAACCAATATGTCACATGACATTTTGTACCTCTGCCATTAGACTACTCTAAATATTCCTTTCCAAACATCTACAACAAATACTTCATACCACTCGAAATATATTTATCTAGTCTATAATAGTTGATACTTAGACTCCCCCTTTTATAGAATTATTAACCTCCTAACAATTGAGCCATCATATCCTAGAGGTCACCTATCCAATTCAAAAACTTTCACCACTTCTTCCCTGAGATTCTAGCCTAATTTCCACTTGGACACTCTTTTCCTTCATTAAGGGTGCAACCGAAAGGGTTCATCACTCTTTCTGGCCTGCCAGGCATGACTGATCACTTTGTTTATGTGTCTAGGGAGAGACCGATCCTAGAAACTCCCATTTTTGGATTTGATTGTAATGGATGAGATCTCCCACTGATTTCTCGGGGTTTATCCTCAAGAAGGCTTCCTTTATGAGCTGAAGGATATTATCTTAATAACTATATGGAATTATCCCTAAAGCCCTATAAGAACCAATCCATTTCCCATGATAAAGGAGGAGCAAAGAGATAGTAAACTTATACTTCTACTTTGGCTACCATATTTGGGCAAGGAACTTGGAAAGAGACTGTTGCATCATCTTCTCCATTTATACGTTGTAATGTTGTTTCAGTAATTAATAGAAGGTGTACTAGACATTTCCCTCTATTCAATTGTCGATTTGATTGCACATATTCATTTGGATAAATTTAATAGAGTTTTTTGTTATAATATATTAGTATATTTGTTGTTGATTTGTATGCATCTATTTTGATCTTTGAAAGGATATTGTTTTATTGTGTGTAGATCACTGTCTTGGAGCAGGAATAATATTCACACAAGAAACCAATCAGGAGCATGCAAGGACAACCTTCAGAAATCAGGTATGCTTCCTCATCACAAAGGATCCTATTTACCTTTTGCATATAGATCAGATGTTGAAACTCCCATATATTACATATCTATCTATGTCTTAGGTATAGGAAGAACCTAAGGGATCTCAACTCCTGCAGGGCTCAAAATTCCTACAACAGATTGGCAACCATACCGGGGAACACCCTTTATGTGCTTTCTTCCTTCTTTATGCATTTTGTTTCTAATATATTTATCCACTTAAGTGCCATGTCTAATTACCAACCTTTGTTGTAACATTTCCTATCTTTAGTTAAAGAAATATCCACCTTATATATGATATATATAATCCATATCTAGCATTTTTTCATTTCTCTGTTTCGATCGCACCTTCCCAGTGTACATAAAGTGACATAAGACCTTTTGGTCACACTTTTCCTTAGGGGAGAGACCATATTTTCTCCTAGCCTTACCAGGAGAGATCATACCTTCTGGTCACCCTGTTGGTCTTACTGGGGAGAAACCATGTCGCTTTGTCTCCCTTTCCAGGGACCAACCATCCTCTTGAAAACCCTTTTTGAAGAGTTATCCTTCAAAAATTTTACTCAATTCCATATCCACTTGTCTCCTTCAACACTACAGACCTTCCTTAGGCCTATCTCACTAATTTTAGTTCAAATTCTTTTGAAATTTATGAAGTTTATCTTCTCCTCTTGGTCATCATGTATGATTGATGGGTACAACTAGACCCATCTAGTCTAATCACTTCAATTAAGTAGAAGGATACTAGCATTGCTTGAGAAGATTCTTTTGTAAAATTCCCCTTTTTTGTTCTACAATTTTCCTTTTCATTAGTTTGAGTGCTTGTTGTTTCCAAAAACATTTGGCGAGCCCTTCAAACTATTGTCAAGACTTGAATTTTTGTTTGCTTAAAGTTTGCATGTTTTTCAATTTCTTCCAAATTTTTCATTCATTACAAAACATTGTTGATCGAAAGATAAAGTTGAAGAATAATTTTGTTTCAATTTTCATATAGTTTGAAAAAAGAAAATAAACAAAAAACATTGCATTTAGAGTTCTTTAGAACATGGTTGAAACAATCTGTGTTTGGTTAAGAATTTCTAAAATCATACAATAGTTTGGTTGGAAAATTGTCCTTTCTTCTCATTTTCAAGAATAAAAGTGAGTCAGTATGCATTAGGGTGTTCTGTTGCAAAGGAAGTAAAAAGAAAGATAATCTTCTCCCTCCCATAAATAGAATTCATTGAAAAGTAAATTCTTAAAATTTCATATTTTGCATCTATTTTGAGTCGATTCCTTTCACACCTAATTTTCACTTCCACACAACCTTTTGAGTAAAAATAAACTTAAAAAATGAACATGCGTTAATAAAATTTACTAGACTTTTATTTTATAGAACATTAACAATATTCTAGGTTTAGGGGCTTTGGACTAATACAAGTGAGTAAGCTATCCAAGACCACAAAAAAACCCCATAGAAAACTAAAGAGTTCGTAAATACAAACTTCATATAGGCATAGCTGGGAACCCCCTCTCACACAAGGGATAAACATGAGGTCGTGTGCGGGAGAGAAATAGATATTACCCCTACAAGGATTAACCAAACATAGTGGAACGATATTATATTGGGGGTTCTTCTTGAGAATCATCTTTTTTCATTTGATCTCGGAACTTCGTGAATCTCGAATCCATTCTGGGTCCTCTGGAGCATTTTTCGGTCCTCTTTTTCTCAATCCTCTTGGAGAATTTTGGACTTGTTATCCTACCCATACTTTCATACCTGACTGTTGATTGTACCCACCCGGAGGCTGACTGTGATTTGGTGACCTTAGTTTCCATAATATTTAGGGCCTTTACACAAGATGATGGTGAAGGTGAGTCTTCTCTGTACCTAGATCAGACGTTGGTCGAACTCACTCAGGCTCCTTGGAGGGAAACCCA
Organism: Picea engelmannii; assembly: GCA_009831015.1. Classification (NCBI taxonomy): domain Eukaryota; kingdom Viridiplantae; phylum Streptophyta; class Pinopsida; order Pinales; family Pinaceae; genus Picea; species Picea engelmannii. Next base: position 300,919 of record ML803751.1, on the reverse strand, counting down.
TAGATAGACTGTTGAGGAGATTGAACCAAGTTGTAAAGTAGGCTGCCAACATAATAGATCAACCCACTTGCCTGACCCCTTCTCATGTGTTCCCATGATGTTGTATTTCATCACCAACTGGTATGATCATTGTGAGAAGTATTAGTTTGTTTGCTTGATTCCTAATTTTTTTTAGCGTGTTCTATTTTCTTTCCTTTAGTTGGCTTTAGGATTGTCATTATCATAATTTCATCCTGGCTGACCAAGACTTATGTAGGTATCATAGGATGCAAGGTTTACCTCCTTTACATTATCAACCCTTGCCTCATAATTCACTTGAATACCATCCTTGAGAAGAACTAAATGAGGAACACCACTCTGAATATGGAAGTATTCTTACTCCTTTGATTGAAATCCTAGAGGAAGCCAATTTTTGAGAGGTATTTGTACTACCTAAAAATCCACCCTTGATTGATCCTCTTGGCCCCCTCCTCATATAGGTACACTCTTCTGGAGAACCTGAAATTGATAATGATTACCCTTATGTACCACTTGTAACTTGTGAAGACGTCATGAAAAAGGAATCCCAACAACTCCACTCGTCAAAAGGATTCACCACACCACCAAGGGGTTTTGGTCCATCCAATCCTATCCAGACCCCTGAGGAACCCTTTGTCCATGACATTTTAAATCGATTAGATACAACTATTGACTCAACTTTTAAACTCTTGCATTGTGATCCTTCCCATGCCTCTTCACACACTCCTCATCCCCCCACATATGGCATATCCCATATATTTAAAACTGCATTCCCTCACCCCTGCCCTATACACTCCACATTACAAAAGGCTCAATTGAACATGATGCTAACCCAAACATCGACATTGACATCTATATCACAAATGTTCCCAACCATATTAGTGCCAGCCTTAATGACCCATCCTTCTACACCCTCCACTAGGGGGAAACCTCTATTTACTCCACCATTCTTAGGAGGCTATCCCAACCTTTTGGGAAAATAAATTTCAACGAGAGTATTTCCTCCACAGGGGAGTAAAATAATGGGTTTAGGACAACAACCATCTAAGATCCAACCTTTCACTAGGGGACAACCCTAGTTCTTAGGGAAAATATCCGGTCAACATCCAGTCGGGGGGAAACCCTCGACCTCCAGATAATTTTCAACTGGGGAATACCCTCCCATTTGGATCCAACCTTTATTCTCCTAGGGGAAACCACCCACTCTGGGGGAGACCCTAGTCATAGAGCCATACTTGCTCTGGGTGAAATAATTAACTAGGGGGAAATTACCACCTATCAGACAACAACCAACATGGAGCCAAACTACCACTAGCCTACTTCCATGCCACCCATATATAGGAATCACCAATACTGTATGGAACCCACATAATCAACCTATCAACTGTACAATTATGACTAAACAATGGGGAGGACCACCCTATGGAGGAGGACCCCTTGGGGGGGCACCCTATGGAGGTGGACCTCTTGGAGGAGGAACCCATATGGGACCACCCTATGGTAGAAACTCTCCTAGAGGACCTCTTGGGGAGAACCCTTTGGCGATGGACATTCTAGAGGACCCCCCTATGGAGTAGGACCCCCTGGTAAACCACCCTATGGTGGAGGACCTCCCAGACGACCACCATATGGTGTTGGACCCCCTGGAGGACCACCCTATGATGGAAGACCTCTTGGGGGACCACCCTATGGTGGAAGATCCCCTTATGGAGGAGGACCCCCTGGGGGACCAACCTATGGCAATGGACCTCCCGGAGAACCATCCTATGGAGGAGGACCTCTAGAAAAAACACCTCATAGAGGAGGACCATATCACCATCCTCCATAGGTAAACAAACAACTTCTGTTCTTCAAAACTTTAGATTTTCTAGATATTTCATGGTTGACTGATGACCCCATATTCCATCACCCTTTTTGGTCCCCCATTCCTACCAAACTCTAATCGGATATTCCAAAATTCAATGGAAAACATAGAGAATATTTGAATAATCACGTAATCACCTTCCATATATGGTGTTCTTAAAACTCTTTGATGGATGATTCTATTTGATTACGACTTTTCTAGCAAACCCTTACAGGATCAACAACTAAATGGTATATAGAACTAATGCGTAACTCCTTTGACGACTTCAATTCCCTTTCCATGGAATTTTCAACACACTTCCAATTACCTCTCCGCTATGATATCGGTACTGAGATCTTAACCTCGTTACACCAATCAAATTCCACCCATATTTGATATCACATTCATGAATGGAGTCATTGGCGATGATTAATCAAAGACACAATATCATATCAATTATTTTTTGATTGGCTTACAAATTCCCCTTTTCCACCTATAACTGGAGATGTTTCCATGGGAGGCATTGTTACCGAGGAACAAGGTATCAGTCGAGCCCAATATTTAGCTTTGGTATACTCTCAATATGGCATGTTATACGACCTGATTCCTAAATATCCTCATTCGTTGAATGATAAAACCAAACCCACACCTAGACCCCATGTTGATGGCATGATCGGTCCTATTTCTATAGATACAATCGGTCACATGATTGGGCAACATATCCAATCGACTAAACCTATGAATCCTAGCTCATATGTCCATACCAACACTCCAAATAAACCCTCTTCTCAAACCTCTGAGGTGAATACGATGCAATCGACCACGCAAAAAAACCCACAACAATCTGGAGGAAAAAAGAAGGGTAATAATAAGAAGAAGAAGAAAAACTCTTCTGGGAAATTGGTCTCTAAAACCCAATAAAAAAATGTTGAGGGAAAGACCAAGCGAAAGGCCAAATATCCCTGCATGATTTGTAAAGATGATCATTTCACTAAATATATCCCCCATCTCACCGAAATTCATCAATATCTCGAGTGAGGCACATCCTCTTCTACACCAACAGTTTTAACAAATCCTTCCCCCCCCTAGAAAAAAAAATATTATCACGCAAACAAAAGCACCCCCACCAGGGGGAAACCTTGAGTCCACATTAGTAAATATCTTGATGGTTAAATCTACAAACATATCTACTAGATCCAAGAATTATGATTCTCCAGAAGGCGATTATTTACCCAAGGATCCCCCCTCAACTACCCCACATAATGATGCAGGAGCATCCCTCACAACAAGCAAAACCAACGTGGAAGCAAAAAGTGAGCAGGAAGACGTCCAGCGCAAGTTTTTGAATTTTTAAATTCTCTCTTGAAGTTGATGCGATGAATATAAATGAGATCATTTAATTTAAGAACCTTAGAAAGAATGTAATCAGACCTCGAGCCATACGCTCTCGTCTAAAGTAGATGGAGGCATTTATAGTAGTAGTTGCAGGTAGATAGAATTGAATTCTTAGATTAGACAGTTCTAGAAGGAAGAGGGAAAACCGAATATAGACACCCTCATTTGTATCATTGTAACATTAGCTAGCATAACTCAGAGCAGGGAAGAGCATAGGAGAATAGCAGAAGAGTTGTAGAAGACACCCATGTACAGATCTTGAATTAATAGAAGAAGTTGATTCAGATTCATGGCTGTTGTGTTATTTTCTGTGTATGTGTGTTGAATGCTCTGCTTATGAATATTACTTCCTGTTATGCATTATTATCATGCCGTGTATGGCTTCATATGTTGAGATCGAAGTCTGAGAGGAAGTGAGGTGAGTTACAATCGTTTCTCTCTGAAGCAAGGATTCCTGCAAGGAGTGCAATTAGAGTCGTCCGCAAGGAGTGCATTGACAGAGGGCTCAGAGAGTTAAACTCTTGTTCTCAAACACTCAGAAGTGGAAGTGGGTTGTTGAAGCCGTGCAAGGAGTGCGTTGGCTAAGGAGAGTCTCAGTCATAACACTGAGTGAAGTATTGAAGGACTGCTCCTGCTGGAGTGCACAGAGTCGAGTGACTTCAACACTTAGACGTGATTGAAGACTTGCCGCAAGGAGTGCGTGCAAGAATTTCTCAGAAGGGATTGAGACGTCAAGAACAAGATCAGGAGGGATAGACCTCTGATTCGCTGAAAATTCAGTGCAGACTAGTGTGATTGAAGTTGGGGAGAAAGAAGCGTCGCAGGTTGGCGAAGCGGTGGAAGAATCTCGCGGGAAAATACTCTTTTCCATTTCGTGGATTAACCAAGGAAGAACGGACGGTTGAAATTCTCTGAGGAGGGTTCACGAAGTTCCGAAGATCGTCAGATCTTGCAGAGGTGCAAGGAGGTTATGGCACGAGGGTCCGAGGAGTTTGAAACTCAGGAGAGGCAGGGTCATTGGTTAAGAGTCGCAGAAGCCGTCAGATCTACACGTGGTGTCGTGTATCGGGGACTCGGGAGTTGAAGCCCCTAAAGTTGTGGAGCAAGAGCAGCGAGATCGCGAGACGCGATAAGATCAGAGCCATTCGTTGTGGAGGACACGTGTAAGGAGATCCTCATCTCACAAACTTGGACGTTGGAGGATAGAAAGGGAAACCTTTGGTTTCACGAGTGGCGAGGTGGCAAGACATTAGAAGTCGTCCATATGAAGGGACAAGTGGCAGAGATCTATGATCTCGTGAACTTGGGAGTTCACAGGGTGAAAGTCCAAGAATTGGGCATTCAAAGTCGTGAGGCGCGAGGACGCGAGGTAGCGAAGTGGCGAGAAGATCGTAGCCACTCATCTGAGGAGGACAGGTGGCGAGAGATCGACGGATCTCGCGAACTCGGGAGATCGAAAGTTGAGAGTCCAAACATTGACTACTCAAAGTCGTGAGGCCACGAGTAGCGAGGGAAGGATAGCCATTGGATCCGGATCACAGGAGAACCGTTGGATCTGCGCGAGGGATCGTATCTCAGGACCTCGCAAGAAAAGGTTTGAGATTTTGGTTACGGGGATCGCGAGGTCGCGAGATAGCGATATCCTGACAGCTGGAGCAGTGTGGGCCATAGAGGAGCGTGAGTGGAATAGAGGTGTCACCAGGGATTCGTGAGTCATGAAGTGCTGAGGAGCCAAGACTCGTGTGGACGCTGAGTCGCAAAGTGCCGAGGGGTCGAGATTCTTGTGGACACGTAGCAGAGTATAAGGTGGGACCGCGCATCTCGGGCACTCGTGAACTTGGAGGGTGAAAACTTGACGGTTCAACCGGCGAGGTCGCGAGGTTGCGAGATTGCGAGGGGCCCTAACAATTGAGCCTATCCCACGGTTTCATGTGGAAGGAGCTATACCCGTATCACAGATCAAGTGCCGCAAGATTTGAAAGGAAGAGTTTGGAGGCTTGAGTCACGAACTCGCAAGATAGCGAGGTTTGGCTGACCTCGGAAGAAGATTGTTGTGGGTGTAGATTTCCCGATAGGGAAATAGAAGAACCTTCGAGTTATTCGGGCCGAGGAGATGAAGGTCCTGTGGGAGCAGACGTGCCTTGGGTGAGGAGCGCACCTGCATCACATAATGGCCCTCTCACACTATATAAGCCGACTATCAAACCTGCCATACACCCTCCAAAGGGATTACTTCATCAAACTATGCATAAGCCTAATTCTTGGGCAACCCAACACTATAGTATAGTAGAATATATCACCTAAGCCCCTTGTGCCATGTCGACACTCGAAGTACTGCAGTCCTATCCTACACAATGAAAAGTATTATTATCATCCCTTGATGGAATTGACCCTGCAAAATCCAATGTTATTTCCTTCAACATGAATTGCAATGAATCTTGCCGATCACATCAATTGGCATTACAAATCACTTTTTTATCTCTCAATAAAAATATTTTCTGAACAGTTCTTGATGAAGGTTACTTTTGGCCCTTGGTTATGTAAGGTTGTGAAGATTAAGGAAAGAAGCACGAAGTGAGAACTGTGTGGCAGAAAAGTTGACTAAGATTGGGTCGAAGTGGCCAAAAGAGCAAAAAATAAGGAGTGAAGTAAGATAAATCAAGCCATTGGACAGGGAGATTGAGGAAGATAGATCAACATGAAGATGGATCATGAACAACTCAACAAGAGGAAAAAGCCACCAATGGATTCTTTGGAGCACCTCGCAGGAAAGAAGGAAACACAGGCTGGCAAAACCCTGAAAACATGGGTCAAGTTGACCTAGGGTTTTAGACTTCTGGGGTTTTGGTATTTAGGGTATTGACACCTAGGTTTTGGCCTAAGGTTGTCCGAGAGTCATTGCAATGTATAAATAAAGGTCAAGAGGACATGGGATGGGTTCGATGATATGATGATGAGTGATTGTTATTATTGCTGAGAGAGAAGTATTGTGTGGTGAGAGAAGCATGTGTTGTAATATCTTTAGCTAGGTACAAAGATCAACCCTGAAGTTGGGTGCGTAGGGAAGGGAGAGAAGAAGAGGAAGAAAGAGAGATCTGCAAGATAAGAGTGCAGATTGAGCTATATGTTTTCATCTAATATATTATAAATCACAGTTCTGTGGATGTAGACCTAGGGAGAGGGTGAACCACATATATCTTATTGTTGTGTGTGATTGATGGTGTGTTCTTCTGATCTCTGATATACTGTCAATTCAATATTGTGTTAGGTCTGAGATATAGTTTGCACAGTAGGATTAAGGAAGATAAAGAATAACTAGATCTATGTGTGTGTGTGTTGCCCTCGATCCACTTTGCATTTCCTCTGGTTGTAGACACCTATGTCTTGCAACCCCCTATTGCTACTTCGGGTGAGACTGCATCTTCTTCACAGGTGTTTTTGAAAGGTCTAGTAGTTAGGGCTTGTTGGTGTGTTGTTAGAGTTGAACCCTGGATCTGCCCATGTGCCAACAAATGGTTTTGTTGTTGGGATCGAGATCTTATTGAGGGAATGTCAGGGTGGTTTCCATCGAATATAGAGATTCATAAGTGGATATAAGAACAAGAGAAGGACTTCACCGAAGCTCAGAATAAGAACCTTAATCTTAGTATAGAGGATTGGTTGGGAAGGTATATCTTTACTAATATACAAGAGATTTTCTTTGGAGTAATTCATCATGAGCTATACGAGTGGCTAGCCATATTAGCATATACTAAGTTCAAAATCAGACTCAAACCACCTGTGGTTTGGACGTCGACGTTGAGAAAGAAGGTCAAGAGAGTTGATAACGTTGTTTCAAGAGCAGTAGATCACTAATTTGATAGTACCATTGGAGGGTACGTTACTGAGTTTTCTATTGATAGAGTAGAATCATATAGCCAAAAAGAGAGATATTTCTTTAAGGGACCAAGAGGAAAACATTTATACTTCTTGAAGTTGAATATCAAGATGCTATTGCATGAGAAGAAAATATTGAAGATACAGTAGTGGGTCATATTTAAAATCTAATGTTCAAGAATTCAGACAGCGACAGTGACATAGAGGTTAGACACACATGTAGTGGGAGAGCGTTCAGACAAGATCCTATGGTGAACTTGTTTGAGAAGAATAACGAACCTACAACACATGAATAAGGGTTCTACAGTGGAGAAGAAGAAGAGTTAGTGAACAAGGAACATTCATATTCTGCTATGGCAGAAGAAGGGAAGATTGAAGAACCTCACCGAGAAGGGACATAAACTTCAGGAACTGCATAGACTGTTGAAGTAAGTACTATTACGGATCATGTTTTTTTAACAACATTAAGTAACCAGAGTAACCTAAGTTATCAGAGAACTTAGAGCATTGTTACCAACAGTTCAGTGCACACTCAGTTAGGAACCCTAGGAAGATCTATGGAAGATGAGATGAGGGTACCCACCTTTAGGGGAGATGGATCTGAAGATCCTGATCAAAATTGGTTCTTATGTGAAGCTGTATGGAGTATTAAGAATGTCTCTAATGAAGTTGTTAAGAGAGATCAATTTAGTACTACCCTAAGAGACCGTGCATTGAGCTAGTCCATGAAGTTATTCCAAGGAGTTGTACAGCTAAAACCGTTGAATGATATAAAGACTGCGTTGATTTCTAAATTCAAGAAACCCAAGTCAAAGTCACAGTTCATTACAAATTTGAAAGAAATCAAGAAAAAAGTAGTTGAACCTATTTGGGAGTTTGATCATAGGTTTAAGACCTTGATAGGTCATTTGATTTTTCAGATTCTAGATGAACATAATAAAGAGTGGTTCATTGCTTCCCTCGTACCACAAATCAGAGTCCCTCTGATGCAATAGAAGATCACTTGGCAAGTTAAGGCACTGGAGATCGCCATGAAACTAGAATCATCCTATATGGGAGAGTCTGGCTCAGGTATGAGTCAAATTTTGAGCCAACTAACTAGATTATCACTGCAGGTTGAAGATATGAAGAAGGATAAGGGAAAAGATAAAAGAGATGATATTTGGTGTATCAGATGCAAATTAGAGGGCCATGACAAGGAGAAATGTCCTCTATTTCATGAGTACTTGGCTTCAAGAGCCCCGAGCCCTTTGAAGTAGGTTACTCTACCTTGGTGCGAGGTATGTAGAAATAGACATCACCCTGGAGAATGTTATTACATGCAAAAATATGTCCAGACACCTACCAACCTTTACTTCACATTCTGTAAATATGTGGGGCATGATGAAAAATATTGTAGGGCTTATGACCTCTTACATGAAATATCCAAATACACATATATAATTCAAGGTGAAGTACAACAAGAAGGAAATACTATGTAGTTTAACTCCCCAGGAATAGGAAACTTGAACCCTCGTGGTGGGTTCAGAGGAAGAGGAGGAGGAGGAGGCATGGGCCGAGGTCGAGGTCAGATCATGTGTTATAATTGTGCACAACTAGGTCAATTGGAAAGGGACTGTCAGAACCCTTGTACCACTTGCAATTACTGCAACTCATTTGAATATGTAATAGAATATTGTCATGTGCTATTAGCCAAACTTCAAGAGAGACGAGGAGGGAACCAAAAAGTACAACTAATCTCAGTAGAACCTCACGGAGTGGATCCTAGATTCATTTTTATCACTAGAGGAGGCATTGCTATAGGAGAAGACATGGTGAATCTAGGGAATATTGTAGAAGAATCAGGAGTTAGAAGAGTTGCAGAGAATAAACATGAGTTTGATCCAAAGAAAGAGAAATAGACATTTGAAGAGGCAAGAAAATAATTCAGAGGAGATCAGGCTTCTTCATCGAAGGCAAAACCAGAAGTGAGAGAATGTGGAATGCCTCTAGCCTTTGATCAATCTGCTTCGTCCGGAGAAGGAAAAGAGGTAAGAAGGCTTCTAGAATTCTTATGTACTTTCATTAATTTGATTAAGGATGAAAAATCCATACAAGAACTACAAAATTTGATCAGACAATCTGAGAAAGGAAGCGTATATCCTCTACTAAATAAAGCAGTACATCAACTATCCAAAAAGAGAAGGACAAATAAGGAAATACACCTTAATGTTCAAATTGGAGATTATGATATAGATTATGTGGTCCTCGACTTAGTGTCAGAAGTCAATGTTATGATGAAGCATACCTCATCACTGATGGGAAAACTTAAGTTTCTATAATCCCCTGTCAGGCTTAGGATGGATAATTAGCAGGCAGTAAGCCTCTTTGGTAGGCTGGAGCATGTCCCTGTGGACATCGATGGGGTAATAAAATTTGTGGAATTCGAGGTTATTGAGATAGTTGATGGTAGCTGTCCTTATCCTGCACTGTTAAGAATTGATTGGGCTTTCAACAATTCCACTGTTGTTGACTTAAAGAAAGGAAGAATGACATTTAAAGGTGATGTCTAAAAGGCCATGTGAAAAGTTGTGGGGAAGCATGGAGAAACATCCCTCAAGAGAAGTGGGTACATAAATTCATCAACACGTTGGACACAATGCCCATCAATTGGTATCTTCAAGATGAACTGTGCCTCACCACTTCATATTGGTATGGTATGATTGGTAAGGTATGCCTTAAGGTCATTGAACCTTTGGATCCTATTGAAGGTCGGAGATACACAGAACCCATCAGGTCAAATCTATCTGAAAGACCATGTGCAAATTTGTGAGGAATCCTAGAGCAACATCCCTCAGGAGCAATGGGTGCATAAATTCATCAACACGTTGCACACAACGCCCATCGATTGGTATCTTCAAGATGAACTGCACCTCACCACTTCATATTGGTACGGTATGATTGGTAAGGTATGCCTTAGGGTCATTGCACCTTTGGATCCCGATGAAGGTCAGAGATACATAGAACCCATCAGAGAAGAAGACCGCGCATATGAGCTAGAGAATATATATAAATTGACCGTGATACAACAGGATTACATTAATCCTACAACAGATGGGAATTTAATCTGGTGAAGTGACAACACATGCTCATTGGAATCAGAAGAAGAAGCACTAGAGAACTGATAGAACAAAATGTATGATTTTTTTGTGCGGAGATGTGCCAGAATGACCAGAGAAAGTTCATTGGATTAGAAAAAAAGTAAGTAACTTTCTCACATTTGATGGTTTAAATCATTTGTAAACTTTCTTGTTGAAATTTGAAGAATTTGTACCAGAACAATAGAGATTATTGGCACTGGATGAGGATTTTAAAGCAACTCCAGCAAGATGGCGGGGGAAACATAAAAGGAACATCACAGACTAGATGCAATCTCACACTTTGATGGAAGTACATTGTTCAAAACAAGTCGAAGGATGTGAAGTTAGATACACATGTCAAAGCTATTCGAAAGACCATATACCAGTGAAGTTAGATACACAGGTATGACTCAGAATTTTGTAGCTACAATTTCATTTGAAAGCTAGTAACCTTCAATAGATCAAGCTCTACAAGTTGTAAGACAAAATGTCTTTGAGGAGGCACCTAACTTCCCTATTGAGCAAGAAGAGGATGAATCGACTGAACCTCTTCAGAAATTGCAAGGATGTTACAATATGAATGTTGATGAAGATGATGATCCTAGGAATGTGAACATCGTAGAAATAGAAGGACAGAGAAACATATAAGGACTAGGAGTCAAGCTACCTTTCATTGGACAACCGATCAAAATCAATAAAGTTAATATTGGAATAGAGCAAGCACCTAAGCTTGTTAATGTTGCAGATTATTGGGATGATGCCACAATTGATAAGATCACAGAATTGTTGCATGAATATCAAGACTTGTTCCCAACCAAGTTCATTGATATGAAGGGAATTAAAGGGCCCATGGGAGAGATGAAGATTCCCTTGAAGCTAGATGTCAAACTAGTTAAGTCGAGACACTACAGATTGAATCCCAAATATAAGGAAAAATTTAAGATTGAACTAGACAGAATGTTGGAATAAGGAATCATAAAACCTGTGGAAGAGTCAGAATGGATTAGTCCTATGGTCATACAAGATACAAAAACAAGAGAGATTAGGATCTGTGTAGATATCATGAAGTTAAATGATGCCTGTTTGCATGACCCATTCCCTACACCTTTCACTGACAAAGTGTTAGATAATGTGGGAGGACAGGAGGTATATTCCTTTACAGATGGATTTTCAAGTTATCACCAGATAAGGATTGCTAAAGAAGATTGCCATAAGACCTCATTTGCAACAGAATGGGGTTCCTACCAGTACATAATGATGCCTTTCGGATTGAAGAATGCACCAGCCATCTTTTCTAGAGTGGTGGTCGAAGCGTTCAAGGACATTTTACATAAAGTTTTGGAAGCATATTTTGATGATTGGACTAGTTTTATCCTATTTCAGAATCATATTGAATGTTTAAGACTAATGTTGGATAAGTGTAGGCATTGTTAGATTTCCCTAAATCTGAAGAAGTGCATCTTATTTTCACCTTTTGGAGTGTTGTTGGGCCATATTGTGTGTAATTAGGGGTTGCTGGTAGACCCATCCAAGATTTCCATTATTGTTGATCTACCCCCCCTACCTCATTCAGATAACTGCGCACTGCATTGGGGCATATTGGGTACTACATGAAGTTCATTAAGGGATATGCACAAATTACAACACCCATGGAGAATCTTTTGAAGAAATATTGTCAGTTTCAATGAACAGAAGAATGTCAACAGAGCTTCGACACACTAAAACATAAAATGGTTATTGCACCTATTATGGTTTTCCCATATTGGAGCAAGGAATTTCACGTGCATGTTGATGCTTAATCTATTGCACTAGGAGTAGTGTTATCACAACCAGGAGTAGGAGATATTGACCATCCGTTAGAATTTTCTAGTAGGAAGCTATCTACAACTGAGATAAACTACACTACCACTAAGAGAGAAGGTTTAGCCATGGTGTATTGGCTGCAGAAGTTTCGACACTACTTGTTTCAAGGACATTTTAAGATGTTCACTGATCACTCTGCATTGAAATACCTAGTCAACAAGCCAATGTTGGGGGGAAGAATATGCATATGGCTACTGTTATTCCAGGAATATGATTTTGAGATTGTGGTCAAGCCAAGGAGAATGAAAAAGGGACCTAATCACTTGTCTAGGTTGGAGCATGGAGAGGAACCTACTAGTTTGGAGGATACAATACCAAATGCACAGTTGTTGGCCATTAGAAGGGTTGATGATCAATTTTCTGAGACAGTCTAGTTCCTTTCAACAGCAATGGAACCTAGTGAATATACAATCATCTAGAAGAAACAATTGGTAGTTCACGCTGCACATTTGTTCACTTATAGGTAGACAAATATACAAGATGGCACTTGATGAGATCTTGAGGAGATGTGTTATGGAGGTAGAAAGACCATTGATCTTAGAAAAAGCACATGAAGGCATCGTAGGAGGACAATATGCTGAGAAAGAAACAATGCATAAGGCTCTAAGAGATAGTCTCCAGTGGCCTACTTTGTTGATTAAGGTTGGTTTTCATTGATGTCAACCCTTGAAGAAAGCCCCATAGCACAAAGGTTTGGGTAATGGACCCAAGATTGTTTGATGTAAATATGACTCATTATTGTTTTTTCATGGTTGATAAGAAGTAAATACGGATGAACTCCAAAGTGGTCCTCTTATGGTGAAATCCCTCATGGGAAGACGCTTTGTGGAGTGAGAGAACCCATGCTTAATTGTGGAATAATGAGATGAAGGATAGTGAATTTTTGAGTGAAACTATCCTATATGGATAGTGTTTGTCATGCCATTTCTAGTGGTATGTGGAACATCACATAAATCCTCACGGTTAAAGAGTTATGACCATATGAAGTTGGAGAACCCCTCATGAGTCTTATAGAAGCCCCTAAGGGTCAAAGTGATTTGCAAAATAATTTATTTTAAATGAAGAAGCCCTAAAATAAGGAAAGTGTAATGATACATGAGGATATAAATAAGAGGCAAACCTCACTCATTAAGAACAAACTTGTACATATTGTATATCTATTTTCTTGTGTAAATCTTCTTGTAAATACTTGTGGAGACATCTGAAGTGGCAAATGTCTGAGGTATCATGAAGGGTTGATGGAGAAATTCTTGGATTCACAGAAAACCTTATTTTCTGAGGTGTACGCGGGCTTTCTGTGTGTAGGGTGCATACGTACGCGGGTTGTCTGTGTATAGGGTGAGTACGTACGCTGGATGGCTATGTATAGGATGAGTACATGTTGATAAAGCCATGCAACTTGAGAAGATGAAGGTGTAGAGGTTCTAGATTCTGATATCAAGCTCCCAGGAAGGTATAGAGTGCTCAGATACATCAGATCCATCCATTGGTTCAAAAGGTATGTCTTATTTCTATGAATAGTTGGATTTTGATGTATGCATGAGGAATGACAATGAAGATTTGAGGATTCTCCCTAGAGAGACTAGTGGCTACATGGGATCTCCAGTATAAGTTAGATCTATAGAAATACAGTCTTGGTATATTTATCATTGATACTTCTTGTTGGGGCACATCTTGTATTTCTTGGCATATGGCTAAGATTTTTTATGGTACATGGTTGAGATATTGTACTTATTGATGTATTGAGAAGTTGAATATCAGAAAGGGGTTGATGACTAATATCATGTGAGGGATATTATACTTGTTCATGATTACACATACCTATATGGCACATGACTGGAGAGAGACATTGTAGCACACCCATTTTGGAACTCTGGGCTTACTCGTGCTCTGATACCCATTTTTACACACCATTTGTACAAAGCTCATACTGATATTCTAAATCCCATGCATTTAAACAATTAAACACATTTAACTCAGAGTAAAACATATCATTACTGCTATAATTAAACAATCCATAGCATTCCATATTAATTCGTATACACAGCGGAAAACATGATAACATATATAGTAGAGACATGATAAAATGTGATAAAACATAGTTAGAAACTTATCTTGTAACAATGGTGGGATCCACCAACCAAATGCAGGCCTTCCATGAACCTCCCAACCTTAGACCGCACATCAACTCAGTAGTGGGTCACCCCCGAGCTAGGACTAAGCTCCACCCCAAGGCAAGCAATCTAGGCTCAGGCTGAAGTTACAGGGAAAACAATCACACACAACCACAATGACGGAATGCTCTCCCAGGAATCTCCCACACTCACTACCCACAGACCCTCATTCCCCACATGCCTGTTCCACCCCAGGAGAATGCACCTTCTCTGTCACCTGGACAGTCCTTTGACTGCCAATCTCCCTTACCTTGGGTTACAGTAACAGACCGGACCGGAACTCTCTGGGCTCTATGGAAGCTACAGGGTTCCTTCCAGGAGTTCTCTCCTTCCCCTGCACACTCTCTCACATGGAGGGAGTTTGTCACAGGCCAACAAGCCTCATGCAGTCTAGTACTGCGTAGTCTCAACAATCCCACAGGAAAACAGACACAGGATTTCCAAAAAATGGTTCAGCAATCACAGGATGGCTTCACAGTCACGGCTTCGAAACAGGGAATGCTCGCATAGGCTCGCTCAGCCTTCCCGAACAAGCAAAGACTCTTCCCCAAAATCAACACAGGATTCTCATAGGCTGGGGTTACACGCATGAGTTTTCTCAGAATCAGACACAAACATTCGAGTCACAGGGTCCCACGAAGGTTCTCTACAGGAGTCGGGTTAGTTGTACTGCTCAGATTTCCATACGTGTTCAGACAATCCGGTGGAATGGGAATGGAACCTTCTCATGTCTCACCCTGGCCATTTTATTCGCATGCACTAGGGTTGACACTTGTCACCCATGGAACTGCATGCGTTCCACCAACACGCGTTCCTCCCACCACTTGGGAAATCACGCGTCCTTCCAAAAGGACTTAGGATAAAAACATATGATGCAGATATATTTTGGAATAATATTAAAATATTATTCCCAGGCTTAAGCCCCCTAGGCTTATCCCCCAGGCTCAACACTTAGCCCCTTTCCCACCTTCCAGCCCCTAATTCCTTGCCCACTCTGTGGATGCTTAGTCTCCCTTCACTCATTCATCGTGGTCAGTTTGCACCTGGCGGTGTTTATATTTTATTAAATGTTCTGCATACATACAAGTACAACAGCAGGCTCCTGGCCTTCAACACTTAGGCTCCCTAGCCTAAGAAACACATAAGTCTCCATCTTATAAGAACTTGGCTCACTAGCCTATAAAACCATAATCACAATTCCTTTCAGAACTTGGTTTACAGCGGGGCTCGGCCTTGGGGACACAACAATTCCCCTCCCCTTATTTTTTAACTGTCCTCAGTGAAACTTACACTGTCTCTGCAAGCCTTTCAAAATTTTCAAAAAGACGCAGATACCCTACCCGCATAACCTCTTCATGCTCCCATGTCGCGTCCTCAGGACCGTACCAGGTCCACTGGACCTTTACAAGCTCTATAGCTCGATTCTAGAGCTGTTTGCTTTTCCTATCCAATATGCGTACAGGATGCACTTGCAAGACACCTTATGGTTCCACCTGAATCACATTCCAATCGATAACATGATTAGCACCAGGTACATATTTCTTAAGCAGTGAAACATGAAACACATTATGTATAGTCATAGATGCAGGTAATGCAAGCATGTATGCAACCGGCCCAATCCTTTCCAGGATCTCAAATGGCCCACAAAATCTTGCTGCCAACTTGGCGCAA